>CM076581.1:446002802-446360860 GCA_034641835.2 Pinus albicaulis
GGGTTTGTATGGTAGAAGATGCGTATATACACGGGATCAGTGAAAGAAAAGCGTGTATGAAAACTAGGGTTTGCTGAAGCATGGGGTATGAAATGTCTGATCTGTTCTGCTGAGTTACTGCTATCTGTATTCTACGGTTCTGAGTTGTCTGTATCAGTTTGGTTGTATGATTGAGCTTAAATGTGTGGAGTGGGTCCAGTCTGGAAATATGATGAAACGAGGCCTGCAAGTTGTGCTCTATTGAAGTTGTTTGGATCCAGTGTGAAAATTGATGAAATGTGGTCCATAGAGGTGCTGAGGGTTATAGCCTTCAGACAGGGGTTGTAGCTCCTTCTGTGTGAGGTCAAACGAGACTGGGGGGGCCGCAGCCCCCTCTGTTTGGGGTCGTAAATGAGCAAAGGAGTTCTTTCCGTAGAGAGGTCGAAACGCAGCCAGTGAATGCCGTGTATCGGGTAGGGAGTTCTGCGTTGGCACATATGTTGTAAGATGTTTTCTCTATAACAAAATATTGAAGGCTGAGCAACTGCAGCGGTGGTTTTCTCCCGACTTGGGTTTCCACCTAAAAATCCTGGTGTTCATGTGTGATGCTTTGTGTGATGGTTTATTCTGTTCTTACTGCACATGTTTACTGTTTATAGAATATCTAATGAATGAATGATGGAATGATATAAGTGAAGAATTAATGGCATAATTAGATCTCTGTGTATACGCGAGTTTTATGAAGGATATCCGCGTGTATACGCGCAGTCCGTACGCAGTGCTAACGTATGGGTTTTGTACAAGAAAAAAGTAAAAAAGTTTTGAATACGTCAGAAAATTTGACTTCCATTCACCCCCCCCCCCCCCCCCCCCCCCCTCTCAGTATTTTTCCCAACAATTGGTATCAGAGGAGGTTCTTCTGCAGAAGCTTGATCGCTTGAAGGAGATCCGTCGCAATGGGAAGAAAGCAAAAGAAGAAGGCTACTGAAAAGGAGATATCTCAGAAAACATGTGCAGCAGAAAATGAAGAAGATAAATCAGTTATTGATAGTTGTTCTTGTGATTCACTTTCTGGTGATAGTGAAGATAGTGAAAGTAATGCTTTGGGTCTAGAGGAAAGTATCAAGATCAAAGTGGAAGATCAACAAAGATCACTTAAAGAGAAAGACTCTATCTACAAAGAAATGATCTCTCAAATGAAAGGAAAGATAGAAATACTGAATGGACAGATAGACAAGTACCAAAGGTTCCATACTTATGCATCCAATCGAATGACAAGACTTGAAGTAGAAATCAACGATCTAAATGCAGATCTCGAAATATCAAAAAGGAAGAATGAAGGTCTTGAAGCTGGAATCATCTCTCTACAGGCAGATCTTGAAGCATCAAGTATGAAGAATGAGGAACCTCTACAATCATTTGAAAAGGAAGGACTTGAAGCAGAAATCATTTCCCTCAAAGAAGACCTGGATAAATCAAATAAGAAGAATGCAGAACTTGAAGCAGAAAACATATCTCTGAAAGTAAATCTCGAAGCATCGAAGAAGAAGAATGAAGAACTCTTACAAACTTTTGAAGAACAAGGAAATGGGTTGAAAGAAGAAATTCTAAATCTGAATGATCAAGTAGAAGACGGAAGAAGGAAAGAAGAAAGCATGAAAAAGCAATGCCAAGTCTTGGAGGTGGAGGTAAACATTCTCAAAGGTAAATTAGAAGAAAAGGTTAAACTTTTGAGGTTTCAAGATAGTACTAAGATTTTGGAAAATATTCTGAGTAATCAAAGGTCTCCTGCTATCAAACTTGGTCTTGGTTTTCATGAAACTGTTAAAGGAGAATCTAGTTCACAAGGAAGTGCTAAAGATTCAAAGGAAGTCAATGCAAAACCTGAAGAGTTGAAAGAAACAAAAGGTCAACCAACAATGATGAAATCTCAAAGGAAATCATTCAATAATGTTGAATGTTTCAAATTTCATAATTATGGGCATGTTGCAGCAAATTGCAGGAGCAGATCATTTCAGTCACAATCAAACAGATTCTATTCAGAAAGGTACTCTAGTTTCTTCAGGGGATATTGTTTCTCATGTAACATGTATGGACATAAAGCAGCTGATTGTAAAAGGAGGAAGATTAGAAATACTCATCATAATTCTTATGTTTATTTCTCTGGCCACATGAGATGTTATGCTTGTAACAAGTATGGACATGTAGAAAAAGAATGCAGGATGAACAGATCTGGGAAAGTGGACAATTTTCAACACACAGTTGGAAAGCTCAAGCAAATTTGGAAAAAGAAGGAGGACCAATCAGAAACGTAGGGAATTCTGACCCTACTGCAGTCATCCGCTTCTGAAGCTTACTTCTCTTATTGACTGCAGGAATGATGTGGGATACATTATGAGATTTAGTAATGTATCGTCACAGGGGGAGCAATGTATGATGATTCTCATGGTTGATTTAATTATTCTGGTTATATGTATTTCTGACTGAGCATCTGATATGAAGAAGACAGGTACATGAAGGAAAAGTTCAGGGGGAGATGAAGGAATGTGAAAATTTCTATGCTTCACTTTCCATATGCGGGTTAGATGAACAAAAGTCGCGTATACATGTGAATTCCAGCAGACACAGTCACGTATGCATTAAGGATAAGAGAATTGGGATGACATCTGAAGATCAGGAGCAGAGGTTCAGGGGGAGCATCAGTCTGACTGTTAATAACTGTATTATTAACTCTGTATCAACTCAGTTTCTCAGTTCTAAATAATGATGATATGATACTTGGTTTCTTATGTTGAAGATTATGGATGAGTCCTGTTTGCTTTTTGATGAAGAGTATTCATTGCTGAAAGTCTTATAATTCAGAGATAAGGACAGATCATGCATAGAATTGCTGATGACTTTCTGATGAAGGTATTCAGGTTGCAAAAGTTAAGGAGGAGCACTGGTTCAGGGGGAGCAGCAGGTTGAATACTAATGATTGCATTGTTGGCACTATGACTGCTTATTCTTTGGTTATTGTGATACTCATGCTCAAATGATGATGACTTGGTATATGGTTTATTATGATGAGATTTTGATCCCTGTTTGTTGAAAAGTATCTTTTGTGCTCACACATGGATGAGTTGGAAGTCGTTTGATTCAGAAATAAGAATAGATCATGCAGAGTTTGTTACTATGGTTGAGATCTTTTCCCTACATATGTTACTTCATGTTAAATCTTAAATATCATGGTGATATTGGACCACATGGATGATTGACACATATTTGAAGATGTTGTTCTGGTATGATAATCTCTCTTGGAAAGATTGTATTGATGTTGCAAAGAATCTGAAGGCTTGGTTACTAATGTGCTTATGCTACAACCGTTGGATGACGCTTGAAGACACAACTACACTGTTCTATCTATCTGTATTCCAGGGAAGCATTCAAATATCTCAGAAAGAAGCTGAACACTATCTTTGCCTCACAGAGGATCAGATCTGGTTGAAATATAGAAGATGGTAGTGGATACGCGGATTTCATGAAACACAGTCGCGTATATACGTGAGTTCATTCACATAAAACCGCGTATGTCTGATTGCTGACAAATTTCTACTTGGGGTCAGCTTTCTTCAGCACAGTTGCAGTGTTGTTTGGTATCTCTGATATCTCTGGTGGTGTTCCAGTTCTTATAATATTGTTTCAATCTCTGATGTTTTGATAAAGATGCCTTGATGATTGGTTGAAAGTGTTCAGGATGCATAAACTAAGGGGGAGCCTTAGTCATATGGAAAGGATGCTTGGATGCACAGATTCAGGGGGAGCATTAGCCTTGCTGAGTATAATGCATTGTTGGCATTATGTTGGTTCTGAAATATGTTCTCTTTCTTGAGGACTTTCTGGTGTTGGTTCATAAATGGTCATATTTGTAATTTGATGAAAAGGTCTTGTTGAGATCCATGATGTAAAATTGTAATATTCAGTCATGTAAGGACTTGTCAAAAATTTGTAAACCCACTTGGTTGGGTAGTTGAATTGAAATGTGTAAACCCACTTGGTTGGGTAGTTGAGTCTCTTTTGTAAATCGACTTGGTTGGATCTTTGATGTAAGTATGAGTCTTTGGTGATAGGAAGGTCATAGAGTCATGTACTTCATTGAAAAATATGTTTGAAGATTCAGAATGAACTCAGGGGGAGCTTGGTCACTTCAGTATACATCCAATCTGCAGAACACTTCTTCTACATGAGGAGAACAAGGGGAGAGTGTGTTGGTTTTGATCCGCCCTTTGCCCTTGATGTCAAAGGGGGAGAGTGACATGGTGTTTGAATGAAGAGAAAGAATGGTGTCAAAGAATGGGAAGAGTGACATGGTGTCTATCTGTTGTGGTGATCAAACATCATCATGGTTGCCATCAAGTCCAAAGGGGGAGATTGTTGGCAATATCATGCAGATTTTTGTCCTTGATGGCAACCCACTGAATGAAGATAAAGACATGAGATTGCTGACATGTGTTGTACTTGATGGCAATCCACCTGGAAATCCACCTGATGAAGTTATTCTTGACTTGATGGACTTGGTAAATGATGTACATCTGATGTGATATGATGTTTGTTGGCAATATGATGCTGAGTGTTGTCCTTGATGACAACCCACCTGATAGAGTGCTGTCCTTGAATGGCAACTCACTTGATGAAGATGATGGCAGCCTACTTGATGAAGTTGTGCTTGATAGAATATGTCTTGATGAACCTGTTAAATGATGTAAATCTGATGTATCTACAGAGAGTACAGAAGGTAATGAAGAAAGGAATTCAATATGTGCTAGATCTATGATGAAAAGAGTATGTCTCAAGGCATACGCGGATTTGTCTAGCAGAAGTCGCGTATGCATGCGGTAAATAACGTTCCAAGTCGCGTATGGGAAAAAGCGCTCATAAAGTGCAAAACCAGGGGTAAACACCATGGTATTGACCCATTGTATTGAGCAATGATTCGTCTATGTGACCCCGTCCAGGAATACCATCGGAAATAATGTGGTTTTGGATCATGGTATTGAAAAAGGGTAAATCTATATAAAGAGAAGAAATTCATTGTGCAAATCATGGGTGGTGGTGCAAGATGTCTGAGCTTGAATGAATACTTTTCTCTGAAGTATATCTGAATGGAAAGGGTTACAGTTGAATGATAGATCTGAATGCATGATGCACCAATGATGAAGAAGGGAATCTAGATCTAAAATGTACTTGTATTTGCTAGATCTGTGTACGGAATGATTAGATCTGAGATGAGGCGAATATCTGTCTAAAGTAAAGGGTAAATCTGTGTGATGTATTTGTTCTAAAGAATTGCAATGACCTAAATGTCTGAAGAACCATACGCTAGTTTGACGCAGACGAAGCGCGTATATACGCGGCTTCGCTGAAGAGAAAGCGAGTATGCGCAGTGAAATTAGCTCTGTAATAAGTACAGAAGTATATGCGGGTTTGTATGGTAGAAGACGCGTATATACGGGGATCAGTGAAAGAAAAGAGCGTATGAAAACTACGGTTTGCTGAAGCATGGGGTATGAAATGTCTGATCTGTTTTGCTGAGTTACTGCTATCTGTATTCTACAGTTCTGAGTTGTCTGTATCAGTTTGGTTGTATGATTGAGCTTAAATGTGTGGAGTGGGTCCAGTCTGAAAATATGATGAAATGAGGCCTGCAAGTTGTGCTCTATTGAAGTTGTTTAGATCCAGTGTGAAAATTGATGAAACGTGGTCCATATAGGTGCTGAGGGTTATAGCCTTCAGACAGGGGGTTGTAGCTCCCTTCCAGGTGAGGCTGGTAAATGAGATCAGGGGGTCGTAGCTCCCTTCCAGGAGAGGCTGGTAAACGAGTTAGGGGGTTGGAGCTCCCTTCCAGGAGAGGCTGGTAAACGAGTGCAGGTGAATGCCTGCGTGCTAGTAGGAGTCTGTGCCAGCACATATTTTGTAAGATGTTCTCTCTATAATAAAATATTGAAGGCTGAGCAACTGCAGTGGTGGTTTTCTCCCGACTTGGGTTTCCACCTAAAATCCTGGTGTTCATGTGTGATGATTATGTGTGATAGTTTATTCTGTTCTTACTACACATGTTTACTATTTATTGAACATCTAACGAATGAATGATGGAATGATATAAGTGAAGAATTAATGGCATAATTAGATCTCTGTGTATACGCGAGTTTCATAGAGGGTATCCGCATATATACGCGATTCTGTATCAGGAAAGTAGCGTATGGGTTTTAGAAGCAAGAAAAAATAAAAGTTTTGAATATGCAGTAAATATTGATTCACCCCCCCCTCTCAGTATTTTTCCCAACATCTTCAACTCATAAAATGCCTTCTATTGGGATTCAAACCAAAATAATTTTTCTTTCACTCTTCCCTTGCTGACTTGACTCAAAGGCCAATTGATATGAGAGAACCCCAACAGGAACCTATGGTAGAAATTGGAAAGACCCAGAAAGCTGTGGAGCTCTATTAGAGTTGTTGGGGTTGACCAATCCTGAATGAATTGTAACTTTGTTGCATCCACATGCACACCCCTCTCATTAAATATTTACTCCAAATATTGAACATGGGTTATACCAAAAGTGCATTTCTCCAAATTGGCACATATCTTGTGTTGGCGTAGGGTTTGGATGACCTGTCTAATATGGAGGAGGTGCTCTTATGAAATATGGTTGAAGATCGGGATTTCATCCAAATACACCACCACGAATGAGTTGGTTAAGGGTTGAAATATGTCATCCATCAGCCTCATGAAGGTTGCGGGACCATTCGCCAACCCGAAAGTCATGACCAACTATTCCAACAGGCTCTCCTTGGATTTGAAGTTAGTCTTCCACACATCATAGGGTTCAATTGGTAACAAATGATACCTAGACTTCAAGTTGATCTTCATGCAATATTTAGTTTCCTTGAGCTCATCCGAAAGGTCATCAATCTATGGGATTGGATACCTATTCTGGAAATTTAAAATTTTCAACGACAGATAGTCAATATAGAGTCTCCAAGTCTCATCCTTCTTCTCTACCAACATGATCGGGCTCCAAAAGAGTGATGAAATTGGCCTGATGTTCCCTTTCTGCAACAACTCCTAAATTTCCCCTTTGATATCATCGTTCTCCATAGCAGAGTGTCAATAGATCAGTCCATTGGGAAGTGGTGCAACAGGGATCTGATCAATGGAGTTCTTGACCTGACAGTGTAGAGGTACCCTGTGGGTGAGGTGAAGATGTTCATGTACTCCTCCATGAGATTTTCTATCTACTATTGTTGTGCAGAGGAGCCTTGTATGGAATTCATGGCCACAATATTATTCTTTCCCTGAGGGCTAATCATAAGGAAAATAAATTTACTGCTATGGGAAATGAGCTTACTATATTGCTTTGCAGTGATCAAATATATGGTAGTAGTCAGTGCTACCTTTGGTATCTTGTACAACTTATTTCCAAAAGTAATAATAACAGTGCGAAGCCTAGAATCATACAAATCATCTAACTTCCTCATTTATGGTTGGCCTAATAATTCATCACAAAATTCAAGAGGAGAAACATCTCACATTACCTCATCTATAAAGGGCTTGAATTTGTAGGGAAGGAAACATTACTGGATAACGTAGAGATCTGATCTTCATTGAATCTACCCGATGGTGTATCACTGTAGGTGTGTTGTGGTTGGTAGGTCTAGCCACTTAATGACCTATATTGAAATGAGGTTATTTTGGCTTCTACTGCCGACAATGAAATGTAATGGAGACCCTTCACCCACATCTAGGAGTGGAAGAGGTGCTCCCCCTGCTATGGATATTCGGGTTGACACTTTTGAATATTGGTGGTGGAAATGGTGGTACTAGGCTCTGTGTCAATTATTTGCTTCCCTTTTTCATTCCCCTTGTCAGGTTCTGACTCGAAGTCAAAGCATGCATCTGATTTGTAAGCCTTCAACTTGGCCACCAGTGACTACTTGGCCCAATAGTCACTTATGTTGTGAGTGGTGCTCTTATGGAATTGACATCACTTTCCCATGTCCTTTTTTTTCTTCGTTGTGTTGTTATTTGGTTGTTGCTTTCACGAGTTGTATTGGGTTTCCCTTCCTTGGATTTTTAATTTATTCTACAGTTTTGGGGTGCCTTTCCCTTGCTTCAGATTCAAAAATCAAAAGTCTTGCTTCTTTTTAAATTTCTGCTCGATCTTGGAAACATCTCGATATGTTTCACCAAGCGAGGAGATGTCAAGGAACCCAATTTCCTCTTGAATGTATAAGTGAAAAAATTTATTGTACTTAAGCACCAGATGTTTCTCTGAATATTTATACCCAAATTTTTGCGCAGGGTATGGAATAGATTCAGCAGATCATGCACATCTTGATCCCTTTATTGTCGCAACATAGTCAATTGTATATACTTGTCCACATAGCTTCCCACGGGGTAATATTATTCCTTGATGGAATCTCGGAAAGAATTCCAGGTAGGTTTGAGTGAAAACGATGAGGGTTCTCTCTCGTCCCTTTGTTTTTAGTAGGTTTCCCACCAGTCCTTGACATGGGGTGCAACTTTGAAGAGCAAAAAAGTAATCATTTCCATATTGGAAAAATAATGAACTGGAAAATATCCTTCCAATAGATTTAACCATCTACTTATGGCATTTGTATCTAATTGGCCTTCAAATATGGGAATGTCAAATTTGACTTGTACCTTGAAGGGAGTGATGCCTATAGAGTGACTTTCAGATGAAGATGTGTTGCGTATGGGCATTCTTCGAAGGATCTGGGTGAAGTTATCCATCATTGTGTTCCTCTGTCACTCGAGGGTTTCTTCAAGAAATATTTTGAAAGTATATCCCACTCCCTCGTCTTGCTTTTCCTCTACGATGGTAGGCCATCGGGGAAACCTCTGTTGAACTTGGTCCCTCATGAGCCACTTTCCTTGGTGCAGGAGTTGGTCAACTTTTAAAACCTGATATAGTTGGATCCTCTTTTGGTGAGTGTCCTTGATCTGGATGTCCATGATCTGATCAGTTGTGGCATTTTCCATGCATTCGAGCTTTAGCTCTGTTAATGTGAGTTGTTCTGCAATGTTGAATGTGTCCACCAATGGTGGAATGTATGGCCGAAGGTAGTCCACATTGAACAATGGATGCAGTATAAGGAATGGTGGAATTTTGAGCTTGAAATCATTTTCCCCTACAAAATTGGTGATGGTGTATGACCTATATAAGAGTAGTTGAAGCTTACAATAGGGCCCAATGAGGTGCTCCTTCTGTAAATGTATACAAACTTTGTCGCCCATCTAGAACTTGTGGCACCCTATTCTAATCATGTCGCTGCTTTTACGTAGCATTTTCTTCGTTGAATATGTCATGGACCTACTGCAAGATATGCTAGATTCAATCAATGAATCTTTTACCCATATCATTTTTAGACTAGACATGATTTGAAGCTTCCCGAGTAGCTACAAATGGTTTGGCCGCATCAATGGGACATAGTGGCTAGAATCCCAACCCCACCTGAAGGGGGTTGTGGCCATTTGAGCTATGGAGAGCTCTATTGTAGATGTGTTGTACATAGAGGAGGCTTTCATCCCATGTGTGAGGATGCTTCAATTTGTACATACGCAAAATATGTCTGATCATCCTATTCACGACCTATGTTTGGCCATTAGTTTGGGGGTGGAAATTCATGGACTTACTGATATTGGTATCCAACATCGACCACATACTTGAGAAAAATGTACTTAGGAACCTGTTGTCTCGATTTGAGATAATGGACTATGGGATCCCAAAGTGTACCCAAACTCGTTCAAAGAAGAGCTTCGTAGTGGCTTTTGTTGTGATAATCTTCATGCAAGCCACCATAATGGCCATCTTAGAGAATTTATCGAAAACCATGAAAACATAATCCTTTCCATGCTTAGTCGAAGGGAGGCCCGACATGTAATCGATGGAGATGGTTCCCAAGGTCGACTAGGAGTAGGAAGAAGAGTATATAGGCCTTTCTTATTGATGGTTAGTTTGGAAATGAAGCAAGCAGTGCATGATCTAATGTACTTCCCAACATCATGTCAAAGGTTTGGCTAATAAAAGTACTTCTGTATCACTTCCACTATTTTCTCTACTCTTAAGTGTCCAACAACTCGACCATAGTGCGCCTCCCAAATCATCTTGGAACACTTGCTTCAAGGAACATCTAGGTGTTCTAGGTGACATAACAGTTTATCTTGGAGGTGAAAATTTGGAACTTTCTTCGCTTCTAGGAGCATCTGGTATGTGTTGCTGAATTCTCGATCACTCATGTATATATGCAACCACTTTGAAGTCTCATACCCATAAGAGTTGAGCATAGTGGTCAATGCCATGACTAGCGGTCGATTGAGGCAGTTTGCAACATTTTTGGTGCTTCCCTTCTTGTACTTAATGTTCAAGTGGAACTGTTGTAGGTATGTGGACCATTTTTATGGTGATCGTTCTACAAATTCCCTTGCGTTTGTATGAACTGCAGCGGTTCTCAGTCTATGTGGATGACCATTTCCTTGCCCAGAATGTAATTCTTCCATGGTTGGTATGACTGCACAATGGAATACATCTCTTTATCATAGGTGGAATACTTTCAGACTATGTCTAAAAGTGTCTCACTTTGATATGCCACTGTATGCCCCTACTGAGTAAGGAATGCACCAATATCATATAGTTGTAAGCATATTTCTCGATCTCAAATGGTTGTTGTAGGTCTGGTAATGTGAGCACTAGTGAAGACCAGAGGCGATGCTTCAAATCAGAAAATTCCTTCTATTGGGATTCAGACCAAAAGAATTTTCCTTTCACTCTTCCCTTGGTAACTTGACTCAAATGCCAAGTTATATGATAGAACCCAAACATGAACCTGTGGTATAAATTGGAAAGACCTAGAAAGCTGTGGAACTCTATTAGAGTGGTTGGGGCTAGCCAATCCTGAATTACATGGCTCCACATGCACACCCTGCTCATCAATGATGTACCCCAGATATTGAACCTTGGTCATACCAAAAGTGCATTTCTCCAAATTTCCACACAAATTTTGTTGTCGCATAGTTTGGAGGACTTGTTGAGGAATATGGCAGAGGTGTTCTTCCCAACTCTAGCTAAAGATCAAGATGCCATCCAAATGCACCACCACGAATGAGTTGGTGGGGGGTCACAAGATGAAATCCATCATCCTCATGAAGGTTGTAGGGGCATTTGTTAATCCAAAAGGCATGACGAGCCATTCAAAAAGGCCCTCCTTGGATTTGAAGGAAATCTTCCACACATCAGATGGTTTGATTGGTACCTGGTAATACGTAGAATTCAAGTCGATCTTGCTGAAATATTTGGCTCCTTGGAGCTTGTCCAAAAGGTCATAAATCGATGGGATTAGATATCTATTCTAGACACTGATCTTGTTCAATGCCCAATAGTCAATAGAAAGTCTCCAGATCAAGTCGTTCTTCTATACCATCATGATCGGGCTCCCACAGGGTGTTGAACTTAGCCCGATGTGTCCTTTATGCATCAAATCCTAAATATGGATTTTTATTCCATCGTTCTCCAAAACATAGCGTCGATATATTGATCCATTGGGCAACAGTGCACCTAGGTCATATCAATGGAGTGCTTGGCCTGACAGTGTATAGGTATGCATGTGGGTGAGGTGAAGATGTCCGTGTACTCCTCCATGAACTTGTACATCTGCTACTGCCATGCGGAGCAGCCTTGAATGGAGCTTGTGGCCACAATATTCTTCTTTCCCTGAGGGAAAACCATAAGGAAAACAAATTTCCCGGTCTGGGAAATTAACTTACTAAATTTCTTTGTAATGATCAAAGAGATATGAGTAGGTGATGCTACCTCTCGTGTCATGTACAACTTATTTCCCAAACTAATGATAATAGTGTGAGTCATAGACTCATATAGAGCATGATGCTTCCACAAGTATGGTTTCATAATAATACATCACAAAATTAAATAGGAGAAAAATCACACAATACCTCATTTGTGAAGGGCCTGATGTTGTAGGGAAGTCGGGACTATTGGTTGACGTTGAGATCTCGTCCTTGGCGAAGCCAGTAGATGGTGTACGATTATGGTTGTGATGTGGTTGGTAGGCCCAATTACTTCACAAACTCTACTAAAATGAGGTTATTTTGCCTTCTTTTATCAATACTGAACTGTAGCAAAGAACCCTTCACCCACGTCTGGGAGTGGAAGAGGTGCTCCCCCTCCTCTGGATCTTTGGGTTCATCCTTTAGGATCTTGGTTGTGGAAATAGGGGCAGTGGGCTCTGCATCAACAATCTACTTCCACTTTTCATTCCCATTGTCGCATTATGACTCAGAGTTAGAGCATGCTTCTAATTTGGAAGCCTTCAGCTTAGCCACTAGTGATTTCTTGGCCCGAAACTCACTTGTGTTGTGAGAGACACTCTTATGGAACTCACACCACTTTCTTATGTCCTTGTTTTTCTTCGTTGTTTTTTTATTTTCTTGTGGCTTCTGTGGGTTGTCTTGGGTCTCCTCGCATCATATTTGTCCTTTTTTCTATAGTTTGGATGCACCTTTCCCTTGATTCAAATTACTAGAACCAAATTATCGCTTCTTCTATTTCAATTTCTGCTCAATCTTGGTATCATATCGATATGCTACACCATGCGAGGAGATGTTGAGGAAATCCATTTCCTCCTGAATATATCTATGTAAATAAATTTTGTACTTAAGTACCATATGTTTCTCTGAACCTTTATGCCCGACATTGTGTACAAGGTATGGAATAGATTCATCAGCTCATGCACATATTGGTACCTTTGTTACCGCATCACAGTCCATTGTATATACTTATTGTCATAGCTACCCACGGGGTAATATTTTTCCTTGATGTAATCTCGGAAATAATTCCAAGTGGGTTCGGTTGAAAACAATGACCGTTCTCTCTAGTCCCTCTGTTACAGTAGGTTTCCCACCAATCCTTGACATGGGGGGCAGCTTTGAGGACCGCAAAAGTAATATTTTTCCTATTGGAAAAATCATGAACTGACAAATATCCTTCCAACATATTTAACCATATCTACAAAAAAAAATTCTATTTGGCCTTCAAATATGGGAATTTAAAATTTGATTTGTACCTTGAAGGGAGTGGCACCTCCAGAGCGATTTTTTGGATGAAGATGCGTTTCCTATGGGCCTTTGCCAAAGCATCTAGGAAACGTTTTCCATCATTGCATTCCTATGTCTCTCGAGGGATTCTTTGAGAAATATTTTTAACGGATCTCCTTATCCCTCATATTTCTTTTCTTTTGCCATGGTAGGTCGTCAGGGTTTTCAAGGTTGTTCTTACAAAGGTTCAACCAGTTTGACCCCTAACTCCTTATACCCTAACCTCATCGAGGACATGAAAGGAAAAAAAAAGAAAGAGAAAACTGCTCTGATACCACTTGTCTGAACCTAGACATAAACACAAAAGAATACATATATAGCCATAAATTCAGATATGCAGCTGAAATAAAACTTCATTTCATTAATATCAACAAACTGAAATATGCTTAGAAAAATAATGTAAATAAACTAGCTTAGTCATCGGTAGCTTATCTTTGAGAAGAGATGTGAAAACTACATGTCTCTGAACATCAACTTCCTGAGGTTGTAACTTTGGCATACAATCTCTGTTTGTCTATCATAATACCTGGTTTCAAATGTTTCAAAGAGGAGCCAAACAAAAAATTTAATTTCAATTAGGACTTTTCCGGCCTCTCCATTTTGCATAAAAAAGGTATTATAGTCCTTGAAAATGACTTTGGAAGTTTAGGACCCGAAAATTGGCTAAAAATAGTAAATTGTGCTACAATTAAGGAAACTGAAAAAGTGAAACAAACAATGGTAGGGGTCCAAGTGGAGTAGGTGGGTGGCCACCAATATCCACCTAGATCATGCGGAGTGATCATCCTCTTACACTTCTTCCAAAGAAATTGGTTTGGGAATTGACATTTGACCATTTCCTCGAATGCAATATTCAAATTTGAAAGTTTTATATAATTAGGTTTTGAGACAAACAATGTTTTCATTAAATAGAGAATATGGAATTCCTTTGTCAAGTAATTGACCATAGTCCTCCCTTCCAGTATTTCAATTTTCTCACGAGCTTTATATACTATGTTATTAATAATTGCTAATTAATTTCATATAATTCCAAAGAAATTAAATTATTGGGTTAGTCCTGACGACTAGGTAAACCTACTCTCAGCCTTTGATCAAACTTGGTGTAGAACAAAGAAATTGACTTTTGGACTTATTTTAATCTGCTTGCAGCCTAGATTCGAAGCATATTCTTCCTGATCATTTTGTTGATAAGCATAATCAGTAATTTTCTATCTACAATATCTAGTGCCTTCACTTCGCTTCAAGATTTCTCATTCAAATATTTGATCATTTTCTTAGCCATAGACACTTCCTTTTGTACATATCGCTGACAATTTTCAATGCTCCTTTTATATTCCTCTCTCATGATATCTTTTCAAAAATTATTTTAATATTCTCCCACACTGAATGAACCTGTTGATAACTTCATCCAAAAAAATCTATCTAGCCTCAATGAAAGAAATATTAAATTTTGATTTATCATTCAAATTCTTGATCTCGTCTTATGAAAATTTATTTTCATTTAACAATTGATTGTTATTCTAATTAGCTATATTTAACTACATATCCTTTATATTTAGTTGTTCTTTTGTTTCAACCAAACTACCTTGATATTTTTTGAACTCAACTTCTGAAATTCTAATTTCTACCATTACCCTTGTCAACGTTTCTGAAGGATCATCTTATTCATATGAGACAACAATAGTATAAATATTATCTTTAATTGATAGTTCTAAACTCTGAACTTTCTCTTCATAAATAGAAATTTCATTCTTTCTATTAATTAATTCATCTAGTAGCTACTCTTTCTCCTTATCAATCTGCTCCAATTCTACTCAGTTGAGGATGCTCAAGATTACGCATATTTAATTTCTTTTTTAAGGACTACACTTCATCTTCTATGCTCTTCAACAACGCATTAAATTCTTTTGGTATTCTAGATTAACCCCTAGCTTTACTTATTAATTTCTTTTATTACTCATTTTATCTCTTATTAGCCCTCTCTTGTCTTAGTTGTGATGGGGTCTTCTCAAGAATTATTTCATATTTTGTCACTTTTAGGGCATATTTATTGAAATCACTATATATAATTTCACATGCTTATCTGTGAAAATTAATTTTTGCAGCTAAAGGAATATCACTTACATTAATTGACAGGTTCATTTTTTTTATGTCGGGTCCAATAGGAGTAGTTTGACTGGTTGGATGGATGACAGATAACCCATGTTGATTTTTCTCCATATCCATAACAAAGAGCAACCTAGTTTAATAAATAGAGGTTGATTGTGCAACTACTTGGGCTATCATTTCACTTTTTATTTTACCACTTACTTCCTCAATTTGTTTATAATTTTCCTGTAGAACATCTATTTGAAATCATATGTTCTCAACTTGGTGTGTTGTGAGATTAGTAGAAGTAGGAGGTAGAATTTTCCACTCTGGATTTTTTTAAGCTATGTCTTCTTCCTCCTCTTATACTTGAGTTATAGCTCCTCTTATATTGTACACCTTCCATATTAACATCCTCTTGTTCTACAATTTTTATCTTAAGAGATTTCTCTTTGACAACAATGGTGTCAATGTTCATTTTCTTGAGTGTTTGTATTGATTGGTTACTAGACAACATTTCTTGATTTTCTATTCTTTCAAGTATTGGTTTTCTTTCATGAGGATAGGGTACAGAACCAAAATCCAACGTTTTATTATAAATAATATAGTGAGGATCATATTGCCACTTTTCTCCTTTTTCAAAACCAAATTCCTGCATCATTTCTTCAGCATGGGAAATTTCCTATCTAGTATTTACAATGAATTTTAAAGTAACATTCTCCAGTTTGAAAGTATATACCTTGCACCTAGGGACAAAGTGGACTTGATAAATGTTGAGACTCTTTCTTATGAAGTCTAGATAAAATAACCTCATAGGCAATAACACAGCTAGATGATATGGTTGCACCTATTTCTTATAGAACCATATTTATATGTAATATTCAAATAGAAACCAATCACATGCTTTAGTATACACACTAAGTTGTAGGAGTTGCTTTGCTTCAGGCAAGATTTGAGGAGCTCATTGATCATTTAAAACAACATACAACACATACATGAAATATGATAAATATTGAGAAAAAAAATAATTATTTTGTTTTCTCCTTATGACATGATACCATTCAACCATTGAATTCATTTAATTTTCGGTATCAATCATATGAAAATTGGAATTACTGAACTTGTTTACATGTACATAGAAAAATAAATGTACCATATATGAATGGCACCTAGAATATATTATATTTAGGAAATTTTGGAATTAAAATTAATTTTTTGGGATAGATAAGTAGGAATATCAAGAATAATTTCAGACTAGACAATTAATCTAAGAAAACCTAAGGTATGTCCTTACACAATCTTTGTACCATTTTCCCTGGGAGAAACGAAATTACTAATAGGACTTGTTGAGAAGGTTCAAAAAATAGGGTTATTGGGTAACTCGGTGCTAGATTTGGAATTGGTGCTCCTAATGGTAGAATTAATATAAATATTTTCTCTTTAACATACTGTTGGAGGGATGTAAAGGTTAGAGTTTGGATATCATCACTGAAGGGCATACACTTTTCACTTTTTTGGGAAATTAAATGATTTTTGAATCATTTCAGGGGTAACTTCAAATATATTTTCTCTAGTACTAGACATAAATAAATTTCTCTAGGGTACTAAAGAAAACCCCAACCTATTATTTCCCAAATCTACGTCAGGCTGAAAGAAGGCGAGATTCAGGGTAACACCAAACCATGCTCAGTCTGGTAGCTAGCCCTACCAGAACAGGAGAGGGCTCTCTCTGGGTCAATCTCAAGAAAAATGTATCAATAGGCCTTGAGATGACTGAAATGAGTGCTAATTTTAGGGTAGGTATATTAATCAAGGAGTTTGGAATGATTTTTAGGGGTTTTTGTTGGAAAAAGGGAAAGGAAATTTTGGGCTTGGGGATGAGGCCAATTTCTTGCAGAGTTCAAAGTTGGGGCAGGGAAGGCAATGGCTTTGATGTCTTAGATTCAATGAATGGATAGAAAAGACTACTGAGGAGCTGAAGAGGGTAGTAAGGTGCAAGGATCCTCTTCAAACAGAGGAAAGCATATAAAACTAAACAAATTTTAAGGCATAGCACTAGCAAACTAATGAATTCTACCTTAGTTACGCATTTGTTTAATTCAGAAGCAAAGAGAAGGGAAATGGAATACATATAACATTAATGAAACTTACAGATACATGGAGAAAAACATCATCAAAATTTAGAGCCACAAGGATCCCAACAAGTGCTGCAAAACCCCGGTCTTTCCTTTGCCAAAAATGCAGAAGTGTATGTACAATGAAGTGCCAAATTATTCCCCAGTATCCAACCCTGAAAATGTTTTAGAAAATACAATATATAGACCATCCTAACCCCTTCCCATGCCTCTAGGGGTCAATTTAATCCTTCTAGGAGCTGTTTCAACCAATTCTAAGCAAGGAACTGAAATCTAGGCAATCAAACAACTTGCCTCTATATGGTAGGAAACTGATTCATTCATTTAATTTTCGATTTTTAGTGAATGAATCCTCTAGAACAAGTAAAAATGTGCAAAAATTACATCATAGTCACCAAATTACATCAAGATAGATCAATAGTTACATCAAAAAGTGAAACTAGTCAAAACTGGGCGAATTTCTGAGCTGAAGAGTGAAAATGAGGCCAAATTTCTCTATGCGCTGCGCCCAAAAACTCAATGCGTCGCACCACTTTGAGCCTATTTTTGAGGTACTTCCTGAAGTCCAAATTGAGCTCATGATAGCTCGTTGGAAATACCTTCCTGTCTACTATCCAACACAAGTTGAATGTTTCAATTTGGAGCTCATTTTCACCTCCAAAACTGCAATCTCCCAATATTGGTTCCGACTGGTGCAAAAGGTGGCAGAAAGGCCATTTGTGGAGTGTTTTTGACCCTTAAGACCATCCAAAACTTGATGAAATCCCTAAGCCATTTCTAAACATGCATAATTTATCATAAAAGACTCAAAAATATCAATTTTTCCTCTAGAAGATGTCCCAATCATAAGAGCGTGCCAAGTGGCACGACGCGTCGGGCGAAAAAATCTGTTTTGCGACCAAAATTTCAAAAATGACAAAATTTTCCCCAAACTTCCTGAAATTTGGAGTGAAGGTCCCCCATCAAGTTTCATGCTCAGCCGAAGAAGCTTTGGCCAAGATTTGAAGTGGATCGGGCCTTTTGCGCCTCCTTAGTTCTCTCCTCAACCTCGCCTTCAGGATCTTCATCTTCGCTTTGCAAACATGTGTGCGGGCCCAATAGTGGTTCTTCATATGTCTGAGCATGTCTTTGTCCCTATTTTCCTTCACCAATAATTTCTCAAGATGAATTTTGACTCTCGTAAGGCAAGTATCCCGCTCAAACGGTGTCATGTCACCTAGTCTTTTTCGGGCCAATTCCTGGTCTTCACGGATTTTCTGCAACTCCATGAGTGTCTGCTGATCCTCCAATTGTTTATTTCGCTACTCCAAGTAATTTATAACCCAATAAGCTCTCTGCAACTTCATGGTCAATGTGTCGATCTCAGCTTTCTGCTCGTGGATGGTTTCTTTCAGCTTTGAGCTGGGAGAGCTCAAATCAACATCGATCAATATAAAATCAGTATCTTGGCCTCCTGAGGGGCGTTCATCCTGCATATGCCTCTTGCCTCTATCATGTCCCTGTACCTGTGCTGATGTCGAAGGCGAGATCCCTTCCACCCCAAGTGGAGATAGTACTCGAACTGCTGATGAAAGTAACGAGACCCCTTCCACCTCGAGTGGAGATAGTACTCGTCGTGTTGCTGCAAATAAGGCTCTGGTGCCTCTCTGATAGGTAACACATACTGGAACACTGATAGGCTCTGTCTCAAGACCATCAAACTGATGTGAAGGCTCACCTGCACCATGAATAATCTCTGGAGGAGGCTGAGGGGTTGTAAAGAAGTCACGGGAAATGAACTCTTCCCAGGCAATGCCCTGCAATCCAAGCTGATGTACCACAATCATCTTGATGAGTGCATAATGATAAATGATGTTATGCTGTTGCTCTGGAGTCTTCTTCTGCATAAGAGTAATCATCCGCTCTATGTTTCGGCACATGAAGTATGGAATGCTCATCATCCTCACTCTCGTAAAATGCATCAACAGCTGGATGTGGTATGGATAAAGGCGGGAGAATCTACCCTCGCAACTGAAATACCGAATAATAAGTCTCATCAATGGCGCATATGATTACTTCAGAAACCGGAATGGGAATACCCTGCTGAGCTGCTTGATATAGCTGGGTATGATGTATGGCTCATAGAACACTTTGTCTAGTTGCTATCTCTTATTCCACTCTTCACCTACATTGGGTATCCCGGTGGCCTGAGAAATGGTTTCTGGTGTCAAGGTGAAATTCACTCCAACAAGGTTTACATGACCATCACGCAAATCTAAAACAAACAAGCGAACCAACTCCTGATGATGCTGAATCTGAGCAATCATCTCACAATACTGAAATCATGTCCGTTGTTGAAAGCATGCCATTGCAAGCGGGCAGGCCTGCAATTGAGTCAAGGAAGTGGGCTCTTCTCTGACATGCTTACCACTTTTATGAGGCCTTCTCGGTACATTAAGCTCAGTGGTTGAGTCACTGTCTTGCTCATATCATGAATCTATCTCTGTCATGGTGCTGCAAATGTATGTGTAAACTGTATGTTTGGTTGGTTTGAAAATGAGAAAGTGGTGCTTTGGTTTCAATGCCAAATGTGTGCCAAGGGAAATGAAGAGCTGTGGTAAGTATGAACAGTGGGAAATGTGGGGGTTTGTCAAGTGAAATTAATGCAATAATAGTCACTTGGTTATGTTTGGGAACTTTTGGATTTCGAAGCTTTTGTAAATGACATGGAAGGGGGATGGTGATGGGGAATTGTAGTTTTAGAGATAGGGATAAATGAGAACAAGATATATTTGAGTCAAGTGGAATTAAGGATTTGGAGACAGTCACTTGACTATTTTAGGAATTAGGAATTTATAAGTGATATGAAAGGGGGAGGGCTAGTAGGTTTTAGTAATAGGGAAAATGGGAACAAGCAATATGACTGGTTTTGGGACAGAGATAATAGGAGAGGGGCCTTATGATAACATAACAGTGGTGAGAAACACAAATGAACAATGGAGTGGGAGCGTTTAGCACCAAAGTCAAATTTCAACGCTTCAATTTCAAACCCTAAGGGAGCATATTTTGATATGAATATAGGGTTTATATTTCACCAATAAAAACTCTCATATCTTGCCTCAAATCAACACCAAACACGACCTAAAATCAATGGGAAAAAGCACACAATTTACTTGGATCAAAAGAATTGAGTCGTTTTGAAATTTGATGAAGAATTGATGAAGTTAAGCGTATCGGCTTTGTGCGCCGCGCGCACACCCAGTGTGCCGCGCCTCCTGGATGTGCCGCGACAGAGAAAATTTCCATAGTGAGAAATGGCTATGTGTGCCGCGCGGTCTATATGCACCGCGCCTTCCTCCAATGCGCCGCACCCACACCCAAGCACACAGTCTGATTTCAAAATTAGAGTTTCGCCCTTCCACAACTAAACTCAACTTCAATCGATCTCTTGGATGAAAATAGATTGATAAACATAGAAATATCTTTTTAAAGTCATGGATTTGATTTTTTCTTTGTAAAGACCCACTTTTGTAATTTTTTAAAATTTGCATTTCTTCACTTTTAATAGAAATTCTGTCTTTGTTGTTTCCTCTGATTTTTGACTGAATTGATGAAACTCTTGGCAATTTTTTGTAGGGATGGTTGGCATTGTATTTCAGCAAAGGAGGACCAAGGCTGCCTCTAAATTCTTCATGACAGAAAACTTTAAAAATTACATATTTATTACAAACAATAAATTTGACAATTTCTTCTTCAAAACAGAGTTTTGAAGAAGAATCGTTCTCAAGCATTATTAATGATGAAATATTTGAAATGAAAACTTATTTGGAACCTCCCTCTGGCCTGCTGGCATTATTGGACACTCAGAAACACAAAATTTGAGAAACCCTAGACCTAATGACTGAGATGACTCTTAGTTAACCAAGAGAACAAAACAAGACTATGAATGACTTTTAAAATTTGATTTTGACGAACAGACCTAAGCCAGCAGGTACAAGGCATGAGGGGAATGAGTGACAAAGCCCTTCCGTCAGATGATGGCATGCCCCTAACGGAATGCAGATGAATGAGCTGAATGAGACACCTAAAAATGAAATGCAACAAGAGAAATGATCTCTGATAGAGGGATGTAAAGACCGACTCTAACACAACCAACAGATGAACTCTAGAAAATTAAAAAAATTGGGACAACTTTATGGTACATACCTAGCTAGACAAATAAAAATAATTCATTTTATTGGTCAATCATGTCAAGTTCTTCTTGTCGAACCTCTATGAAGTGAAAAGGACAATGGGGATCATGTATGTCGGCCTCTTAGTCAATTAAAATGGTATTTTTGGCTGAAGAGAGTGGTATGGGATTTTGATATTGTTTATTCATGCTCATAAGTATTGAAAATATTAGAGATGGTTTCAAATTACCAGACAAGGGAGATAAATTCGATCAGTTGCTGATGAGGAGTCAAGATAAGTGAATAGCTTGGTTGAATTGGAAGTTGAAATCCATGGAAAAATACATTCAACCATGAATTACCCAATGGAAATTAACTTCTACTCTCTATGGAAAGAATGGGAAAACAATCGATCAATGACATTAGAGAGTACGATATGATGAAGTGGAAGAGTGAGTTGGCATGATGATGCTGAGTGGTGACTTGGAGTACATGCTTTCCTAAAATCACTCACTTGTGCCATCTGTAGGGTGGCATACGATAAACCTTTAATATAACTTAGGTGGCATGTGTTTTTTGAAAACCCACTTACCACTTTACGACAACCTCTTGAGGTGGATTTAGAAAATAAGGTGGGTGTTGCAATCAATGCTAAACATTCATTTTAAAATGAGTAGGATTGTCATTCCACCATTGCAATGGGTCACCCTCATGTAAAATCATAAAAGGATATGTCTTCAAAATCAATACGATCTTGAATTCCATTAAAATGAATGGTATATGTGCTCAAAGATGCCCCCTGGTTAAAGTTCAAATTTTGGTGGGTTGAACCAACTTCTCTAAAGTTTTCAATACACCATTTTTCTTCTTCCCTGCATTATTATGCCTTTGCATATAACAAATAGAAACTTCGCAAAAATGGATTATTAGTTTTTTTTATCCCATACAAAATCTTTATTCTTTTTTTCCTCTTGTTTTTCTCTTGATTTTTTTTCCATAATAATAAAAAGAAAATTGTGACCACAAAAACATGCATGAGTTGTATATATAGAAAGGGATGAAAATATCCAAATAAAAAATACTTTATCATTGGCGCTGTGGGAGGGGCCCATATTACCAGAGGTCATTACCATCGTACTAAATCTAGATCCCAAAAATTTTAAAATTGAGTCCATATGCACCTAGGAAATAATTGTGGGGAATTTACCTGTTGAGGTATTCACAGTAAGAGATGGATAGTTAATACAAAAATTAATGTAATTTTAATCAACATTGGATGACTAAGTGAGAGAGAGTGGTGGATATTCAATAGAGTACACCCCCCGTGAGGTCATCAAGGGAAGGGGGTGGGGGGGGGGGTGTGGGGGGGAGTTCCATGTTTAAATCCAAAATATCAATCTCCTTGTGCATCATAGATATTATATGGAAGGTTAGTTGGTATCTAATGGAAAACCATAAAGAAAAAAATAAATTATAACAGGAAAGTCATGTTCTGCAAGGGATCGAATCCCTTGTGGGACATAGACCATGGTGGAAGATAACATGGACTTAGGATGACATGGCACCATGGTTTCATGAAATGTGGCAGACATATTTGGTCTTTTGGGAGGGAAAATCACGAAATAAATGGGTGACACGTGGAACACTCGAAGTTGGATCGTGGCCACATAGATAGGATGACACCACCTTGAAGCTACATCACCATAGTGGCTTCGCAAATGGGTGAATGATAAATTCCCAAGGAATTTATGTCCCAAGGAATGAATAATTTATAAATAGTTGTCAAATATGGGGGTTTTTTCTGAGGAGAATTGGAATGGTGACATCAGAGTGATGCCACCCTGATAGTTCCAAGGGGAACCCTAACAAAAAATATAGGGAATTTATGGTATGGGGAATGGAGATATTATTGGTAGGTGTAAAAATGAAAATATTTCCCACTTGTGGCATGGTTATCGGAGGGTGGAATGCTGATGAGATACCCCACCTTCTTTGTACCTCATGGGGGTTACCCCTCCCCCGTCATTTCATCAATCTATTGATTTGGGGATGCACAACCAAGGTTTGGAACCATGACTGAGGAAACCCTCGTGTGATGTCATAAGGGGGAGGGTGGGGGTCCTCATTTTATCAAAACCATTGGTTTGCTTACTATATGAGGTTCGTTGATCAACGAAAGGGGTGGGGAACTATGGTTTTGTAGTTTTATATATATATATACATACAGAGAGAGAGAGAGAGAGACTGATACATCATTGGGTTGTAACATAGACTTGAAGGTGGGGCACATATGGTGATTTTTCATACACCATAGGGTGGTGCAATGACATGGAACAACTTAGAGTATCGACAAGGCTTAATGCAGAGTGCCACATGTGCACCACATTGGGACCACATGGAAGAACATGGTGATGTGGGAAAAGGTCATTGGCCAAACCTTTAAACTACCATACCTTTCAATCTATATGTTATAATGAGGAAAAAAATTATATCACAGAAAGCCTCTTGACTATATTAACACAATGTCAATGTTTATTTTATGTTTCGAAGAGTTTGAAAATTGAGGAATTTCTTAGACCCTATTTCCATATTATGACTTTGGAGGTTTATTTCAATGATTTTAATGTCTTGTTCTACTCCTAGTATGGGCTATGATATGGAAGGGGGAAAGTTACAACGTCTTGCTATTATGTGGAATCTAGGACGATTGCATTAAACTCATAAAATTGATGGGTGGAGGCAATGTGTCCCAATAGTCTTATGTTGATACTGATAAATTATTTTGAGGATATTGCCAATGGATGTCAAATAATAATATAATATTGATAAACCTATTGGAAAAGGCAATAAGGATGTAGGAAATAGAGTCACTAGAGTATAAATTGGGAACTTGTTAGAGGAATTCAAAACTGATATACATAGGTCATTGAGTTCTCAATTAGACACTTTACAAATGAACAAGAATAAGGAAGGGGAATAATTAGCTTTAGAAATATCTTTTCTAAAATTTAGGAGAAAGAACCCACTAAAAGAGTTCCCTACACCACATTGAGGTTTGTGGAATATCCAGTTAGGACCATAAAAGAAAATTTTCATCTCTTCCTAGAATGAAACTATATCATTAGGAGGTTGAGGAATAAAATTGAATGTGTTATGTCTAACAAAAATTCCCATGGTAATCTTATCCTTGAATTTTGTATCTAGATCAATCAAGATATTATAATCTATACTATACTAGCCTTTAATGCAATACTCTTCTTCATAGTGGTGCTTACCTACTCATCCATCGAAGGATTTGAATCTAAACCATCACTAAAAGTAACTGTGGAGGAATCCATTCTTTAGAGGCTCCCAACAAGCCTTACTCCAACAACCTATTCCACATCTTCCCACCCCACCAATGTGAACATTCACAATAGCCACTCCTTGACCTAGAATTCCTACAAATTGTAATGAATAAAGTAATATAAATAATTATTAATTAGTTAATTACTAATTAGGTTGAAAGGGCATGTATTAATGAGACATGGCCTTTTGTGAAGAGGCACATGCCTAGGTATATAAGTAGGCCTCATTTTTAGCATTCATCAATTCATTCTTCATACATTTTAATATAATATTTGTATCCTCAATGGATATTATTATATTCCAAGACTTTTGGAGTATTTAACTTGAGAAGGAAATTTTTTCACTTCATTTGGTATCAGAGAAGTTCGAGCCTTCGACTGCTTAACCATTGCACAGAGCCACACTCTCTGATCTAGGTCCTTGACCATCAAATTCGTCAACGTCACTGCCGTTGAAGCATTTCTATATAAGTGTTGGAGTTTCTCCATTTTTGCTAGCAGGCATTTCGCCATATACCAAAAAACACACACACACACACACACACACACACATATATGTATATAACTAAGGAAATAGTTTTCAATAAAAAAATCAGAAGTTGGAATTTGAGAGGTTTTTGTTTTTGGGTTAATTAAACTTATTTATATGCCAACTGAAGCATTGATAAAAATTTTGAAGGATTAAAAGGGCTATCTTAAGACCCTAAGTTCACCTTGACAAGCAACATGACATCTAATATGGAAATGAAGGTAGGAATATTTTTAAAAACCTCATCCGGCTATGCTACAAAGCTATTTAAAATTAAAGGAACTCTCACAGGAAATGATGTCACTATTGCTATCTCACCTGCTGAAGATAAAAACTATATAAACCCTAAAATTTTAAAACAATTATTGATTCCTAAGTTAAATATAATAAAAAAATCAGACCTTTTCAGTAAAAAAAAAATACAAAATAACTGATTTACTATTAAACATTGGCGGTTATACATTTATATCAAAATTTTATGTTAAATCCCTATGGAATAATCAAAGTGAAATTATTCTGGGATTACCCTGGATGGACACTCTAGGCTCCTTTATCCTAAATATGAAAAATAATTTCTTGACATTTTCCCACAAAAAGACAAAACTAATGCTACAGGACATTACCTTGAAGCCAGATTCAATGATGCCTGAAGACATACAAGAAATTTCAAAAGTAAATTTTCAAGAAGGTAAAAAAGTGATACAAAATATGCAAAGAGAAGTTGACAAAATCACTGTTGAAAAAAATTAAGAAGTTTTGTGAGTAAAACACCACAGCAAAAAATTACTAAGATAAATAAAGAGGCTTAAGAAGGATAAGAAGTTGTTGGAAAACAAGGTGCAACAACTTGTCGAAAATAAATCATCGAATGTATAAGTCAGAGTTGAAGAGAAAGAAATTGATACTAATGCAGTGAATGTCACAACTAAAGAAGAAGAAAAGCAAGTTGAAAAAAATAAAAACTTAGATGTTGTAGTTCAGACAATGAGCTTCCCATGTGAAGGTTCTATAACCAACTTAACAACATTATGGCCAGAAGAAAATAAAAAATTCACCACACACATAAGAAGGGAGAGTCAAACCAAAAAATTTCCCTATCGACATCCAAATCACTGGTGTAGACAACTCGATCAAGATACATATTCAGAAAAGAATGAAAAAACTGAGGTTTTGAAGAATACTAATGTCGGTGCAATCCACTCATGTGATAACAATTCATCGCAAGTTTCCAGTCACCAAAAAATTCTAGAAAAGATTGATCTAATATGGTCTAATCCCTTCTCAGTGCAACAATTTTTTTGTCACTTACAGGATCATATCAACTTGTATTAACAAATATGATTTCCCTGAGATGAGAATACATTCGTAGCAGGAAAATAAATCAAAGCCTTTCATCAAAAAGCTTTGAGGAAAAATATTTTTGAGGAGGAAGGCAATGTAATGAATAAAATAATACAAATAATGATTAATTATTTAATTAATAATTAGGTTGAAAGGGCATGTATAAATGAGACATGACCTTCCGTAAAGAGGAACCTGACTAGGTCTATAGGAAAGCCCCATTTGTAATATTCATCAATTCATTATTCATACATTTCAATATAATATTTGTATCTATTGGAGCGGGGTCCCCTAACTGCAATTTTGATGGAATTTTGTAATATTTTGTAATAGTTAGTCTAGCACAGGGGCTTTGGGGTAGGTCAAAGCCCCTAATGAACTGTAATGGATCAAAGGGTAGACCAAGGGTCCACAAACCATGGTTTGTGAACCATAGAGTAGCAGAGGCTAACATAGTATAAATAGATGGATAAATTGAGTGTAGAAGTAAGTTTTGAAAAAGTCTGGATAAAAATATTGGATCTGTAAGATTTGTTGTGTGGATTTGTCTGGGTAAGGGATCATGCTGGCTATGTCTGTGGAGACCCTAAGTCCTACTATGTGTAGACTCCATTGGCTAAAGAGTTTGTAAGTGGAATCTGAGTATTAATGAATGAGAAGAATATTTTGTTGATATCATAATGTCTATGTGTTATGTTATAAGTTACGCTATATGTTGATTTCTGATTGATGTCTAAATACTGTTAGTAGCTTATCTGCATATGGATGTGATGCTTAAAAGGGTAAAGAATTCCTAGATCTGGTTTTTTTTTGTGTTGTTACCTCTGATTACTGGTTATATTTTGGTTTATGAGCTTCGCATGAGTTATTCTAACAACTATATTGTTAAGGGTTTCTGGGTTAGGGCTTCCTTAGTGCAAGCCTGTCATATCTAAAGGTGTCCACTTCAATTAAATTTCTCTCTCTTAGGGTGTGGAAGCCTGGTTCTAGTACCCTCCCACACTACTTTGGGTGAGACCTTAACCTGACCAAGCAGGCATCACCGAAAGGGCCAACAGTACAAGGGTTTGTTGGTAAACCTTAAATTTGGACCTGGGTCACGTCCCCTCAAACCAAGAAATGGTTATGTTTCTGAGACCGGGAGCATTTTGACAGAGAGATTGGGTAATGTGATGGGGTAATTAGTAGCCATTAAATCTTGAACTCGAGGACTCACTTGAAAATCAGATTCATGATTTTTCCCAAAATTAAAATAGAAGTAAGAAGCTATCTGCCGAAGAGTGGAAGAATAAGTACATTTTACATAAGTACACGAAATTTTCTTCGTAACCTTCGCACAAAAACTGCAGGAGTGGATGGTGAGGTTAGCAGAATTTCAAATTTGTTGTAAAGACAACCAGGTCACATAGTGAACCCCTAAAGTGATAAAATAGCTGGAGAAGATTGATAACAAAATCACTCGCACTATAGATCACTAGATTGATAGCGTGTTGGGCGGATTTGTAACTGAGTTTGGATTCGATCAGTTTATGTCCTATTCTGAAGCAGAGTGAAGGTTTTTCAAGGGATTTAGGGGTAATTTCTTACAAACATTGCCACTGTTGATTAAGATGCTATTGTGTGAAAAGGGTGTCCTCTTCAGTCACACCCTGTGAATAACCTCCAATCAGAGCACAATCATTACACGAAGTGCTAAATACTATTGGGTTAATCAATAAAGGGATAGATCAGTGTACAATCCTCTAAGGGATCCACCTGATCTAAACAAAGGCGGGGTTTCATACATAGAGACCAGTCTCCCAACTACACCACAATAGAACTCATACAAGGGTAGTAATTCTCCTACCCCACCTCTGCCACCACCTACAGATGATATGGTTGCACACATGAAGTTACCCACCTTTAAGGGTGCGGAGGGCGAGGATATGGATCGGTTATGGTTCGGGGCAGATTCTTTATGGACCATGCAAAATGTTAATAACGATGTTGTAAAAAGAACACATCTATTAATAGCCTTTGAGGGGCAGGCTATTGATTGGTTCATGGGATACATTTCTCAGCATGAAAATCCTACAATACAGGAGATTAAGGATGCCATGAAGTAGTAGTTTGGAAAGCCTAATTCCTATTCTCAATGCATCGTAGAGTTGAAATATATTAAGCAAGGACCTATAGAGTCTGTTTGGGAAGCAGACCAGCGGTTAAAGAAAGTCATCAATGATGGAGGATTTTTCTATTAGGACAAAAAATAGAAGAAGTGGTTTATCGCCATGCTATTAGCACATCTGTGCAGACCTATGGGTCAGCAGAAGATTGATTCACAGGAAGAGGCATTGGAGATTTCCATGAAGATATAAGTTGCGCCAAGGGTTGATGCTCAATTTGGGGTGCTACAGATCAAGGGCTAGCTAGAGGCGATGCACTTAGAAATTCATAATTTTCAAAGGGATCGAGGTAAAGAAGCTAGCACAGATGTATAGTGCATAAGAAGCAGGGTATCAGGCCACACTAAGGATCAGTACCCTCTATTGTTATATTATATGTAGGTTGGGGGACCAAGTCCACTACACCCAAGAGATATTACGGGACTAAGTACCCCCACATTGTGGTGCCCTGATTTTCGGGCAGCAGGAAGACACGATACAAACAATTGCCCATGATTAGGTGCCTATGTCCTAGAATTGAAGTAACAATGGTGAATATTCTACTTTTCAGTAGGTCATGATGAGCACAACTACCAAACATTTGACCTAATGATATATAGGGGGAACGTATACAGGGTGTAGGATAACCCTTCATCACTGGAATCTCCCTCTGGGCAAGGAGGATCCCTTGCAAGAGGATGGGGAGGAGGGAGAGGCAGAGGCACAGGTCGAGGAAGAGGGCAACTAAATTGCTACAACTCTGGGGACATTGTACATTATGCAAGAGACTACATGAACCCTATGCGCCAATTCTGCAGGTATTGCAGATAGTTCCATCATGTAATTGAAGACTGTCCTGTGCTGATAGAAAATATGCAGGAGAAACAACAGACGCCAATGCAAAATGTACAATGACTTAAGGTCAAATTAGTGATGATGGGCCCAATGTCAATGTCATTACATGCAATGGCATTGCCACTGGAGTAGCTGAGGAAAAAGGTATGGTCGAACCGCTAATGAGGAAGGCCTCTGATAGAAAGGAAAGCCTAGACTTGCAGAAGGAGAAAGAGACCTTCGTCAAAGCTAGGAAGGATTTTTCTAAGGATGAAGCATCCACCTAGAGGACTTCTGGGAATCCGAAGGAAGATGAAAAAGTTAATCCATTCCTTCAAGCATGTATGAAGTTACTACACAACCAGAAGGTGGTGAAGAATCTCCAATCATTAATAGACAGTTGTGCAGAAAGGGATGCCCCTCGAACGAAGGTTAAAGATGTTAATAATATTTATAAGAACAAGAAAAGGATGGATCAAGAGATGCGTATGACTGCGCAGATTGGAGAGTGTGAGATGGATCAAGCCATCCTGGATCTTGGATCTGATTCCAATGTCCTACCCTCAAAAACCTGGCAAAGGATGGGAGAACCCGAGCTAGAGTGGTCCACTATTCAGTTATGTATGGCTAACCAGTAGAATATCATTCCACTAGGTAGGCTACCGAAGGTTGTGGTAGACATTGTGAGAGTTAAAGTCTATTCAGATTTTGAAGTAATCGAGATTGTGGATGATGGAGGCCATTACCTTACGCTCTCATGTCTAGATTGGGCTATTGACATGGGAGGTATCATCAATATGAAAAGGAGAAGCATGATCTTCGAGAATGATGGTACGCAGGTCATAATCTCGCTTAATCCAGCAAAAGGAGAACAACATACAGAACCAATGCATTGAGAGGACGATGTTAACAATATTTATAAATTGACTGCCTAGGATGATGATTGGATCAAACCTAGAGATGATGGCATGCTATGCTAGGAGAAAGACATTGCATGTCTCTCAGAATCGGATGGTGAGATATAAAACTGGTAGAACCATTTCCATGACGTATTTGCGTTGCGGTGCCTCAAGATCACAAAGAGCTTCCAATGCATCTCCTCGAAGGTAAGAGAATTGACCCGCTTTTATGGTTCTGGTAGTGTTAAGTAATTTCTTAAAGCATTAGAATTATATGTTCCTTAAGAACAGAGATTTTGGGCAGTTGATTTGGCTATTCTTGCGACCCCTGCATGGTGGTGGGAAACCCATAAGGGGAATTTTCAGGATTGGGAGGAATGTTGAAAAATTATGATTCTGCGATTTTAACCACTGATCAACCCACCCATGGAGCTCTTTTCCGACCGTGGGGACCCATGCAAGCACTTGGATATGTGGATGGAGGTATGCAATGAGAGGACATGGAACGAATGGGTCCACATGTTCATTCACGCCTTAGGACCAATCCCCGCCACTTGGTATTTTGATGTAGAGCTACACCAGCAAAATCGCCACTAGGGCACAATGACAGAGGATTTCACGGTGAAATTTGGTTTAGTTGGAGGGATGGAGAGACTGGATGAAGCACTCCAAGATATAGATGCTCTTGTCTTTGGTGAGTCTTTACCTCAAAAATAATGTGTTGCGCTAGCTTGGGATTCGTAGATGCAAGATATTGTCAACTGTCAAAATTTGTTAGTAGAAGACTATGATGAGGATCCCAGAAATATCACTATCCAAAATTTGGAAGGAGAGCACATAGTTGTAGGACCCCTATTGTCGACAGTAGATGTGACCAAACCATTAAAGTTGAAGGAAGTCAACATTGGGACAAAAGAGTAGCCCAAGTTGGCCAAAATTAGGGATTAATGGGACGATGATACTATTTGAAATATTGTGGATCTGTTGACCAAACATCAGGACCTATTCCCTACAAATTTCTCTGAGCTCAAGGGAATCATAAGAGATCTGGGTGTCATGAGAATCACCTTGAAGCCGAATGCACATCCTATCAAGCAGCAGCCCTAATAGTTGAAAACTAACTATAAGAAAAAATTCAAGGAGGAAATAGATAACATGGTGATTGCAGGTATCATTGAGGTGGTAGAACAATCTGATTGGGTAAGCCAAATGGGGGTTCAAGAAAAGAAAACCAAAGTAGAGATAAGGATCTGCGTAGATGTGTTCAAGATGAATGATGCCTGCATACATGATCCTTTCCTTACGCCATTCTCTGATAAAATCCTAGATAATGTGGGAGGTCATGAAGCATACTCATTCACTGATGGGTTTTCAGGGTATCATCATATCAGAATTACACTGGAAGTTCACAACAAGACAACCTTCACAACCGAATGGGGCTCCTTCCAGTACATTGGCATGCCTTTTGGACTGAATAACACCCTTGCCATTTTCTCACATGTAGTTCCTGTAGTTTCAAAGAGTTCATCCATAAATTTTTGGAGGTTGATTTTTATTATTAGACCGTATTCGAATTGGTGAAGAAGCATGTGCCGAACTTGCGCATGATGTTGGATTCTTGCAGGAAACACCAGATTTCGTTGAACCTCAATAAATTCATATTGTGTGTACCATTTAGAATTTTTCTAGGACACATTGTATGTCATTAGGGACTGATGGTTGACCCAGCCAAGATTGCAGCTATCATCAACTTAGCAGTCTCGACCACAAGGAGACAGATGCGCTCCATCTTAAGGCACAGAGGCTACTATAGGAATTTTATTCAAGGATACACCCTGATAACTTCACCAATGGATAATATGCTAAAGAAGGATGTATCCTTTTTCTAGGATGAGGAGTGTCAGAAGAGTTTTGAGCTGCTAAAAGAAAATATGGTCATTGAACCTATTCTCATATTTCCCGACTGTGTGAAGATCTTTCATGTACATTGGATGCATCAGGAATATCCCCAGGAGCTGCCTTAGCACAACGAGGTGAAGGGGACATTGAACATCCAGTTTCATTTTCTAGCAGGAAACTCTTTAGTGCAAAGCACAACTATTCTACTATTGAATGAGAAGGACTGGAAATGTTGTATGCCATGTAGAAATACAGGCACTATCTATTGGGAGGACACTTTAAAATGTTCACTGATCATTCAGCTTTAAAATACCTATTCAATAAGCCTGTGTTGGGGGGGGGGGGAGATTTGTAGATGGTTACTGCTATTTTAGGAGTATGATTTTGAAATTATTGTGAAGCCCGGGAGACTGAATGCAGGACCTGATCACCTGTCTCAGATTGAGAGTGGGGAAGAACTGACTAGTCTTGAAGAACGATTACCCGATCCGCAAATTTTTTCTATCAAAGTAGCTTATGAGCACGTGGTGGACATTATTCACTTCTTAACCATAGGGATGGCACCTACAGACTATTCAGTGCAATAGAAAAAGGATTTGGTGGCCCGCGCAACTAGTTTCACTTTAATTTCCAGTGAATTATACAAGATGGGAGCAGATAAGGTATTTCATAAGTATGTATTAGAACATGAGATGAAATATATATTTTTTGAGGCCCACAGAGGGGTAGAAAGTGGAAACTATGAAGGAAAGGCCATTGTGCAGAAGGTGCTGAGCATGGGGTTGTGATGGCCCACACTGCATAGAGATGCACAACTATATTGACAGGCCTGTGATGCCTGTCAATGATCTGGGAAACCTTCGTGGAGAGATGAAATTCCCCTGCAACCTCAGATGGATTTGTAGGGATTGGGCCATAGGCTTTGTAGGGCCTATCAATCCCCCGATAAAGAAGACTGGAACATGTTACATCATTATTGCCACTGATTATGTAACCAGATGGGCCGAGGAAAAGGCTATGAAGGATTGTACTGCAGATACTATTGCACACTTCATCTTTGACTATATTCTGAATAGATTTGGCTGCCCCAAGATCTTAATGATCGATATAGGTATGAATTTTGTTAATGAAACTATTGAAGCTTTGATAGAATAATTTCAGATCCACCATGCGAAAAGCACCCCATATCACCCAGAAGCTAATGCCGTAGTAGAGGCTTTCAACAAAACATTTGAGAATATGTTAAATAAGGTATGAAATTTCAATCGAAGTGATTGGAATGTGCACATTCCTTCAGTGCTATGGGTCTATAGGACTACATGCAAGATACTGATGGGGAAAACTTCTTTCTGGATGGTCTATGGAAAGGAGGCCATCATGCCCATGGAATATATTGTCTGTAGCCTACGCATTGTAGCATTTAAAAACATGGCAGAACCTGACATCATGGAGGAATTATTGGCATAGTTGGTTGCCTTGGAGGAGGATCGGTTAATTGTTAACTTTCACCAATAGATTCAGAAGGCTGGAGAAAAATATTGGCATGATCTGCACATCCGACAGAAGGTGTTCAAGGAAGAAGAATTGGTGCTTCTTTATGATAGTCAGTTTGCATGCCAGCCAAGGAATTTCCGTAAGCACTGGTTGGGTCCGCATATAGAAAAAGATATTACATATAGTGGTGCGATATGGTTGGCTACGCTACGCAGAGACTACCTGCCCAGGTATGTTAATGGAAGTTGTCTGAAACCTTACAGGGATGACCTAACACCTACCAAATGACTATATGGCTGGAGTATCTGCATTAAGAGTGTTGCAGGAACATAGAAAGGATGACACAGGAAGGTGCGGCAGGAGCACATGGGTAGTGCGCAGCTAGAAAAAATATCCATTGGAATAGTAAAATGGGGTGAAAATTTGATTTTACCATTGGATGGAGCGGGTATTTGGAAATTAATGCAGCAATATTGGAGGATTTTTTACTGTTTCCTCGATGATAAGTCACATTTAAGGCTAATCCAACCATTTTTACCCATGGTGAACTATAAAAGAGGGGCACAGGCCATAATTGATTCCTTTGCTCTATGAAGATCTTATGCCCTGTGTTTTTCTGCAAATTCTGTTTGTTTTGTAACCACGCCATCTGTATGTATGAGAAAACTACCTTGTCTGATAGTAGCAACCACGAATTCATATTCTCAGCAAGGATGAATTCTTTTAATCTCACCGAGTCGTCGCCCATTATGGCCTTCGCTAAGATGGGATCTGAAGATGTGTTCGAATTAATGCCTAACGTCGAAGAGGTCGTTTCCACATTGGCCAAAGGAAAGGGAAAGCGGTAGGAAAAATTTAAAGAACAAAGAAAGGAGAAGGTAAAGGGGAAAGCCATGAAGTGGGCTTTGGCGAAGCCGTGCACCTCCCCCACGATTGTGAATTTCCCTCTACAGGGGCCTTGGGCGCGCTTGCCCAATCCATCAAAGCACCCTATGAAAGCCCAGGAACAAGCTCTGCTGGTGGCTCTACTCTCATGGAAACCAAAGTATGTTAAGCCAATAAATCCAATGGTGCATGCACCCAAGAATGTAAACATTGTCCGTGAATATATCCAATTTTTTCTTGTCTCGCAAGAGGTCCCTTTCGTTGGGGAGATGTTTATTAGCCTTCCATCCATTAAATTTGATTACCATGACTTAGTGAATGAAGATGCATTCCTGGATCTGGCCCCTGAATTGTACCTTGAGCTGGTGTTGTATGACAATGTTCCAAAGGTGGAACCAATGCCATGGGGATGCAAGCTATAGGCCTCTGCCATCCTGAATTTGATACGAATCCCCCATTTTGGGCAATATGTTATCACAAACTTCATCATGCGCCAGCTGCTTGCGCTGAAACGTGTTAGATGCTTGTGGATCCAAGGCCGCATCTCAATTTACATTGCCTTGATTCATATGATCACCTCCCTGACCATGAAGGGATTTGGAAATAAATACGAGCAAAAGGTGGTAGATGAAGTTTGGGAAAAAAAATGGGGAACCGCGACAAGCGAGGATTCCTAATAGAGACCATCGTTGACCAAGGAGTGCGCATGGGCACTCTGATGCTCACGTGTAAAATGATTCACAAGTGTAGGGCATCAACTGTCCCTTCTTATGTTATTAAGTTGGTCAGATGATGCGACAAGGGGGTTTGCTACAACTGGTCATAGTATTCTGTGAAGAGTTTTTAAACAACGTGCACGAGGTGCAGGACTAGGGAAAGTCCTTTTGCTACTCCTCGAAATCGTTATTGATCACCCTGATTGCATGGGAAACACCTGACGATGTGGTGCTCCCTAAGATCGACCCCAATGTTTGTGAAGGAACACGTTATGTGAACCTAAGGGAATATAAGGATTCAAAGTGCATCGATGAAAACAAGGTGTTCTGGGTGTTATTCGATGATGTGCTGGTAGCAGTGAAACATTCCGAGCCATGCTTGTCACCTGCAGTGTATGATAAGTACAATTGCATCGCTGACTTCCATGTCACCATACACAATTTGCAGATTAGGGAAATAAAATATCTGTTGTGGAACAATCTCCCATATATGGTCACCGAGGTGTAGATAGGCCAGCTCATAACAACATGGTCACCTGCATGAAAACTTGGCCTCAAGTCCTCTACCCCAGTCACATCCGGCACATCTATAAAAGATGCGGCACTGAAGGATGTTTTCCCACAGAGCACCATGAAGGAAACTAAGATGTGCTCCACTAAGAAAGTGACTACCAAGGAAACCCCCAAGGATGCCACCAAGGGGGCGGAGCAAGAGCCTTAGCGGGATGCAGAGACTGAGGTACCTTTTTAGGAGGGCACATAGTCCCCATGCCAAACGAAACACACTGGTGAGCCTCCCAAAGGGCAGCTTAAGAAGTGCAAGGCTAAAAAGACTAGAGGAGAGGGAGACGCTACATTGACAGAGGAAGATCTGGACAAGATCGTAGATGTCATTAGTACTGCCTCCGAGGATCGATGAACTACTCTATAAGATCAGTAGAAGGCCATGATGGAGGCTTTGAATTCTGAGTTGTCAGTGCTCCGGCTAAAAGTGGATACCCTTCAAGTGAGCATGAACCAGGTGAGTCCGATACAAGTGAGCCTACAAGCTACAACCGTTGTCACATCAATGGAGAGTAGGATTTTCCCCTTCCCAGGTGTTGCATTGACAATAGAACTGCTAGGCATGTGCATGCAAGTCCAAGCATGCATGGAAGTCAGCCTCGACATCGCAAAAATAATGAGTGGGAAGTTACATGCTCTCCACTTGTTCCTCTCTACCAAGCTCCAGAATATAGAAGTTCAGGCGCAACACTAGCTAAGTGAAGTTGAGTAGACAATTTCTGCAAAAACTATCAAATCTACCCAAGCTCAAGTAACACAGATCGCAATAGTTTCATAGCAAGCAGAGTTAGAGCACTTGATAGACAGATTATGTGGAGACATGCCGGAAGTGATTCCTTCCTCTGTTGTGGCGCAGGCTAAGGTTGAGGGCATGGTGGATGCATTAAAAGCGTTAAGGACATAACTGAAAACTGTCAAAGTAGAACTAAAGCAATAGATTGTTGCATTGCAGGCCAAGTTGCAGCCTGAAACCTTGCCAGAGGTGCGAGCCCAGCGAGCCACGCTGGTAAAAGAAGCAACATGAATTATTTTTCCATACATCGCCAAGGGTTCAAAATTATTAGATACCACTATGGGCTATGGTCCATAATGTAGCACGATCCCCTCCTCTAGCAGTTCAACCAGGAGCTGTGCCAAAAAGAGCAGGATTTTGAGCAGATGGAAGCTACCATGCCCACCATTGTGGCAGCCCAACACCTAGCAAGTGTTAGAAAATTATATATTATAAAGCAATGCAACACATAAAATATGTGGAAAAAACAAACATGGAAAACAAATAAAACCAACGAGACATAGATATATGTGGTTCACCTAGTTTGGCTATATCCACCCCAAATAGCCAGTCCTTCCTTTCTATTATCCTGCAAAATGAAGAGACATAACCTACAACAGATCCGCTGTAATATCCTCTATTCTCTCTCATAGTCTCCCTATATGTTTATCTCTTTGATAATACACATGCAATACACAACCACAATACAATACCCTCATAAAAAACGAGGGGTTTCCGTCTAGCGCAAAAAATATAAACTAAATAGAACTTCTACCGTCAGATCATTCGCCTAATGAATGACCCAATTGACTAGAAATTACAATACTTTTATAAGAAAATTTTACATCTTTTTTTAGCTTCAGAGGCACCCCCCCTAGACCTCCCAGGCAGTGTTTAATTATGGGCGACGTTGCCACCCCGTTTAGAACAGGGGTCCAACACTGTTATACAAAATAAAGAAGATAATAAGGCTTCACATCCAACAACATTTCTTCGTACGAGCCATGCTCTAAGAGACAAAATTAAGAAGCTCCGCCACAAGAAGTAGGTCCTTAGCGATTATCTGAAGCAATGGGCGAATGAAGCACTCAAGCTCTTGCAGGACTTAGACGTGGTAGTAAAGCAGCTGAACCAAACCTTGGATAGTGTCATTGCAGCTACTGAAGGACCGAATTTCAAAAAGTTGGTCGAAATTGTGTAGAACACAGCCGCGCATAGTGTAGGTATCATGCCCCCATTTTCCACTATCATTGAGCAGCTCCAAGCCAAGATGAATACCCCACTGCAGCTGTGACTCAAGACGAGTCACAAGATTGTGTTGGGGGCCTGTTGGAGCAGGGTCCCCTGACTGCAATTTTGATGCAATTTTGTAATAGTTTGTAGTAGTTAGTCTAGCGCAGGAGCTTTGGGATGGGTCAAAGCCCCTAATGAGCTGTAGTGGGTCAAAGGGTAGACCAAGGGTCCACATACCACAGTTTGCAAACCATAGAGTAGAGTAGGCTAATATAGTATAAATAGATTGTTAAATTGAGTCTAGAAGTAAGTTTTGAAAAATTCTAGATACGAATATTGGATCTGTAAGATCTGCTGTGTGGATTTGTCTGGGTAGCTGTGTACATGAAGACCCTAAGTCCTGTTGTGTGTGACCCCGCTGGCTATGTGCATGGGCTGGTAAGGAGTCTATAAGTGGAATATGAGTATTAATGAATGAGAATATTGTTTTCTTGGTATCGAATTTCTATGTGTTCTGTTATAAGTTACGCTATCTTTTTATTTCTGAGTAACATTTGAATATTGTTAGTAGTTGATGCGCACGTGGATGCGATTCTCAAAATAGTAATGAATGCTTGGATCTGGTTGTGTTTTGTCTTGTTACCTCTAATTACTGGTTATATTCTAGTTTATGAGCTTCACATGAGTTATTTTGACAAGTATATTGTTAAGGGTTTCTAGGTTAGGGCTTCCTCAGCACAGGCCGGTCAGATCTGAAGGTGCCCACTTTAAATAACTTCCTCTCTCTCAAGGTGTAGAAACCTGGTTCCAACAACCTCCCGTACTACTTTGGGTGAGACCTTGATATTCACAAGCAAGCCATTTTCGAAAGGGAGAGTAGTATAGGGGTTTTTTGTTAAACCTTAAATCTGAACCTGGGTCACGACCCCTCAAACCAACAGTACCTTCAATGTATATTCATATGTTCCAAGTCTTCTGGAGTATTTAAGTTGAGAAGGAACTTTTTTCACTTCACAAATCCAATTCCTAAATTAAATAATTCTAATAAAGCTCAACCAAAATAGGATGTCGGGCTTTCTACTTAATGCACTTACTCTATCCCTTCCATATATTGTCATGAGATTCACCATAGGTCATAAAAGACTCTTAATAAAACAACTCCTCTAGTAAATATAGAGGATCTTAATGACGAAGTTTTGAATGGATAAGTAGAATTGGTTGTATCTCCTAAAATATTAAGAACTAGTCGAACGATCTTGAAACCATAAGTTCCTCCCTTTTTAGGAGAAATTATACTAAGAAAAACCTACTACCAAAACTGAGTTTGATTTATTAGTAGAATTAAATATTGGTGCATTTTCATACTGCTATTTCAGGTCAATAAAGATGTTCCCATCTATTCAAATATGGTTCTATAACTATGATTGAGGATACCCTATAGAAAACAAAATAACTTCAAACTATGTACACATTTGACTAAAATTACTAGATCTTATGTTGGGGTGTGACGAGGTATTTGCTACTAATATTTAGATATAAGAAACTTGGTTGTCAATGCGAAAATTAAACATAGGTTTATCCCAATCACATCAATTGAACTTGGAGTTTCCATCAATGTGATGACATGTGAAATGATGGAAACCCTAGGAATTATCAAGTAATAACACTACAAGGAAAAGACCTTCTAGAGGAGGTTTTTTCAGAAGCCCTTATAAAACTAGCCCAAGAATTTGTTTGTAGCGAAGGTGGGTGGGTGGATGTTTTAGTGGAATTTTTTTTTACAGTGTGTCTGCAATATACAAACACACTAGTTGTTTACTATACATATATGCACCAGTTTTGAATACAACATGGTGCAACGTGGAAGATTTATTTATTTTTAAATAAAAAATTATTGGCACAATAAATAAAAAAGAGAACCAGTGTGTATACTACTCAATAGCATGGGAAAAGGGTTAAATTTACAAAAATGTCGGTCAAAATATTCATTTTTCCCAGTCCCATGCTATAATGTGACGATGACCTAGTGCTAAAATAGTAATGTAATGCCTTGGTGCATCCACAATATACCACACATTGATGCTTGAATAATCAATAGCACTAGATAAATGTTAAATTTTAAAAAAATTTAGTGTATATACACCTACAACATCGGTTCCCTTCTTATAGTAAAATGACCCAGTGTATACTTAGAAGGAGCATCACTATAATTTTTAATTTTGAAACAACTTTGGTGCTATATTCCAATGAAGCACTGGTTTTGTTCATGTATTAAACACCTCGATCTGTCTTAGAAAGAGCATCACTAGGGGGTTTTTAAGTGTTGTGATATATTCCAATGGAGCACGAGTGTTGTCAATTATTTAAAATTCCCCGGTGCATCTTAAAAAGAGCACCACTATAGGGTTTTTAATTTATTTTAAAAAGTGGTAGTATCTTATTAAAAAGTGCTGGTGCTATTCATATAGTAAAATGCTTGAGTGCATCCTCAAAAGAGCACCACTAGGAAATTTTTAATTTTTTAAAAATGTGGCACTATAATTCGACAAAGCACGGGTGTAGTACATTTATTTGAACGTCCAAATGTGCCTTAAGTAAATCACCACTATATGGTTTTTAATTAAAAAAAAAAAATAGGTGCTCTTGGATATTGGACACACAAGTGTGGTTATAATAACACACTAAAAGGGGTTTAAATAAAAATAAATCTACCAACCATAAATTTATTTTTTAACATCTACAACATTGTAGAGCTATGAAGCACCGGTGCCACTCTTTCCTCATGCAAGCACCCTAATGTCGATTCTTATATTTCTCAGCATCATTTTGTACTCTGCTTAGTGTGTGTCTTTTCAATTTTCTCAAACAGTGGTGAAATTTGTTTTTCTCAATTACATGCCAACAATGCCTCCTTGATGACCAAATGTCTAGGTAAAATCTATGTTTCTCTCTAATTTAGTTTTTTAGCATATTAGAATTTCAAAATAGGTAACAAAATTCCATTGTTTTATTTATTTATTTTTCCCGCGCAGTGCATTTGACAGCTTTGACTGTCACTGGTGGAGGTGCACCTTGTAAATTTACACCAATCATCGTAGTTCGGTGTATGAACGTAACACACCATTATTTTTTCACTATGTTCCACAAATTAAAACCCATGGGGAAAAAATATAAATTGTATGTCGGTGTGTACATTTTTAGGTTATGCCTTGTGCGTTTATATTTAAAAAACACACCGCTATCTTGGTGCGTTCAATATCCTGAATGTTCCGTACGAATGAGAAAAGGATATACATGTGCACTGGTGCATAATTTTGATATGCACCGCAAAAAAAATTTATATATGTGAACCAGAAGTAGTGTGTCATACATATGTACACATTGATCAGGTGTGGTTGTGTTTGATAGCACACTAGACCTAGTGCATTACTATTTTTTGGGTGCGTAGAGTATTTTTTTTAATTTAAAGTTATTTTTCTATATTTATAAATATTTTTTTAATTTATTAAAAAAAATATGTTTTAAGTATGAGGATAATATACTTTATATTTCAATCATGTACTAGATATGTCAACAAAGGAATAAATAGCTTCAGCAGGAGTAAATGGCAGAACAATACGATGTGTTGCAACCATGCGAGTCCCGAGAGAGGGAGATGTATTTATACCCTCATCCTATTAGTGCAAAGACTTGATCGATATTGAGGAATGTAAGCCTCCTTATGTACTATGAGGAGGATATATCCCTGAAGGCACACTCTACCTTGTTGGCACATCTAGTCCGTCGGTGGAATGTTGGGGAGCACAATTTTTGTGTCAGTCCTGAGACATGGTATAGGCCCAGTAGGAAGTACTTATATTTTATCACTGACCTAGCAAGGAGAGGGGAGAATTTTCCTTAGTTACTTGATGTCCCTCATGGTGTTGTATCAAAGATTCATCTTGTATACTCTCACAGATATGTTGGGGCTCATGTAGTCCATCCAACATATTTTCAGGTGCATGGTGGATAACTATTGTTTGATTCTCTTGATGCACAGTAGGTTAGGTTCCCCTCATTATTAGTGACCACCATTGCACAATATACTAGTGATTGGCAGTCACCACGATGTATGATATGGTATTCCATTTTTTTGAGGTAGTTTGTAGGGCTTTTTATATATGTCGTGTAATGATACATGGGAGGACGAGCTTCCCTTTCGCTTCATGGATTTTTTGCTTATTTTTTGAGAGGTTTCCAAAGATTAGACCTACATTTTACGATCGCCCTCCTAAGTTGATGACCGAGGAGAAGATGTGCATGTGAGGCCAAATGATGCCTAAGAGGGTCCTACCGGAGTACACTATATACATGTATTGATTAGAGATAGTGTCCCAGCATCCTCTTCACATAGGATGAGCCTATATATGATAAAGGTAATATTATTTTTTTCTTTAAATTAATCTAGTTTCATTTTATTATCTTAATTAATTAGAGTAAAATTTATTCTAGCATGTTATTTAACTTGTTTTATTAAAAATTTTAATGAAATTGTCTAATTATTGTTGTGTACTATATATTTTTTAGACATCAAGAAATTCCTTAGGGACATGCCTCCTCCCCCACTATACGGAGCCGATGAGGATTGGGTGAGGCCCAAGAGCATGAGGAACATACTTATGAAGGGTGTGGGAATCCGAGCTCATAGAAATGGTCTAAGATTTAGGATGGACTACTACGACATATTATTTAGAGTTTTGGTTGAGGGTGAATTGTGCCATGCGAGGGCTCACGACATCAGTACATATCTTAGGCTCTGAGATCTCTTGAGGGATTGTCCTTGTAATATGATGACCCTTATGTGTCATATCATCATATATAGTAGGCTACTTGTATAAAGGACGGATGTAGGGAATGCAGAATAGATACGTGAGATGAGCCTTCATGTGGTGCTACCTTGCTGGATCATGATGATGAGCATGCTGATCATGCTTTTGGTAGTACTACCCCATCATATCATGGTTAGGGTGTCAGTGATCCTTTTGGTAGTACACCTTCCCTTCATTCTCCAGATGATGACATCCCAAAGCTAGAGGATGTGCCTCATGATTCTTCTGAGAGAGAAAACCAACCACCTCATCCTCCACCTCAGAGTTTGAAAATTAAGGCAGTACTTTACCATCCATCGTCTTCTACTACAGACTAGGCTACCACAACTATGTTTGTTATATTATATATTTGATAGCATTTATTTGACTTAATGTAGTTATATGATGTATTTGTATATCTGTGTGTGTGTGTGTATAAGGTGCATTTTTATTGTTCATGTTTATGTACTTAATTTATATGTTGGTGTTGATGCGTATATTGGTAGGTCATGTTAGATATGTTCATTTAATGTGCTTGTAGATAGATGTGTATGTGATAAAAATGATTTGACATGAGATGTATATTTATTTGAAAATGTGTGTGGTGACGTTGTTAGATTACAATACTTGTGTTTTGTTAAATGTGATCATGATGATGATGCCTTGTTAGACTATTATATTTGTGTGCTAGCTAAAGACGTTTATATGTGATAGAGGTGTATATAATTGGATGATGGTATTGAATTTGAATGTGTATCTTAGATGATGTTTATATTTGTTAGATGGTTATCATCATGATATTTATTTTTATAATATAATATTTATAATTATAGATTATTTATTGGTGAACTTATATCAAAATTTTCTATATGAAATTGCATGTAAAAGGACTTAATTAAAAAAAATGCAAAGATATTTTATAAATTACAAAGTTTAGTATGGTTGAAAATATGATTGTAAAATTACGATAATTTTTTTATTTATTTCTTAGATAGTTAATTCATATTAATTCTAACATAATTAGTAAAATATTTCAATACGCGGAAGGAAAAAATAATTAAAGGAAAAATAATTTAGTTAGCTCTTAATAAGAAAAAAATGTGTAACTCATTCAATTTTTATTATAAAATAGTAATAATAATAAATTATTGAAAAATAAAATTTAACCAATGAAAAAATACATTGTGGTCGATCTATATAGAAATATAGAAAAATAGTACTATAGATCCATTTTAATCGCAGATTTCTCAATCACTAAAGGAGATTAAATCTTTCGACATGTACATCTTTCTTCAAGTTTTAGATTTAGAACGATATTTTCATATACTGAGATTTGATACTTCTTGGATCTTGGTAGATCCTTTGTTAAGATGGATCTATATTGGTTTATAAAATTCAATCTATTGTTAAATCTAGAAAACTTAAGTTATAATATTTTATAATTAATTTAGGTTTAATATAGCTTGAACTTTTCATTTCAATAAAATTTAATTTATCCCTAAAGTTCTCAGATTGTCAAGAAATTTAAATTTAATATTTATAGAAGCTCTTACCAATTTAAATTATAATTTCCTCTCTCTAAATATGAGGATGAAGAAATGTAAGACAAGGATTTTGAAGTTACTTGTATCTCGGGATTTTCTCTATTAGAACTTATCCCTAAAAGAGGCAACTGAATTTTTTTCTAGTAATAAAGATATAACATTTTGGTGCTATTTTAGTTCTTTATTTTCAATTGTACTGGTTCAAATCTAAGTTTTTAAATAATAAATATGAGTTAAATAATACAAAAATCATACTATGTTATATATAAACCTTTTACAAATAATATATTTGATTATTTATTAATGAAAAACTCAAGGAATAGTAATTTTTCCACATACTTATCACAATATAGTCACTAGAATTCATGTTTTCACATTTTCCTAGCTCATATTACATCATGTTCACAATGAAAGACATGTCTACTTTAAATAATTTACTTATACATACCTAAAAATAGATACTTATTTTACTTAATCTAAATAGGAAATAAAACTTCATCACCGAGTCTATTATAAATTCAAACAAATACCTATTAATCACCATCACATTATTTATCATTTAATTCTTAGCCATAAAGTATTTATTAATTCAAATTTTATTTATAATTACCATTAAAAAGAAAAGTCAAAATTGTTCCATTATCCACGAAAAAAAAATTAAAATCTCTCATGCATCCATGTAAGCCCATTTGTTTCTCTTACGGTCCATAAAAATATGTAATCAACATTTTATACATGCATAAGACCTCCTTTTAGTTTACATAATTTTTTAAGAACCATAATTTAAAAATAGTAAACATGACTTTACCTCTCAAGTCAAGAATTTAATCTTACATATTAATACACAAATTTTTCATTGTTAAAGTCCTCATAGAATTATAACTACACGATTTATATTGAATTTTAACTATACATGAAGAAAAAACATGTGGACTAATTAATAAACCAATAAGTATCTAAATCAAGAATAAATATTCAATCTTGTTTATAAATTCACTATTTTCTCATTTTGGTTATATTATTCTCATTTTACTATTTGAGAAGGATTGTGACCTCTAATATTTATTATCATAGATATTTTACATAATAGGAAATACTTAGTTTCAAGTGTAAAAATGTTTCTACTGCAAAAAAAACTTGTAAAAACGTTTGTGAATTTTACCAATTATATAAAATTCCAAAAATAAAAATAAAAAACTAATATAATTAGTAAAATAAAGAAAACAAAAATAGACAATAATACTATAAATGATGAAATAAAATAATTACATATCACTTTTTGTTTTCATCGCCCTGATTATCTTCCTCGCTTGGCATGATAACAAAGTTGTTCACAAAAAGATGTTTTGATATAGGGTCATGTATTAATATGAATCAACAATCCCTATCTAACACATCTAGGTAAAAAACACCTAGTTTCCCTGTTTTGGGAAAACATAAGGCTCCCTAACTTCATGCCACATCTTTTAGTGTTGATAGATATCAACCCACTATTGTGATCTTCCTTTACATTATTATGATAAAAGGTGTCCCACCACATGCACCTAAAAATAAAACATTGGAATGAAGAGAATTCCACTTGAATGATCTCTTCTATATTTCTAGCGTAGCCTAATGTCCCCTACATTATTATTTGATCATGGTGGCTATCATGAATAGATTTTTCAAACTCGACTTCCACTCCATAATCTTGTGTCATGCATCCATCATCGACATACTCCGTGTGAAAATGATGTCCATATGCCCAAATATATGGAGACAAATGTAGTTGTAAAAACATAAAAAATCGCAGTGTCATGTGTATAATAACCTGAACATAATTAAAAAATAATGTACATACATACATACATACATATATATATATATATATATATATATATATATATATATATATATATATATATATATATATATATATATATATATATATATATATGTTAAAATTCAAAGGTGTAGTATGAAGTTAAAAATGTAGAGAAAGATATTATTACTGAGTTTCTACCCCCAATCCCTATGTTTATTGCATCTTCTTCAACACATGGGTAACGACCAGATGCACCATATTTCTCTCTTTCTTTTAAATCATTAGGATAACGCACATTTTTACCATTCAACCTTTTCAATGTATTCTTTTCACTCTCCCATTTCCTATTCTTCTCCTCGTTCCATGCAACCCACCATTGTGTCACTTCCATATTGTAAAGAATGAATTTCTTGATGGCTTCAATTTCTGAATTCAGTGATGAAATTAAATCAACATATATAGTATGAATGAGATAAAAATATGCATTATTATGAAGTTCATTGTGAATAGTTACTGTGTAGAAATTTGACAAAGGATTTTCCACCTACTCTTTATCAAGCACCGCTTTCCATTCTTTTCGAGAAGCTCCCCTTTTCGTTTGTCTTCATCCCTTTCATTGTCCCAAATATGTGCACCTAGTGTCTTTTCAATATTCTTGTTGTACTCACTGGCATAATAAAAATACTCATATGATATATACCCATCTGCCATAGACCCCTCAGGTTTCTCCCTTTGTTAAACAAAACCTTTCAATTTCTTCATGTACCTCTCTAAGATGAAGATTTTTGAACTCTCTCTCTCTCTCTCTCTCTCTCTCTCTCTCTCTCTCTCTCTCTCTATATATATATATATATATATATATATATATATATATATATATATATATATTGTTGTTCATTTGTATATTGTTAGGTCGTGTGTGGTTATGATTCTAGATTACATTTTTTGTGTTTTTTTAGATGTGATGAAAATAATGATGCCGAGTTAGATTATTATATTTGTGTGCTAGCTAATGGTGTTTATATGTGCTACTAAAAGTCTCTATAATTAGATGATGATAGTCAATTCAAATGTGTATCTTATATGATGTTTATATAATTATCACCATGATGTTTATTTTTATGAAATTATTTTTATTATAGATTTTGTATTGGTGAATTTATATAAAAATTTTAATTATGAAATTTCATGTAAAACGAATTAATTTAAAAAAAAATGCAATGATATATTTGTAAATTACAAAGTTTAGTATGGTTGAAACTATGATTGTAAAATTACGATAAATATTTTTATATTTCTTAGATAGTTCATTGGTATTCAATCTAACTTAATTAGTAATTTTTTTCAATACTCACAACGATAAAATAATTTAGTTAGTCCTTAAAAATATGAAAATGTGTAACTCATTCAATTTTTAATATAAAATATTATTAACAATTTTTTTTTTCAGAAATGCAATTTAACTAATTCAATATTGGTTTATGAAATTCAATTTATTGTTAAACTTGAAAACCTTAAGTCGTGTTTTTTTTGACAATCTACAGCCTAGTTCCATATTAACTCTCGATCTACCAAGGGTCGAGAGGGATCACATCTCTTGAGATAAAACACATTTTTGAGTGAAAAGAGATTTCATCCCTCTAGGGGCTTGGTGGAGCTAGAGAACTGGTATGATATATATGTAGTTGGCATTGAAATATTTTATTTAAAATTCATGTTCTATGTATTAAAATGTTAAAATATGCCCCCTCGTATTTTTTCTTCTAAAAGATTACATATAAAATTCATATTAAACATTGAAAAATTTACAAATATTTGGCATACATTGAATTAGAATGAAAATATTACTAGAATAACAATTCTCTCAATATTTCTCACTAAAGTGAAAATACAAGAACAAAATCGATTTAAATTACTTTATTTTTCACTATATAAAGTATAGTTAAAATTATGTCATTTAATATGGGAATTGAAATATTTTACTTGTGGATTTGAGTAAAATATTTTTTGTTATAAATAATTTTCTTTTTTTTAAATATCAGATGTAAATGGAACATAGAAAGAATTACACATAGTGTAATATCAATAATATTATTTGTTGTTATGTGAAAAAAGTACATTTTTCCTTGTAGTAAAAAGTCAATTATATTTTTTTACTCATTACATTTCTTCCTCATAATCAAAGCTAATTTATTTTTTTTACTTTCAGTTACATTATATCTCTATATAAAGTTATGTAAGATTAAGGTGTAAATTGAAGTATTGCTAATATGGCCAACATTAATTTCTTTTCTTATTACTATTTTTAATTTTTTAATTTCAATTAGTATTTTAATATTTTTAAATGTAATGTTATGTGAAAACATATCTACCATACTGAGTTATAGAGTGCTCCCTGGCACAATTAATTTACATTTAATACAACTTAAAAAAAATACTATTTTTATAGGATTTATTTTATTAATAAATTTATGAAAATTTCAAGCAATTTAAATATAATATTTATAGCAAACTCTTACCAATTTAAATTAAAAATTTCTCCCTCTAAATATGAGAATAAAGAAATGTATAATAATGCTTGTGATCAAGGGGATTTTCTCTATTGGTAGTTCTTCCTTAAAGAGGCAAGTGAAATTTTTTCTAGTAATAAATATATAAGATTTTGATGCTATTTTTATTCTTTATTTGCTAATAAATATGAGTTAAATAATACAAATTAAATTTTCACGAGATATTTACTAACATTCATATTTTTCACATTTCTCCTAGCTAGTATTACATCATGTTCACAATTATAAAGACATGTCTACTTTAAATAATTTAGTTACAAATACCTAAAAAAATGATATTTACTTTAAATAATCTAAACATGAAACAAAAATTCATCACCAAGTCTATTTTAAACTCAAACAAATGCCTCTTAATAACCATCAAAAAAATCAGTGCGCTTGGTATGTTATGATCGCACCAGCCTTATCATATTTACCCAACACACCACCTAAATAATATTTAAAAATATAGCTATATATCGGTGTGTTTGATAATGTTAACATTCCGTCCCAATGCAAAAATGTTATACGTGTGAACCGATGCATACGTGTGATGCACCACTACAAAAATATAAATTTGTGAGCCAACATAAGTGCATCATAGGTGTGTGCACACCATCTATGGTGCGGTTGTGTTTTACAAAGCACCGAAGTCAGCGCATGCCTGTGTCTTTGGTGCACTGATAAATTTTTTTTTAATTGAAATTTATGTTTCCATAGTAATAAATACATTTTTTATTTAATTAAAGAAAAATATTGTATGTTGAGGATGATGTATTTTATACTTTAATTATGCAGCATAGAGGTTAGCAGAGGGAGTAACAACAATTGGAAATACTTATCAAAATAATGAGAACAAAAACATACAAAAATAGTATAACTTATGAAATAACACAAGTACATACCACTCTCCATTGTCATCACCTTGCTTATCTTCAATGGTGCTTGGAATGATATCACTGTTGTTTTGAAAAATCATTTTGATTTAGGGTTGTGTCTTAATACAAACCACCAATCCCTATCTAACACATCTCGGTAAAATAACACCTGGTTGGATTGTTTTGGGTAAACATAAGCCTCCCTATATTCATGCCACATCTTTCTAGATTTGATAGATATCATTCCACTATAACAATATTCCTTTATAGTATTATGATCAAAGGTGTCCCACCACTTGCACCTCAAAATAACACATTGCAATGAATATAATTCCACTTGAATAATCATTTGTATCTTTCACACGTAACTTAATTTCCCTTGCATTAGGTTTTGATCGCAGTGGCTAGCACGACTAGATTGGTTGAACTCGACTTCCACTCCACAGTCTTGTGTGTAGACTTCATACTTCATCCTTCAATAGTCCATGCAATGTATCTTCTATATGCTTCATGGTTAATGAATCTATTGGGATTCACATAACTCCTCAATTACTTCTTTGAGAGGCATGCCATCCCTGCAACATAGTTAAGTTTTTGCAACGAAAGAGTCTTTGAATCCTTGGGTTTATAGGCATGTGCCTAAATACCTTATGAAGATGACCCTGTGATTTACCCATTTTTGTTAATTACGGTACTTGTCATTCCCACATTTTAGACATATCTCTTTGTCTACATATTCTCTTGTATATAGAATACAATTATTCACACATGCATGATATGATATGTACTCAACACCTAACATTTGGAACAACTTCTTTGCCTCTTCGTAGCTACCTGGAAATACATTATCACTTAGAATAACTTTATCGTTGAATATATTTTAGTTGGTGGGGAATATAATTATATAATGTCAATATTTAACATTCATAAAATTGACCATTTTTAAATTTATTTATGTGAAAAAATATAAGGAACTGATCAAGCATTCAAGTCAATTACCACAATATTGCCAATAAAAATGCATTCAACATACCAAACTTTTCTTTCATGTTGTACAACAACATCGTTATCCCCAACTGAGTAAACTTTGACTTGCCACTATGCAAAAAGAGAGGGGTGGTGGAAGCAAATTTCAAGATTTCAAATAAGGTATTGCTGATTTCGGCATCATCCCCTAGTTCAACATTCTGGAATGCATCTAACAACATTGCCTCCATGGAAGTCGTACCTTGTAAGTAGTCATACATATTAACCTCCATTTGGTTGCCTCTATTTCCAACTTGTGATGAATAAATATTATTGTTGAATTCATTCCTAATTAGTGAATCGGGACATAGTGGGAATTGAATAGGTGGTTGATTGAACCATTCATTATATTCTTCCTCTCTTAGGATTTCTCTTAATGTAGCCTTATCTCGATTTGACGTTGTAGTGGGGTGTACCGGAAAATGTAGGTGGGTTACTCATCATCACTAGAATCCTAATTTCAAAAAAATTGGAATGTCATTTATACAATATAACTAATTTTAGTAAGCACGTAAATGAAATTGGTTTGTTGAAATTTTAGCATACCAAACAGTTATTACCATCGTTGATCCAATATTTTGGCTAGAACATGTCATGATCCAATTGGAAGGGTGAAGAGGTTTTCCATTTTCCTCTACCAACTATTTGAAATATGTTGCTCGTGATAAGAGTTTCTAACATTTTTGAAAATAATATGGAGTCATATTTTGTTGCATGTGAAATTGATTCTGAATCTTGATCTTGCAAATAATTTGAATAAATTTGTATTTGAATTGACATAGATTAAGAAAATAAACTCAATTAGATAATCGAAATATAAATAAAATCTAAAATTACTAGAGATGGAAAGGGAGAACTTTGCAAAGTACTTTCATCAGAAACATGGAATGAGCTAGAATTTAAAGAATTGGCCATTTGATATTATTGATATTTTGTCCTTGTATTTGAGAAAAACCATAAATAATTTTTTCTTCTTCTGAATATCTAAAATTAATATCAAGAACTATATAACCACAATCTGAACTTCAATATAGTTTTGAAACCATTTTTCAACAACAAGGCGACTTTAAGTAGAAAATGTATACTATGAACTAATGTAATTCACGTGGATGCATCCTAAAGCATAATTTGAGATTAATATGCCATTTTATGTCAAAATAAAATTCCATATAGATTTTAAACCCCACAGGTGCACTAACGAGAATAAAATGCACTTATTTGTTTAAATAAAAAGAGCACCTTTGTGTTTAAATAATACTCGCACATGTTTCTGGCATTTTGAAAAAATAAAAAATAAGTTATCATATGAGTGTTCTTTCACATAAAAGCGCAGTGGTATGTTTAAATAAAATACAGTATGAGTATACAATTGTTTCCTGAATTTAGAAAATAAAAACAAATCTAGTTGTCTCGATGCTCTTTTAAATATAGAGGGCACCATTGCATTAAAAAAATAAGCACACCATTTTGGGGTTTCATAAATGATAACAAATTGACTAATCTTCGTGCGTTGAAAAAATATGGCACCCTGGAAATTTAGGTGCGCTTTTTATAGAAACGCGCTACTGCGATTGACTATTGAATGCATCGATGTGTAGTGAAATTGAATATATATATATATATCTATATATATATATATATATATATATATATATATATATATATATATATATATATATATATATATATATATATATATATAGTGTTTTTTTTCTTTTTTAAAGTTCAAAAATGAGTGTAAATCTATTTTTTGAAATTTAATTTCATAAATTATTTTAAATAGTAAAAATTTATTCATCATTTCATTATTTTATCCAAAATTTCAAAATTGTGCAACAGTACAATACTTTGGAGCTGCAAAACTATTCAAAAGATCAATAACTAAAAGATATGGTGATTCACTCAAAAACCTTCATAGAAGGTTTTGAATTTTATTTTTTATTTTACTAATCAAAAAACTTATAATTTCTGTTAGGGTTTAATTAAAAGAGATATCATTTTCAAGAGAAGATCATATCAGAGCTGCGAAATATTTTGTATCCACTGAAATATTAGAGGTTGAAAGGTATGGTGATTCAATCAAAACCCTAGATAGCAATAATCTTAAATTTTACTCATAAATTATCTTACAGTTTCTATTACATTTATTCACAATTCAAAAAATTAAAAAAGAAAAGAAAAGAAAAAACCTTGTATAGTTAAAAAATTACTATAGATTTTACTAGTATTTTTTTTGCGATCTTTGTTCCTATTAAAATTTAAATAAAATTAAAAAAAAAAGAACAAAAAAAACCAAAAATGTTCAATACTTACTTCAAACCTTTGCTTTGTCCTGCAAAATTTCACATTAGGGTTTAAATTTCTCTACCACTTCACAATTACGGTTTTTCAATGTAGGAATCTTAGATTTAATGAGTTGGTGTACTTACTATATATAGGGAATTTGACATAAAAAGTATGGCAATCACTTATTGAATTAGATCAAAAACCTGTCGACCCTCTTTGTTTTTTTTTAACAGTTATATGTTGTGTGGTGCACTATCTATAAAATAACGCACATGTGTTGCATGAGTAATACAATGCACTGGTAAATTATACGACTTTCGATTCTGCCTAGTTTTTTCATCATTTCTCCTAGTGTAATATTAAGCACCAATGTGCATGTTCCTAATAGCACCATTAAATCATTGCAATGTTTTGAGAAATGCAAATCGCACCGTCAACCCTCTATGATTTTAAAAAATGGTTACATGTTTCACAGTGCACCTTTGTAACATAATGCATGGGGCTACTTGAGTAATTCAACGCACCAATATAGTATAACACTTGTGATTTTTTCCAATATGTTCATCGTTGCTCCCGGTGTAATATAACGCACCAGAGTCCATATTCCTAACATTATCGTTAAATTAGTGCGATGTGTTAAGCCTTACAAATCACACCGTCCTGGTTTAAAATTAAATTTAAAAAATAATTTTCCATGTTGATGTTGAACAATTAAAATCCTGGTGCATTTAATCTAATAAATGCGTCAGTGAGTTTATTCAGATAAGTGAACTGGTTAGTAGAGATGTTTTTGTATGAAAATTATTTGATTTAATTGTAAAATATATATAATGACTTTTCGATTGAATGATAAATATTTTATATTGATAAAAAATTTCTTATAAGATCCAAGTAACAAAAATAAATTGAAAAAATGACAGCACATCAAAATAATCAGAGAAGACAGAGTCTTTGTAAATTATTTACAAAATTAATATGTTTGAACTATATGTAAGTTTAAATAATATGTATTTGTTGGTGTGTGTCATGCAGAGCTACAAAATGAACAAGGTTGATAAGATTATTTATAATATAAGTGTATAAGAGTGTAAAAGCCCGATAGAAACATTGTAGAATGATGAATGAGGTGAATGGGAAAATACTATTCAATATGAGTTTTTTTTTATTTTTCATTAATATTAAACATAAAAATATAAGATAACATGTTTCAAAAAATCTATTAATTTAATTATTTTTAATGTTTTACTGGGAGAAAAAACCAAGGAAAAAATCAATGGCGTTCTAAGAAAAGATAAATTATGAAACATGTAAATGATGGTGAATTGGTCCTTATCACAACTAGACTGGTGTTGGAGGTTAATGAAAGGAGTTATTTTTTTATAGAACTATGAGGGACCTAGCGTAACAAACGTATAGATGTACTTTCCACATACAAAATTCAATGCAATGATTCTAAGAAATAAATTATATCTAAACTATAGGACACATTTCTAGAGGAATGGTGAATGAGACATGTCATACTTGCAATAGAAAAAATGTACAACAAAAAAAAATCATTCAAAAGGTAATATTCCTAATTGCCTAAAATGATTTTCTAGAATTATATATATATATATATATATATATAAACCATTAATTTACTAATATCTATTTTTTATTTCGTTTTCATATATCATTATTAAAAATATTTTATTACTTTTTTCATGAAGATTATTAAAATTCCAAAATGATCAACACACTAATATATGAAACATGCCAATAGGAATGTTTAAAAAAATGTATAAGGCTATGGTCGAAGAAATGGACATAATTGCATCATAGGAGGAGTCATCTAAAGAAAAATGTTCTTCAAATGTATGTAATCATGTTTGACTATGTACATATAAAAAAATTATTTAGCATTAAATATTAATTTTCAAATATTTTCTTGCAAAAAATGAAACAAGTTGGAACTCATTGAGCACATAAAAAATGACGAAAAGGAAGAAAATGGTTCATTTCAAAGTTTGTGAGTAACTGTTAATATTTCCTTATATTAACAGAAGATTTCAATTTTGTATATTTTATGTTGTTTCACGACAACCATCCTTCAATGTCTTCAAATAGGTGCTAACATACAAAGAAGAGCCATCAAAAGAAATGATTGACATTGTGTTAAATAACGGTTATGAGTATATGTTTTCATATCAGATATTAATTGTGGAATTTGTAAGTATATATGTTGTTTTAATTCTCTCATTTTATAATTAATATAACAAAAAAATCCTTTGTATTAAATATATGATTTATTATGTGGTATAAAACTTGCACGAAACAAGGTATGGAACCACGCCAACAAAAGATTTGTTGAAAGAAGGCATAAGATTTTGTTTTGAAAGAATGTGTATAATTCAGGAGTCACTTCTTGCTATCACACATTATTTTTCGATTTACATTGATTTATACTGTTTATTTCAATTTTCATTATTCTCACTAATGTCGATACATTCATTACACTTTATTTTTATGTTTCCAAATGGAACAAGATCAATAAGATTAAAATATTGATGCAATCAACAAAAAATTCCTCCAAAGAACTATAGTCGTGGAAATAACTCGAGAACTGACATCAATTCAAATGAATAATCATGAACTATTTGGATATCAATGCAACCTGTTGTATTTTTTGAAATAATTGTGTGTGAAAATCACACATTTTGTTTAATGTAATCATGGACATAGTGTCCGAAATTGAACACAAGGGGTCTCCAATAGAAATCCCATTTTTTACAATAAAGAGACTCTTACTGATATAAAATAATGTACATTTTAATTTATTCTATTGTGTTATATAACGTCGTCGTGAAATATTACACCCTTGATCAAATAAATGGATGACTAAATATTATAATGAAGAAATCCAAAATGTGATAATGTAACAAATTAATCCAAACATCATATACAAATGCACTAATCAAATATTAATTTATATGAATATTGTTATAAGATATATGTTGATTTCTCAATGAAAAACAGATTTTAAAAAGTTACAATAATTGCACTGTCATAGGTCAATGTCTCCAAAAAATATAAGATCTCATAGAAAAAAATAGGTTACTCAATAACATAAAAACGCGCTTGTGTTTTACTTTAAATTAAAGCACTATGATGTCATCTTTTAGCATAATTGGTGCCTTTTCAGAAAACGATAGCATCGGGGATTTCATTTAGTTAAACATCCGTATTTTTTTAATTAATCCCTCAGTGCATTGTAACTCTTAACACATCAGTGCCTTCATATAAATAACACCCCTCGGTTCTACAAAACATTATTTACATTCCTGGTGCACTATTAAAATTAACAGCACCAAACCCTCTATATAACAAATGCACTAGTGTGTTTATGTAAATAAGACGTGTCGGTGCTGCGTGTTTAACGGAAAGCACCAAAAATGAAATTATTTTTTACATGCCCTGGAATTTTCCCTTTATCAAAGAAAAACTAGCTCTTTTTTTATATCAGCACCAGTGTGGTATATGTTTCAAGGTCTGGTGCTATTTGATTTGAATGCATCGAGCATTGTTTTCTTGTAAGCACTCGGGTGGTATACATTTTAGATTTCAGCTTTCTTTCAATTAAATTCCTCAGATATTTTAATTATTTATGAATCATTGTGTGTTTCCATTAGTGTCACATTGGAGCTTCTTGTTCCATAAAGCGCACAAAAAAAACATCTGCTAAAATCTCTCGATGCCCATATTTTTTTAGTTGCGTTGATTTTTTTCTATAAGCTCCACCAAAGCATCAATTCCCACAAACAAATGTTTTAGTAGATATATTTTTGACATTTGTTTCCAGTTTTATAACACTAAAAAAATCTTTTGTAACCTCTGCTAGAAGGTATTTTCCTTGTAGTCTTCCTTTTCCTCTAGTAGACTTGTCACCACTTCTTTCATTCTCCTTCATTGTTTTAATTGATTTATAATTATGACAACCATTTTATCTATCTCATAAATTCCATGATCTTGATCTTCATACTCCTGCAATTTCTCCTTCTGATTTTTGTTTAATATTGTTTCTCTTTATCTCTCCTAAGGAAGCAAAGAGCTCACCTTGAAAATATTTCTTACCTTCAATTTCCTTTGAATTTGTCTTTTTTTATTGGTGATATTTATTTTTTTGACTAAGTTTTGTAGCATTCATGAATATAAATTCATCTTCAACATCATTTTTTTTCATATTTTGCATATGGACATCTGGAATAAAAGTGGCCTTCATTATCAAACTAAAAATGAGTGGAAGATTATGATTTTCCTTTCTTAGTTCCTTTTGAGATGGATTGCATGGCATCTTGTTTCTCTTTTTTATTTTCCAAGGCCATGAGTAGGAATTATTTTTTTATCATCATCAAATGCATCTTCATCACTATGTTTTAATGATTTGTTATCTTCCTTAGAATATAAACTTTTCTTCTTCAGATATCTTCTCTTTTTATGAAATTTGTATCTATTTCTATGTTCTTTTTCATCGTCATTATCTTCTGATTTTCCAAATGGATGTTTTGAAGAGTAAATACTTGTTCTAACACACTTGAAACATTTGAATGGTAGCTTACCTTATATTTTCTAGATCATATTTTCATCTTTCTCATGAATTTAGCTTCTTCTTCATCTGCTTCAGGGCTATAGTGATCATGTCCCTTGTGTCATTTTGTTTTCTTTAATTCTTTGAAGGCTTCTTCCTTTATAACAGGATCCTATTTTGACGTTCTCATGTCACATGAAGTGAGTATTCGATGTAGTTCATCCATAATTTTTCAAGTTTTCGATATCTTTCATTTCTTCAATAGCTCAAACCTTTGGATTGAACCTCATTGGAAGACATCTCAATACTTTCTAAACAATTGTTGATTCTTCAATTTTTTCACCCAATATTTTAATAAACAACTTCATCTACTCAAAGGAAAAAATATGCAATGTCTTCTTCTTCATTCATCTTTAAAGTTTCAAATTGTATTATGTGAGTTAGAAGTTCAACACATTTTACCTTTTCATATCCATCATAGATGCTTTGAAGCTTGCCCCAATCTTGTTTAGCAGAGTCATGATGCATTACCTTAACAAAATAAATCATCAAGACAATTCAAGATGGTATTCGTTGCTTTGGAATTATTTACGTAATTCATTCTTTTCATCTCCATCTATTGGAGGAATTTATAGAACTTTAAAACCTTCTATCAGTGAACATCAAACATCAACACCAAGGTATATTCTATGTGTTCTCCTTCCTATATTCTAGGAAGCATAATATGATCCATCTAATAACGGAACTATAATTGTGTAATGGTCCCTTTGAGATCTACCTTCTAGTGGTCAAATTTCTTCCGAAGAAAATTTCTGCAAAACCAATTGTTGAAATTCACAATTATATTGAGAGAGGGGATAAACAAGTATAATGGTCATTTTTACTTATTTGATTCCACTCAAACAACACAAAACATCAATCTTATAAAATGAACAAGTAACACAATATATTCGTGGAAACCCTTATGAGAGAAAATTGCAACACTTATTTACATGAAATATATTATAGGAACCAACTTACCATTATATCAATTTCTAGGAACCAACCTATAGTAGACACCAATCTCCTTTGTTTCTTTGTAGGAACTAACTTACATGAAACTCTAATCCCTCTACTATTTTTCAGGCACCAAACTGCACAAGAAACCAATCCCCTCTACTTATTTGTAGGAAAAAACCTACAAGAGACACCAAACCCCACTACTGCAAATATTTGTAGGCACGAACATAGTTGCTTTATTCTTCACAATGTTTTTTAGCTGCTTCTACTTTCACCAAGTCTACTTGTTACTTTTATCTTCACCAACTTTTTTAATTTCTACTACTTTAACCACCTCTACTTTATACTTGTTTCCTCACCAAGTATACTTCTCCCAAAAAAAATTTATTTTTGCTCGTTGAATAAGATTTTAGGAGCATTCAAGAAGCCTTAATTTATTCAACCATATCTCCAAAATTATAGTGAATCAAGGACTAAAACTTGAACCTCGCATACATGAATATCTTTTATCCATATTATCCAAGTTTCATGGTCTAAAATTGACCAGAACAAAAGTTATAATGAAAATTATCATTTACCCATTTCAATAAATTTCAAAAACATTTATGATGCCTAACTTTTTTCGCCTATATCTATGAAATTATAGTGAATCAAGATCTAAAACTTTAATCAAAGGTACATGAATATCTTCAATACATTTCCTCAAGTTTCATTATTTAAGACATAAAAGATGAAAAGGAATATAGAAAGTGTAGAGATTACTCGTTCATGCCACAAATCATATTTGTGCTCTAAGAATCACCCAAAGAAATATTCCTCAACTCATCTTGTGATCTTGGATATTTTCTTCAATGAATTGATGTTAAAATGAACCCATATTTCATTTATTTATATTTTTAGTATAATTACACTTTTTTGTAAATCTAGTTTGGTTGGCCTACTTGTACTTTGGTTGGGCCATCATGAGAAAGCTTTTTATATCTCCTTATTATTATGGAAATAGAAGTAGTGTCATATACCGATGGAAAGGTCACAAAATAATCTTTGCGGCCATATATCCTATGCTCCAATTTGAGCTAGTAAATTGGAGTGAAAAAATGTCCAAATATAGCATACCCAATTGGGACATCAAAATTCCAAAAATAACATTTCCAAGAATATTCGTTTTCCAATATTTATCTTTGACACAACTAGTCTCTCATTGTCTTTAACATCAATAACAACAATATTTCCAACATTTACACCATTGCAACAATGCTAAAACAAAGCAAGAAACTGATTTTTTACCATTATGAGATTTTCATTACTCCAACAAAGAAATTATTCCACTTATGAAGAGGAATTGTGTTCTCCACTTAAGAGCATGAGGAAGTGGAAACTAGTGAGAATGATCTGTATAGACCATCATTACTAAAATTATATATATATATATATATATATATATATATATATATATATATATATATATATATAACTTTAATTAATTCTTGATTAGGGGGAACTCATTTGGAAATTGTAATGTTATGAACTATTATGTAAATTGTTATTTCTTATTTCTTATTTTATTATTAATTCATCTTTATAATTTATTTAAACATTCGAGCTTGAGGTGATGTCCAACCCAATATTGTAGAGATGTTGCAATTTAATGTAAAGTGAACATTTTAACTAGGTGAAAATAAAATAAAAATAAAAATAAAAAAATACATATTTAAATAATAAAATAGAAATAAAAATAAAAATGACAATGCTATTCATGTGGAATATATCCTATTTTAAACCATATCAATAGTTAAAATAGAATATATCCTATTTTAAACCATATCTAGAATGGTTTAATTTTTATTTTATTTTTTATTATATTATTTTTGTTATATATATATATATATATATATTATTTAATAATTATTTATGAAATTTCATTTTTCATGTTACGTATGATTATTTTTAATTGGGTTAAATTTTATGCCTGATTACATGCTTTCTCGCTTTTACCAGTAAAATATAGTTTATTATGAAACAAACACATCAAGGTGAATGTAACATACACCATTAACTTCACAGGGAAATGTAAGGAGTTAAAATTTTTCATACAAGTTACTCATCATTACATAGAATGTTTAACCGCCTGCGCAACTTTAATAGATAGTAATAGTAAACTCCTTAACCCTTAACAAACCTAATACAAGATATTAACTTAATACTATATGATGTAAATATCACAACAAGTAGTGAATCCACATCATCATCTTGACACAATAATCAATCACACCATTGAACACCAATATACCACTCGAAACCCCCGTAGGGTGAAAAACCAGCAAACGCTTAATTTTATTATTAAATGCCCGGTGAGGGTGTTCACCGATCACTCAATGGCTTATAAGGGAGACCATCCCAACCATCGTTTATATAATTTACAAGGAAATATGCAAATAACTAGCTTACAGCCACTACAATATATATAATACCATTTACCCTCTGGTCTTCATATCTTCAGATCTTCACATCTTGGTGGCATGGATGTACCTACAATGGACCATCGTGCATTGGACCTTCCTGCAACTTGCACTCATCTGCATGAGCATTAATCATTTTTGCTGCCACCAGGACAAGCATAATTTTCCTTTGTAGCTACCACCATCATTCCCTGTTATGATACTTCCAACATAAAATAATGTCAAGATTCACAAAGTATTAATCAATCATTTCACATATCTGTACTCATGTATATTCATGACAAAACAAGTAAAGCACCCTGACATTTTCCCTTTAACAACACATACCTCATATGTGCTGGTTATAAATCATCACAATAACTCATGCTTCTGTTGCATAAGCACAAATTCCTGCAAGACAAGGGCTACATCTAACATAACAAATTGTTCCTTCCATGCATGCAAATGCATACCGAATTCCAAAAGACTCTCGATAAGGAGTACTTACACAATGAATCACATAACCTCCTTCACGAGTCTTTCCAAAGAAAGTCTCTACACTAGTGAGCATGTAAACATATGTAAAAATATGCAATGAAGAATATAAATACATGTCTCATTTTCAAGATTTTACTAACAATCATATTCAATGTAGTTTCAATACTACAAGCTTTCTTTTTACATACAGATATGTATATTATTCTTCAATAAAATTTAATATATAGGTTGCATGCCTATGCATGACCTTGTTTCAAAAGAACTAACATAACTAACATATTAGTTTTGATATCATAAATGTACTCACATATTTTCCTAAATAGTAAGATAGCTCAATATTTCTTTATACATGCAAAGAGTATGCTTCTATAACATAATGGCTATTCTTTGTGCATGCAAGAGAGATAACTCTCCCTCTTTGTGAATGCAAGAGAGATGGCTCTTCCTTTATTGTAGGAGACACTTATTCCCTTCTTAGATTTCTATCATCATGAAATTACTATTTTCATGTAAAATAAAGATTATCATAATAGCAATCTTTAAAACAACATGGATTCTTTTTACAAAAACTTCTTAGTATACTACCACTCTTAACTATTATGTAAAAGATTGGCATAATAGCAAGGAATAACATAATATAAATCTTCTCAATAAAGATAACATGGATTCTTTTCCAAAAACCCGCCAATAAGTTTCCCTTTCACCATTCTATCTCTCTAATACCATTATCTGTCTAAGATATTAAAGTAAGAGTCCTTTCAAGAAAAGACAACAAGGATTTTGGTTAGAAAATAACCACAAGATCACGTGGTTAATCATCTTTTAATTAAAAATTCCTATCTATATGCATTAAATACATTGTATAGGAAACATGCATATTTATCCAAGCATGCATGAAAAAAATACACACAATAGACACATGCCTATTTTAGATATGCATGCATTTCAAATATCTCAATATAAGGTTACCAAAGCCTTAATCTCAATATGTCCACCAAAACATATTTTCACTTTAAGAAGGAAAATCTCAACTTATTTCCGTTGAAATATTTTCTCCTATATTTACTCATCTTGATATGGGAATATAAATTGTTTATAATGAGATTGAAAGATAATTGTGGTATATAATCAAATTATTATTTATTATTTTATGTTTTCCCATAATCTTGAAGCATATTTCAAATAACTAATGAAATACCCTCTTCTTTCTGTGTAACTCATTCCAAGAACGATGAACAACATTATTACTTAGTATTTAACGTTTTCCCATAATCTTTTGCCAAGAAAAATTATATATAAATATAAATATATTCACCAATACAAATATTTGTATGCAGTGTTATTTTCCAAATAAGAGCATTAATTCTTATCCTTTTCCACAAGTAAAAATGCATAAGGAATAATTCTCAAGACTGCTTATTTAATCTTGGGAATAATTATTTCAAAACTTTTCAGTAAAACAAATTAGTAAAATACTTATCTTGTCATATGCAATGGTAACCAAGTTGTACACGCTCCCTACAACAACTCCAGCTGCGAATCTTCATTTATTGCCAAGCTTCATGCTCAGAGCCAAACTCCATAAACTGTAGGGACTTGGGAGTGGTTCCCAAGATTTTAAAGAGACTGGACTCACGACTTGGAATCATATACAGATATGGCCAGTGCTAACAAAGTGCTCAGAAAAATGGTGAGGACGCAATCCATGGCAGGCGAAACTCTCTTCGAATCTCTTAACAGAAAAAAGGGCGAAGAAAGAATGATGTGGGTTGCGTCCTAAATGTTCTAACGTATGTTCCCTTTCAATTTCTATCCAACGAGCCGTCTCTGGTCTTACAAAGAATGGTCTTGGTGGGGCAATTTAGCACTACTCTCATGTTTTAAGCAGAGAGTTCAGATAACCAAAAGTACCCACGACAATGACCTTCGCCAAACTGTAAGAATTCGCAACACAGTTTACTGACATCGTATCTGCTTCTTTATCCACCATAATCCAACAAAATCCATACCAAAAATGGACAACGAATATCATGACAATATCGAGAGAGAGGAATCCACGAAGAAATTGTTAACCTTCATAAATGCATAACGATTTGGATAGTTATCAAGAATTGGTTTTACATTAACTGAATCTTGACTTTCTTGGGTTTGAATGGTTACGTAATAATTTTTTTACCAGGAGTACGTGTGTTACATACTCCCCCCCTTGAAGAGAACACCGTCCTCGGTGTGCTTCTCTCGCTAAAATTGAAACTTATAATCATGATATAATAATATAAACAACCCAAAGGGAGTCCTTTCCCTTCACAATGAAACAATTTCATTTCCTTAAATGCCATTAATTGAGATAATAATGTTTTTATCTATATTCATAAGCATGTATAGCGCAAAGAAAATTTCACTTCCATTTCTAACTGCTTATCCCTTATTCAATTCACAAAAGTATGGAAAAATATATATACGAACTTACCAACCAATTACTATTGGAAGAAATTATGGCCTTTGCACAAGCTTTCTGAGAATGGTTGAACACCCATCAACACCTGTAATGTATGACTAACAATTCCATCACATTAGTCAGATAGTTTTCAAAATGAAAATATTTGCAACTATCAAACAGTATTGCAATATAAAGAGATGTTTTAATCAAAGTACTCCCATAAGTACTCAGAGAGAAACAACCCTCTCATAAATGCATCATGTGAATACTGTCTTAGCTCCTGCCAAAGACATCCATACAGTAAAAAAAATTTACTCAGAGAGCACCTAGCTCCCTTCATCATACCAAGGGTCAATCAATGCGCCATGGTCATATCGTAGCATCTGCTAAGACATTCAAACAAATTAGTAATAAAATAAATGAACTTATACATTCAATAATTCATTTTAATACAACACAACTTTTACTTAACTTGTTCTACTATGAGAACCAAAATGGTAAAAAAAAAAAAAATGCTCCTCCTAATCCATAGGATCAAGTCATTTTTCACATCCAGACAATCAATCTTTCCACACTAAAATGTCTTTATATTTATCTGGAAATTTAATCTTTCAAACTGTGGTCCTCCCAACCATCAAGTGAGGCAATTACGTCCTCCACTTACCCCCTAGCTCCAGAATCTGGACAGTGTCATGGATCAACAGTGGATTCTTCTGTTGTGACATCAGGATGGCCAATCTAGTCACACTCAGAAAAGCCTGGAAGAGAAATTCGGGACAGTCCGGTCCAATTCTCTAATTCCAGTCATACTCAGACGTTTTTGGCTTTACAAGGGTTGCTGTAAGCTATTTTCAACTGGTCCCAACCAGCTCGAGAAAATACTCCCCCTTTACCAATTTCACAGAACGCCTACTCCTCCCCGGGGTTCCAGCTTATCCTCAGAGGAGTAGGTAACTTTCTTTCCAACTGTCCCCAACCACTTCCTATTCTTGGAAACATTTTTACCATCATCTTAGAAAGATTTCTTTCATTAATTAATTTCAACAAGTTTGTCTTTAGCTAGATAATACTAGTTAGCTTTACTGAAGCTGTCACAACTTCCCCCCTGGAAGTAACATACATGTGTTTTTCATTATTAAAACTTGATACTTTAACGTTTACTCTTGCAATTCACATTGCAATGCTTGCGATGCTTTATTTTCATAGATGTTATGTTTCCATTAAGCAACCCATGCTTACTATAAGAAACAATGCTAATCGTAAATATGCATTTCTCAGGCACATATTATCTTATGCAATCATTTTAAGTTCCTACATAAAATTTTGTCACGCATACCAGTATATATAAATATCCATTAATTCGTATGTGTCAATAACGATTAGGGTATGAGTACAACATTTCCAATTCCCCTAATGTTCTGGTCCAAACAGACTGACACACGAATTAATAATCATAATCACTTGTTCACAACTTTTAAATAGCTTTAGTCAAAATCTATTCATGCATATAACCTTCATTAGTTATTCATTCATAACTATTCAATAGTTTTAATGCATCCATGACGACTTATGCAAACACTAGTCAGTCAACTACTCATTTAGTTAAGTTTCACAACTTGACCTATTAAGAGGTTTTATTCGATTTAATTTTAACACTCTATCATCTTACAATAGGACTTTCCTCATATTTTGCATTCATGCATTAGTTTCACACACCATCACTATACACATTCATCTCTTTGAAAGTAGTGCATGGTAACTTAGAAATTTTATTGCATGCAAAAACAATTTCTTCTTTTCAAGCTCAAATGAAAAGTAACTATTTTGCTTTCATGCTTTTATACTTTCTTTCCCAGAGAAATAAAGCATAATACACTTATTAATCTCATATGCATATTCTTATGCAGTTATAATAGCATGTACTTTTTAACAACTCTCTTAAATGGAAGCTCATGCAATGCCTATCTTTATTTCATTTGAAGGACTTCTCTCCCTACTGCAATACTCATCCTCATTAGGAATTCACATTGCTCCTCCATAGCAATGTTTTCTTTTAGTAGCATCGATAAGATTTTATAGCATGATTAGATTAAACCTTAATCAATAAATAATCAATCTCTGAATGATCCTTTAACACCTATTCAACTGCATATATGAGATGTGAATACCATTTCACAACATGCTTTCTTCTAACATTTCTACATTAGTGTGACTAAGTAATTATCAATTCATGTCATATAACTCCCACATTATTATGACATTTTCCACACACGCACACATTTATACAAGACAAATCACTATATCTGTTCAAAAATTCCATTAATGGAAAATAACACACTGTGCATTCACTTTACTCAAAATTTTACAAAAGACCCACCGCTTCAGCTTTTGCCTTTGGAGCATGCTATTATATTAAAGCTAACACATTGGCTATTGTTCTTATGCATACAATGCATAAAGATTCTAATCTTAATTTCCCAATAGAGTACTTAACATAATCGAGTAGGCAACTCATGATTCCTCTTCGAGGACACACAACATATTAGGCATGCAAAACATGGTTTTCTTTTCCATAAAACTAATGTAATAAAACATAAGAATGCATACCTTATTCTCAAAATATTATACCCACATTAGCCATGTATATATTGCAAGGACACCAAAACATTACTTTAGTTTTGTACATGTAATTCGTCTTCTTTTCCAAAGAATCTTTCTAAAGTATGATAAGAAAACATGTTTATCATTTCCACATATAGACTTACGTTCTTTCTGATGAAATCTAATACAAATATTGCATGCAAAGAACCTTGTTCCTCTATGATTCTACATGCAAATTGATCATGCTTTGTTTCCAATAATTTATCATAGATTGCCTCTTTTATGCATTAAAAACTATGCAACACTAACAAGGTTAACTTAACCTTTAACATACCTAAATCAAGAAGTTTACATAATCCATCTAGCAATGTAGTATATTCAAGAGATTATTCTCTTTAGCCTATATTTATTTTCAAGAAAATAACTTGGATTCCTTTTCACTTAACACACAAGTACGAAATCCCTTTTGAAAGAAATCAATCTTCCTATCTTTTCTTAAATAAGATATATATATAAGCAAGCAAGTTTACTTATTTATGTTTTACTACTGCTCACACTTTTCAAGATACATACTAGTAATGTTTGCAAGAACTCACATGGGTTCTTATCAGCAAAACAAGCATAGTAGTTTTGTATTTTACTATGGTATATCTTTCTAAAAGATTATCATATTAGCAATGCTTTATTACTTTCCAAAAGAATACTAGCACAACCTTGTATATTAAGTAAAACCACATTTTACTCTATATTTGTCTCTTTTAATTGCAAGATTCACATGCAGGATTTATTTCCAAAATACACATACTTCTGTCAAGGAGAATCAAATGTATATTAGTTAAATTTCCAAGCACACACGTGTTTCTTCTTCAAGAAACCAAATTCCCAACTCATTTCAAGGAAACTTCAACACAACAATGGAATTTTTACGTAAATGGAAAACACATATCCTTTTTTTTAAAGAAACTCTAACTCAACAGATATTTACTTTGTAAGCATTGTATTTTCCATAAATGCAATAACTATTACTTTCATGACAAGAAAGATATTAATACTTATCTCTTGAAACTCATTGTTCAACTTGGATTAGAGACGCGATGCCTTCCTTCACATACGCGCATTTCATCTTGAATCTCTCAATTTCTTTTCGCTAACTCCCAAAGGCGCCAGTGTTGCAACCTTTAGCTTTGATACCACTTGTAACATACACCATTAACTTCATAGGGAAATGTAAGGAGTTAAAATTTTTCATACAAGTTACTCATCATTACATAGAATGTTTAACCGTTCACAGTGTAATTTTATAAATAAGAATAGTAAACTCCTTAACCCTTAACAACCTCCATTACAGTATATTAACTTAATACTATATGATGTAAATATCACAACAAGAAAGGGAATCCACATCATCATCTTGACACAATAATCAATCACACCATTGAACACCAATATACCCTGGAAACCCCGTAGGGTGAAAACCAGCAAATGTTTAATTTTATTATTAAACGCTCGTGAGGGTGTTCAGCCCATCACTCAATCGCTTATAAGGGAGACCATCCCTTAACCATCGTTTATATAATTTACAAGGAAATATGCAAATAACTAGCTTACAGCCACTACAATATATATAATACCATTTACCCTCTGGTCTTCATATCTTCAGATCTTCACATCTTGGTGGCATGGATGTACCTACAATGGACCATTGTGCATTGGACCTTCCTGCAACTCGCACTCATCTGCATGAGCATTAATCATTTTTGCTGCCACCAGGACAAGCATAATTTTCCTTTGTAGCTACCACCATAATTCCCTGCTATGATGCTTCCAACATAAAATGATGTCAAGATTCACAAAGTATTAATCAATCATTTCACATATCTGTACTCATGTATATTCATGACAAAAAAAGTAAAGCACCCTGACATTTTCCCTTTAACAACACATACCTCATATGTGCTGGTTATAAATCATCACAATAACTCATGCTTCCATTGCATAAGCACACATTCCTGCAAGACAAGGGCTACATCTAACATAACAAATTGTTCCTTCCATGCATGCAAATGCATACCAAATTCCAAAAGACTCTCGCTAAGGAGTACTTACACAACAAAGCACATAACCTCCTTCACGAGTCTTTCCAAAGAAAGTCTCTACACTAGTGAGCATGTAAACATATGTAAAAATACGCAATGAAGAATATAAATACATGTCTCATTTTCAAGATTTTACTAACAATCATATTCAATGTAGTTTCAATACTACAAGCTTTCTTTTTACATACAGATATGTATATTATTCTTCAATAAAATTTAATACATAGGTTGCATGCCTATGCATGACCTTGTTCCAAAAGAACTAACATAACTAACATATTATTTTTGATATCATAAATGTACTCACATATTTTCCTAAATAGTAAGATAGCTCAATATTTATTTATACATGCAAAGAGTATGCTTCTATAACATAATGGCTATTCTTTGTGCATGCAAGAGAGATAACTCTCCCTCTTTGTGAATGCAAGAGAGATAGCTCTTCCTTTATTGTAGGAGACACTTATTCCCTTCTTAGATTTCTATCATCATGAAATTACTATTTTCATGTAAAATAAAGATTATCATAATAGCAATCTTTAAAACAACATGGATTATTTTTACAAAAACTTCTTAGTATACTACCACTCTTAACTATTATGTAAAATATTGGCATAATAGCAAGGAATAACATAATATAAATCTTCTCAAGAAAGATAACATGGATTCTTTTCCAAAAACCCGCCAATAAGTTTCCCTTTCACCATTATATCTCTCTAATAACATTATCTGTCTAAGATATTAAACTAAGAGTCCTTTCAAGAAAAGACAACAAGGATTCTGGTTAGGAAATAACCACAAGATCACGTGGTTAATCATCTTTTAATTAAAAATTCCTATCTATATGCATTAAATACATTGTATAGGAAACATGCATATTTATTCAAGCATGCATGAAACAAATACACACAATAGACACATGCCTATTTTAGATATGCATGCATTTCAAATATCTCAATATAAGGTTACCAAAGCCTTAATCTCAATATGTCCACCAAAACATATTTTCACTTTAAGAAGGAAAATCTCAACTTATTTCCGTTGAAATATTTTCTCCTATATTTACTCATCTTGATATGGGAATATAACTTGTTTATAATGAGATTGAAAGATAACTGTGGTATATAATCAAAGTATTATTTATTATTTAATGTTTTCCCATAATCTTGAAATATATTTCAAATAACTAATGAAATACCCTCTTCTTTCTGTGTAACTCATTCCAAGAAAGATGAACAACATTATTACTTAGTATTTAACGTTTTCCCATAATCTTTTCCCAAGAAAAGTTATATATAAATATAAATATATTCACCAATACAAATATTTGTATGCAGTGTTATTTTCCAAATAAGAGCATTAATTCTTATCCTTTTCCACAAGTAAAAATGCATAAGGAATAATTCTCAAGACTGCTTATTTAATCTTGGGAATAATTATTTCAAAACTTTTCAGTAAAACAAATTAGTAAAATACTTATCTTGTCATATGCAATGGTAACCAAGTTGTACACGCTCCCTACAACAACTCCAGCTACGAATCTTCATTTATTGCCAAGCTTCATGCTCAGAGCCAAACTCCATAAACTGTAGGGACTTGGGATTGGTTCCCAAGATTTTAAAGAGACTGGACTCACGACTTGGCAGCATATACAGATATGGCCAGTGCTAACAAAGTGCTCAGAAAAATGGTGAGGACGCAATCCATGGCAGGCGAAACTCTCTTCGAATCTCTTAACAGAAAAAAGGGCGAAGAAAGAATGATGTGGGTTGCGTCCTAAACATTCTAACGTATGTTCCCTTTCAATTTCTATCCAACGAGTCATCTCTGGTCTTACAAAGAACGGTCTTGGTGGGGCAATTTAGCACTACTCTCATGTTTTAAGCAGAGAGTTCAGATAACCAAAAGTACCCATGACAATGACCTTTGCCAAACTGTAAGAATCCGCAACACAGTTTACTGAAATCGGATTTGGTTCTTTATCCACCATATTCCAACAAAATCCATACCAAAAATGGACAGCGAATATCATGACAATATCGAGAGAGAGGAATCCACGAAGAAACTATTAACCTTCATAAATGCATAACGATTTGGATAGTTATCAAGAATTGGTTTTACATTAACTGAATCTTGATTTTCTTGGGTTTGAACTGTTACCTAATAATTTTTTTACCAGGAGTACGTGTGTTACAGTGAACTTGCAAATATTTTTTTTAAATGTCAAAGTGACAAGTATATAAAAAAATCAGAAGTTTATATTTGGATATGTGGTCTTGTGACACCCTACTTGTAAGTTTTAGATAACATGTGACTTAATAGAGTGACTTAGTCAAATTACATAAAAATAAAACTAAAATTAATATTAAAACTAAATAAAATAAAATTATAAACTAAAATAAGATTAAAGTAAAATAGTCACTTTTCCATAGATAGTTTTTGTACTCTACATTTTGAATATAGTATTTTAAAATGTAGCATTTATATTTTAAAAAATAATAGAATAATATTTAATATAATAATTTTTATTCTTTTAATAAAATTATTTATTTTGAACCGAGTGAAAATAGAATGAAATTAAAAATAGCTCTATGTGAACACATTTTTATGTCAACATAAAGTTAAATTAATAAAAAATAATGTTAAAATAAAAATAGCTTCATGATGTTGACCCATGGTATGACAATCCATGGTATTCATGTGGAATATAGCATATTTAAAAGGGGGAATTAAAATAGATTATATACAACTTAATTCTGAATCTACTGGATCAAATGTGGGCCCTTGATATCTATGGATTTAAGATGGATCTAGGTTGGTTGTAGTGTAATGTAATGTGTTGTTTATCCCTAAAAATAAAAATCACGCTAGGTGAAAACATTTATAATTGACCAAATTAAAATAAAAATAATTTCATGGTATTGACCCATGGTATTGGCACATGGTATGAGAACCCATGGTATTCATGTGCGATATAACATATTTAAAGGGTAAATCAAACCAACCTAGATCCATATTAACTCTGGATCTACCAAGCGCAGAGAGAGATATAAAATAGCTTGTGATACAAACCTATTTTCAAATTTGAACCCTTTTGAGACTTGTTGGATCCAAAGTTAAAATGGATTTATGCTGGTGAGAAGTGAGTATGTTTTTTATGGTATACATTCTTAGATAAGGCTTTAGAATTGGATATGTTTTTTATGTTATACATTTTATTTTAAAATATTGTTACGAGCAGTAAATAATTCATTTCTCCATTAAGCTAGAGATTTAAAGATAATAGGGAAATTAACATTATGGATTGTGTGAATTTTAAGATGATGTTTATATAAATAGTTGTTTTATTTATGTGAGTGAGTTATAGCTTAGTGAGAGTATTTATATTCCAATTTATTCATCAAGTCTATCAATATGTATTGGTGAGTGAATATGCATACGCCTAAATTAATAAAGTCTTGATTATTATTTTTCTATTATCACTATTTGGTTAAATATTTGATGAGTGCTTCAAATTGAAAATCACTTGGACTATTAAATATTTGATGACTGCTTCCCCTCTTCGGCTGTCATCACCAAGCTTCCCATTTGGGTCCGACTTCCAAATCTCCCTGCTCATTTATGGCATTTTGCTGTATTTCAAGGGGTTGGGAATACATTAGGCCGCTTCCTGGCTACGGACACTTCTCGAGGGGAGAAAGGCATATATACGTTTGGCAGAATATGGGTAGAAATAGACATTAGTAAAGGGCTACTGGATCAGATCAACCTCAAAATTGGGGACTTTCAATGGATTCAAACCTTGTACTATGAGAACACTGCTTTCAGATGTCGGCATTGTCATCGGACGGGGCATCTCCAGAATACTTATGCGACGTTCCTCACCAAAAAGAAGAATATCCCTCGCAAATCCAAATCCAAGAGCTGGAAACCATGTGATAGACCTGCTATGGATGACATAGATTCCTCTAGCTCTGATGAGGAGGATATTGAGGTGGAAGGGGAGAATCTAGACCCCCCGAAGGATGCTCCCTCAACACGCCCCGTGGATCCTGCTGCTCCTTCAATCTCACAGAAATGCACTCATGAGTCTTCTTCCTCAGATTCAGAGAAGGAGACTCTACCTTCTGTGCAGAATAGTTTGCAAGCGGTTCCTGTCTAGCCAGATCACAATGGATGGGTCAAATTCAGTAAAAAGAAAGGGAAAAAATGTCGATTGGGAGACTCCACCCATTCTGGGTCGACTCCCTAGTCTAGCTTTCTATTCTATGTTCTTCTTGTTATCTTTTTGCTTATGCCGTGGATGCTCTTTGGGACCGAAGTTGATAGTCTATCATTTCCGGCTCCCTTGCTCTTTTTCTTCACTTTTATTCAAGCTCTGATTGTACCATATGTCTTTATTTAATAGAATTAATCTTATTCAGGAAAAAAACCAAAAAAAAAAAAACAAACAAACAAACAAACTTATAATGTATGAGTCAGAGTACTAGAATTTATACAGACAAATTGTGATATCTGGAGCGTGGACATTTTTTTTAAAAACTCTTCTCAGAATGTTCGATTTCATGGAATATTTTCCCTCCTCCGTGGAATTCTCGCAAGACTATGGTTCCTCCTTTAACTGAGCCCCATGAGTAGCAGACTCTTCTCTAGGAAAGGATTCATCTTAATATTCATCTTAACTTTAGTAAGTTCAAATAGTCTTTACTTTCATTTGAATACCTTTATTGACAATATCTAATATCAACACGTTAAACATCATTTTAGAAAAAAATTATTGAAATTTAGACTAAAATGCTTTATTTTCTGAAAAATAAATCTAATTAAAAATGAAACTTTCGAGATTTATTTTTAGCAATGGCAGGCTTCGCCCTAATCTCTTCAAATTTTTCAAATTTTAAGTGCATTTTCTTCAATATTTTCAGGTATACATTGTGTTTTTTTTTTTTTTCTTTTAACTTAAACGAAGCTTCACTATTTGCAGGTATACATTGTGTCTTTTTACTTTTAACTTAGATGAAACTGGTAAAAGGAAATAATAAAAGTGATATGAAGGGTTGTTTAAAAATAAGATCGTCATAAACAAATTCTAAGATGGGTAGCACGACCTATCAAATTTAACCCCTAATTCCAATATATTTAAATCTTCAACCTTAATGTTAAAAACTCATTTTGTTAATTATTTTTCTTAATGTTACAAACACATTTTGTTAATTTATTTTTCTATAATTAAAGTGCACTCCATATATTTTACACTTTAGAAGTTTTTTTAGTTTAATTAATTTAAGATTTGTTAGAATTACAAGTTGTGAACTCTCAAAACTCTAAGTGCCTGTGAGTTTTTAGGATCTTAAATCCACACACACATATATATATAGAATTAGAAAACCAATTTTAAATAACAAAGATAAAAATTTAACCAAAACTGCAATTAATTTTCTCTAACATAAATTCAAACCATAAAAATCTAAAATTTAGATATAAATACATTGTTCAAACAAACTAGCCTTTTTTATATAATAAAAATATTAATACTAATTAATTTGAAAACCATTCATTCCAATTAAATATATACTGACTTCCATGTCACCATGCACAATGTGCAGATCAGGGAAATCAAATATCTGGTGTGGTACAATATCCCATATATGGTCACCAAGCTGTAGATCGACCAACTCATAACAACATGGCCGCCTGCATGAAAACTTGGCCTCAAGTCCTCTACCCCAGTCATAGCGGGCACATATGTAAAAGATGCAGAGCCGAAGGATGTTGTCCCATAGAGCACCGTGAAGGAAACTAAGGTGCACTCCACTGAGAAAGTAATTACCAAGGAAACCCCCAAGGATGCCACCAAGGGGCCGAATCAAGAACCTCAGTGGGATGCAGAGACTGAAGGACTTGGTGGGGAGGGCGTGGAGTCCCCATGAGAAATGAAGCACTCTGGCAAGCCTCCCAAATGGCAATGGAAGAAGTGCAAGGTTAATAAGACTGGAGAGGCAGACGTTACATTGAGAGAGGAAGATCTGGATAAGATCACAGATGTCGTTACTACTACTTTCAAGGATTGATGGACTGCTCTAGAAGATCAGCAGAAGGCTACAATGGAGGTTTTATATTCCGGGTTGCCAGTGCTCCAACTAAAAGCGAATACCCTTCAAGCGAGCGTGAACCAGGAGAGTTCAATACAAGCGAGCCTGCAAGCAACAACCATTGTCACGTCAATGGAGAGTATGATTTTCCCCTTCCCAGGCGTCGCATTGATGGTAGAACCACTAGCCCTGTGCCCGCAAGTCTAAGCATGCATGGAAGTCGGCCTCGACATCACAAAAATAATGAGTGGGCAGCTATACGCTCTCCACCTATTCGTCTCTGCCGAGCTCTAGAATATAGAAGTTCAGGCGTAGCACCAGCTAAGTGAATTTGAGTAGAAAATTGCTGCAAAAACTGTCGAATCTGCCCAAGCTCAGGTAACATAGATTACGACAGTTGTGCAGCAAGTAGAGTTAGAGCACTTGATGACCGATTATGTGGAGACATGCCAGAAGTGATTCCTACCTCTGTTGCAGTACAGGCCAAGGATGAGGGCCTGGTGGCTGCATTAAAAGCATCCAGGACATAAGTGAAAATTGTCAAAGAAAACCTAGAGCAATAGATTGTTGTGTTGTAGACCAAGCTGCAACTTGAAACCCTGCGAGAGGTTCGAGCCCAGCGAGCCATGCTATTAAAAGAAGAAACATGAAGTATTTAGACATATATCGCCAAGGGTTCAAAATTATTAGATACTGTTAGGGGGCTATGGTCCATAGTGTAGCATGATACCCTCCTCTGGCAGTTCAACCAGGAGTTGTGCCAGAAAGAGTAGGATTTTGAGCAGATGGAAGCTATCATGCCCGCCCTTGTGGCACCCTAGATCCTAGCACGTGTTAGAAAATTATATATTACAGAGCAATGAAACACATAAAATATTCAGAAAACACAAACACACATAGCCAACTTCACATCCTCCATGAAAATTCCAAATTGTGTTCAAGGTATTGTGACAGATCTGAGCCACGGCTGCATCATCAGATATGTTCTTCAATAACAACTACCCAGTGAAGTTAAATTCATGAGTGGAATTAGCATTAAATCTATGCAGAGACGTTGATTTGAGGAGTTTATTGATCACCCTCTTTCCATGTAGAGACGGTGAGTTCAGGAGTTTATCTTCATTTTTGTTCTAACTTCTTAGGATGTCATAAAATGTTTTTGTTATAAAAGTACTCCAAGATGCTTTTCATCCTTTTTGAAAGAATATTTAACTTATTATATTTTTAGGGTGCATCATTTTTAGAAATATTGATAGATATGAGGAGTCTCCAATCATAGTGATCTTTGATATTTTGAGGTCCTTGTCGAAAAACCTAGAAAAAGAACATATAGTTATGTCATGTTGTTGGTTTCTTTACCCAACTCCATTAATATAATGCTTTTATTAAAATACAATAATTAAAGGTATTAGTTTTCCTTGGAAAAAAAACACCAATAAAATAGAGATAACTATACTGAAGTTATATTTTTGGTCGTAGAGTCCACAGGGTCTTGGATAGACAATTATGAGGTGCTCTTTTATGGCACTCATTTATGTGAAGTTTTTGGTTCAATTCACCACCCTGATCGGGGTGATATATTGGACATGATGAAGATGTAGTCCTACCAATCTTACAAAAAAAAAAAAACTTGGTTGGAGAAGGTGGAATTCACATATGCATTATTTTAAGGTTTTGTACATAAATCCATTTTGCACTCATCAAAGTCATCAAGGTGCAATTGAATTTGAGCTAATTGTAATACTAGTAGAGATTCATATTAACTTAAGATTTGTGATATGTTGAGAGGGATCAAACCTCTCAAGGTGCAACCCTTTAGTTTTTTCACTTCAAAAGAATAGGTTTTCACGTGGAAGAACTTGAAACCTCTAGGACATGATAGTTAATTAGTTTCACACCCATTGTTATATGTGTGTATGTGTCATTTTTCAAGTCCATGTTGGGCACTCAGGGAATTTCAATCTTAATCATATGTATACTATTGGAATTCATTTACTTCTGACGACGTTATTAATATATAAAGAGCTTATATTAAAATATTTTAGTTTAGGTCCATATTCAAGTACTTGTTGTTAATAATATATTTTTAAATGGTGTGTATCAATTTTAATTAGTGTATGAGAATAATTATATGTCTCCCTCATACTAAGAAGAATACTATTAATTTTTTTTAACTATAATTATGTTTGTCAAAAATATTTTTCATTTATAAGTTAAGATTTATATTCATATAATTTATTACCTCTTCATAAAGTTAACTTCATAAAAATATGGACCAAAATCTACCACACCATATGTCCATGGGCACAGTGATCGGGTGGTCTGTTAAGGCACTTCTTGATGAAGTTACTAGTTCAATTCCCCACAACAATAGGGATGATATATTGGACATGATGAACATGTATTCCACCAATCTTACAAAAAAAAAAATTAAATCTACCACACCATATAAAGCAAGAAATAATAACGAAAAATTTAACCTCTAATACTGGTGCTCCTTTAACACAATATTCCTTATTATTTGATTCCAACTAAAACAAATGATGAAGATGTATTCCACCAATCTTAGAAAAGAAATTTAAATCTACTGCACCATATGAAGCGAGGATTAATAAGGAACAATTTAACCTCTAATTTTGGTGCCCCTTTAACACAATATTCCTTATTATTTGATTCCAACTAATAAGCGCCCTCTTAATGATTCATAATAATAATGATTTTTCATAGTAATATAACTTTTGAAAGAAAAAAAAACTATAATTTTGTTAATACTATTAATATTTATATTGAAAGTATATAAAAAATAGATATCCCAAATTATAGGTTGATGATGATGATGATGGTTAACGTACCGATAACATTAATATTTTTTTAAATTTAATTATTTATTTATTAACAATTAGGTCAATTTTTTTGGTATACAAATAAAATTATCATTATGTATTAATATATTTGTGGAGAAGGAAAATATTATTTTTTTAATATTATTGATAATTTTTTAATATTTAAATTTTAATTATTAAAATTTGAAAAACAAATGAAATTTACTAAATTATAATTAATAATAATATATTTTTTTAAATTAGTTTATTGTGAGAAATGAAGTATTATGTAAATAATGAAATTTAAAAATAGAATCTAGTAAGACATTTTTTCTTAAATTATATTATTATTTATTAAAATCATTAAACAATCAATAAAATAAAACATAAATTATGCATTTCAAAATGATTATGATTATATTTTATATGAAATTCAATTTATATATTTAAAAATTATCATAATTTATTTAAAAATGGTTAAAAATGAAAAAAATAGCATTTAAGTGATTTGGCTCTTCAAACACATGATTCAAAAAGAGAGGAAACTTACTTCTTTGTGTCATATGTGATGCAAATTGAGAACAATACATTAAATGTATTAAAAGGAATGTGATATAAGGTATAGTGCCATTGATTTCAAAAATTCATTATCCTCGCTGACACCTTGTGGCACTTGGTTCAATGCTTGGAATTTCTGATAATTCCAGAAAAATGATAGAGAGAATAATACTCTCCTTCTAACACAGAGAATAACTGGACAGAGATTGCAGAATAAAACTTTTCTATTTCATTAACAGAACTAAAGCTATTACAACTTTATTCCACTGAAGTGGGATTACAAAAATGTGTTAGACTGCTACAAACACAGTGCTCATAAAAAAAACTTCTCTCTGTCTCTCAAAATGCACAAAATTTCTCTTTGGTCTTCACTATGTTTTTCTCTGCCTGCGGGGTTTTTCACTACACAACAATACTACTACAACTACAATAAGCCTACGGGCTTTTCATTTTATATGGCGCGGTGTAATAAAAAAATATAAAGACTAAATTCTTAAACCTAAGTTAAGAACAAGACATTTAAAGAATTTTCATATGCGCGATTGCGAGTGGAGCCCACATCGCAATCGGCAATCGACTATCGGCGGAACAACGGCTTTGGCGGAATTAACTTTGAACTTATGATGAGTGATGAGCGATGTTGCGGTGCCGGGACCACATCGCATTGCGAGAATTACAATGAGCCTATGGTCTGGGTAGATGGCGATAAGAGATTGCGATGTGTGATTATGGTGGGACCACATCGCATCACAAACTTTCAACAGAACATAACATATGGCAGATGATCTCTATGACAGGCGATTGTGATGAGCGATTGTGGTGGGACCACATCGCATCGCATCGCATCGCAACTAACATTTGGAACATAACATATGCAGTGGCCTTTGGGAATGGCGATTGCGATATGCCGATATCGCATCACATGAATTATATCAATGGGACTTCATATCAACAATACACTTGAAAATAAAACTTGGGATTTTGATGAAGTGGGGACCACAGATGATGTGGCCCATTCAAGACTTAAAAATATTTTGTGCATTTAAACAAAACTATGATTGGTTGTTGAGGGCTTAAAAGCTCGAAACGACTGTTCTTTAATAAAACTCTATTGTTGTGTGGTTTGAACCACGAAAGTCTTTAATTATCCTCTGCAAAGACGGTTGCGGCCATCAAACATTAAATTCATTCCTGCAATGGTAGTTGTTGCCCATAAACTTAAATTCCATCCTTACGGTTCTCCATTCCTCTTGAATGCATAGTGTTGTGCACACAATATCCTCTGTTGCCCCTGTTGTACTCTGTTTCTACCTGCACGGGTTACACAGGTGACTTTAATATTTTCAACACTTTCCCTTAAAGTCAGCTGCTGGGTTATCAGTCATACCCAAGAATTTTCTTAAATATTCAAAACTCTTTTTACCTAATGGCTTTGTCAATGTGTCTGCAAGTTACTCCTCTGTTCTACAATGTTGTAAAATGATTTCTCCATTGTTCACCAATTCTCTGATGTAGTGAAACTTTGCATCTATATGTTTAGTTCTTTTATGAAACACATAATTCTTTGAAAATGCAATAGCTGAGCTATTTTCACAATATATCACTGTGCCTTTCACCTGTTCTTGGCATAAACTTCTCAACATTCTTCTCATCCAAACTGCTTCACACGTTGTTGCTGTAGCTACCACATACTCTGCCTCTGCTATAGATAATGCTACAATAGGTTGTTTCTTAGAAGCCCATGAAATGGCTCCTGAAACCATATGAAAAACATAACCAGATGTGCTTTTCTGATCATCAATACTTCCAGCCCAATCACTATCAGTATAACCAATTAATTCTGAATTTTCTAAAGTAGTATATAAAATACAATACTTTTTAGTTCCTTTCACATACCTTAGAATTCTCTTTGCTGCTTTCCAATGTGTTTCTTTTGGCCTCTCCATAAATCTGGAAATCAAACTAACAACATGCATAATATCTTGCCTAGTTGCAGTCAAATACATGAGGTTGCCAACTATGCTTTTGCACAAGCTAGGATCGAGATCCTTGTTGCTGTCATCTTTGCTGAGTTTCAATCCCATTACTAGGGGTGTAATTGCTTCCTTGCACTCCTGCATATCAAATCTTGCCAATACTTCATTCACATATTTTTCTTGTGAGATAAAAATCCCATTTTCATTTTGCTCTACTTCTATTCCTAAGAATTATTTTAGCAATCCCATATCAGTCATTTCAAATTCATCTTTCATGATTGTTTTAAAATTTTCAATAAGGTAATTATCATTACCTGTGAATATCACATCATCAACATATAAAACCACAATTAGCATCTTACCATCTTTTTCTTTGATGTATAATGTGGGTTCTCCTTCACATTTCTCAAACCCATTCTCTAGTAGATAGGAATATATCCTACTGTACCATACTCTTGGTGCTTGATTCAGCCCGTAAAGAGCTTTCTTCAATCTGCAAACTTTGTGTTCTTGGCTCTTTTTCTAATAGCCTAGAGGTTGTTCAACATAAACCTCTTCCATTAACACTCCATTTAAAAATGTTGATTTTACATCCATTTGGTAAACCTTCAATTTGTTTTGTGCTGCTATGGACAACACTGCTCTCATGGTGTCCATTCTTGCAACTGGTGCAAAATTTTCTTCATAGTCTCTTCCATGCTGCTGCTTATATCATTTGATAACAAGTCTGGCCTTGTGTCTTTCTATCTTACCTTCAGCATTAATTTTGGTCTTGTAGACCCACTTTACTCCAATGACTTCTTTACCTTCTGGGAGCTCAACCAACTCCCATGTTTTATTCTTCTCTATGGCATTAATTTCATCATCCATAGCTTCTATCCATTTTCTATCTTTTATTGCATCTTCAAAATGAATAGGACCATCAACATGACAATACAAAGCAAACAAAGAGTTCATACCATCATTTGTTGCTTCTTGTTCATAAATTTCATTTAAATTTTTGAATCTGATTCCTCTTTCATTTGGTGTACATGTGCTTGAAGAAGCACTCAAATCTGCTCCATTTTGTGTGCTTGGAGAAGCACTTTCATTTCTTCTCAAGGGTGTTCTTACTCCTGCTTGAGGTGTCCCTTGCTGTCCTTGTGTTGGTGGAGGTTGTGCTACTGATGAGGTGTTATTTTCAACCACTTATTCCTCATCTTCATCATGAGATAAACATCATTTAACTTTGACTATTTTCTCAATGTTTCCATCCCATGCTTCTTCTTCAATGAATTGCACATCTCTGCTTATTACAAATTTCTTTGTGGATGGGTTATACAATATATATCCCTTGGAATCTTCACAATATCCAAGGAAGATGCACTTCTCCCCCTTACTATCCAACTTCTTCCTCAAATGATCTGGAATGTTTACATAAGCCACACATCCAAAAATTCTCATGTGGGTGATTCCCAGCTTTCTGCCACTCCACGCTTCTTCCGGAACTCTGTTCATTACAAATTTTTTTGGGCATCTATTTAAAATATACACAACACAATTTGCTGCTTCTGCCCAATACTCATTTGGAAAATGTTTTCCCTTTAGCATACTTCTCACCATTTCCATGATGGTTCGATTCTTCCTTTCAGCAACACCATTTTGTTGCGATGTGTACCGAGTTGTAAACTACTTGTGTATGCCATTTTCTATGCAAAAACGTAGAAAATATTTTGAGATGTACTCACATCCTCTATAAGTTCTAAGAACTTTGATATGCTTCCCACTCTTTTTCTCTACTAGAGCTTTAAAGTGGAAAAATTTCTCAACAACTTCACTTTTATATTTCAGAAAATAAACCCATAATTTCCTTGTGAAATCATCAATGAAGGTCAGCATGTAATTGCTGCCTGAAACTAATGTTGTTTGCATCAGCCCACATGAATCTGAATGGATAATTTCTAAGGGTGCTTTCACCCTTATGCTCTTTCCTGATGGAAAGTTTTCTCTGTGTTGTTTGCCAAAGATGCAGCCTTCACATAGCCTGTCCGGTTTCTCTATTAATGGTAGACCTCTTACCATTCCTTTTTTGTGCATCAAATTCAGACCTCCGAAATTTAGATGTCCAAATCTCATGTGCCATAACCAATTCTTATCCTTCACTTCCTTCTGAAAGACCTCTTGAGTTACAGCTGCTACATTCTTCCCTTTTCCCTTCAAGTCTGTATTGAGCTTGAGTGGAAACATTCTATTGCTATTCATTTGCACTTCAGCAATAATCTTATTGCTTGGAGGTATGTCCATTATTGTACACACATCATTTTTAAAAACTACTTTGTAACCTTTGTTTATGAGCTTCCCAACGCTCAAAATATTACACTTCAAGCCAGGAACATAGTATACATCTAGCACAAATTTATGCTCACCATTTCTTGCAAGTATACTAAATCTTCCTTTTCCCTTGACAAAAATCTTAGTATCAGTTCCTGTGGTTACTTGAGATTTTACTTCTTCATCAAGATTGGAAAACATTGCTATGTTTCCAGTCATGTGATTACTGCAGCCTGAATCTAAGAACCATACATCATCTTGCCTATCTTGTGCTACATCACATGTTAACAGCACATTCCTTGGGTTCTTTTCTTCTCTTGCTACATTAGCATTCTGCCTATTATTCATGTCATTTTTCTTTTTCCTACACTCATTGGCATAGTGCCCATATTTTTTTACAATAATTACATTGGACATTGTATTTGTCATACCTTTTTCCATGACCATTTTGGTGTTGATCTTGTTGGTTGTTTCTTTGGCCGTGGCTTTGATCCTGACTGTTGCTCCTTCCATGTGAATGTGAAAAGTTGTTTCTTCCTTCTCTGTTTTGGCTTCTGCCTCTTCCTCTTCCTCTGCCTTGACCTCTTCCTCTTCCAAAAGGCATCTGAGTCTTGAAGGCATGTTCTAAAGATGAGTTTACTGATCTTCCCAATCTCTATTCATACGTCATCAGTGATGCATGAAGTTCATCTACTGTGAACTTTGAGAGATCCTTTGTCTCTTCAATAGTGGTTACAATAATATCAAACCTTGAGGGTAGGCTCCTCAATAGTTTCCCCACAATCCTTCTTTCTTCAAGTGTTTCTCCATGGGACCTTATCTGTGTGACCATCCCAATCACATGTGTGAAGAATGAGTCTATTCTATCAGACTCTTTCATACAGAGAGTTTCAAAATATCTCCTCAACAATTGTAGTTTTGTTGTCTTCACTTTCTCCATACCTTGATAGGTTACTTTCGGAGTATCCCATGCATCCTTGGATCTCTTAGCTGCTGTTATCCTTGGAAACACACTCTCATGTACTACTTGATAGAGATAGAAGAGGGCTTTAGAGTCCTTCTTTCTATTACTCTTCAATAAATCCTTCTCTGCCCGTGTTAAGGCATTAAAGGCCTGCTCATTAACTGGTTCATCAAAACCATCTTCTACAAATTCCCATAAGTCCTGGGAAGCAAAAAATTCTCTCATGGTAATGGCCCAATAATTGTTATAGCATCATTTTTCACCCTCATGTGATTCATGATTCTCTCTTTGGCCTTGGGCACCCATTCCCACAGACTTGAATAAAGTTCATAAAAAACAGTGTTTAAAATCCCATACACCGATATGCCCAGAATTTTTCGCGTGTATGCACGAGTCCATAGATACTTTTCCGCGTATGCCATTAAAATCATTAAAAAATATAGAAAAATCCATATTTTCGAGGTTGGGTTGATGGTTATTCCCATAATTAAACCACCCCAGCCTGTGGCCAACTATTTCCAACAGATTGAAACTACTTTGAGGGAGTATAAAAGCCCCTCACATGCATGGCCTAAGGGAGGGAGAAAATATTATAGACATTATATTTTGTTGGAGCCTGATTCAAGTCTGATTTCCCGTGCCTCCTGCACTTCCCAGATTTTTACAGGAAATCCTTGTTTCCTGGAGATGTTCATCAGCTTATATATCATCTCATGTGCACAAGTCTTGAAAGTATCCTAGCGAGGCAAGGGCGGGACGGATCTGGACGACGGTCTGTTTGAAGATCGTGGAAGGATTCAGGTGATCTCTCCACCTTTCTATTATTTTACATGTTGTTTGTAACGAAGAAGAACCATCTTGTTCCCGAATTCATGTGTTAATATCTGCTTGCATATGTGAAAAGATTGTTAATTAAGCATTTATTATTGTTTATATGATGTTTCACATGGATTACACTAACATTTAGGAGAGATATATGCTGTACAACAAGATTTTCGTGCAAGTTCCTTCTTGATTTCCAGGTTGAAGAGGAAGAAGGGTTGTTGGGGATTTGGATCTCGTGGGATCTACATCAAACGTAGGATCTGCGGGTGAGTTCTACAATCGATAATATCTAGTTTTTAGCATACAAGTTTGGTTGTGTGAGTCCTTCTTGAATAGCATGTCCTGATCTGTGGAGGTTTTTCACCGAACGACCTCTAGGGAGTTATTTCCAGAAACAGAACTGGTGACTCCACTGGGGATCACATTCTTTTGATTCCCCTGGTAGGTGGTTTCAGTTGTTTTAAAGGTTTCCGATAGTTTTAATAATTATTCTTAGTCTAGTTAGTTTTTTCTCAGTCGGACTAAAGAACTGGTTCTTTAGCCAGGCTTGATCATTTTTATTTTTCATTATTTACCTTTATTACGCTATTTTTCCTCTACACAGTCGCGTATACATGTAGGTTTTTTCAAAGGGAGTCGCGTATACGTGCTTTTCCTTTGACACAATCACATATGCACACTTGTTGCAAAACTGATAAGTAGCGTATGCCTGGGAAAATTTTGAAATTTTTGATTTCTTGACTTTTTGGTCTTGTCTGCCTGTGGTGACCTGTTTCTGTAGTGTCCTTATAGTCTCTGGATTGTGCTGAAGGTGGTTATTGGTCTTTTTCTCTCTTGTTTGTTTGAAGACTAGCTCATTTGGCAAATCCTATTTTTTAGTGCTTGCATTTTTGGTTCGAGTACCAAGATCTCTTTCCCGGGATTCTTGGCTATTCTGTTTAATTAGGACAGAGAGTTTTTGCACATATGCTCTTTCCTCACTTTATGTTTTTCCTTGCACTTTAATGTTTGCCCGCTTTTCGGATGGTTTTCTTGATTTCATTTGACTAGGTCTTGTTGCAATTTTTGAAGAGTCATTTTTGGGTCTTTGAAGTTTTGTTTGCTGCAAGATTGTGCTATTCTTCTGGGCTGAGTTACTGAGTTTCTTGTCTTCCTTTTGCTCGTATAAATCTTGCTACTAGGTGGAACTATAAGATTTGGAGCATTTTTTTGGAGTTTTTCTTGAAATTCAGAGATTGTTTGGCTTGGTAATTGGATAGTTTTCTTGGTCTCTTTGAAGTCTTCTTTTTATAAAATTCAAAAGCTCAAAAACATTTTTTTTTCCATTGCCTTTGTTTTGCATTTTTGTTTTGGTCTCTTTCCATATTTTGAAGCCTTGTTGAGATTTCTTACCTTCGGCTTCTGGCTTGATTTGGGAAGGGAATTTTCATTGGTTTCTTTCTCTTATTTCGAGCATATTTTGGGGTCTTTATACTGAGAGTTTCTGATTTGGGAACTAGCTTTGTGGACAACCGGAAAAGTGATAGAACTGGGGGATTCTTGGAAATTTCTCTTTGCTTTGTTAGATTTTGCATCTTAGAATTAGCATGCTCTTAGTAATTTTTATTAGGTGCACTTGAACTTTTTTAGTATTTTTCATAAATTTTGCGAGTGTGAAGTTTGATATTTGAAAAGGAAAAAATAGTCTCGTAGAACCCGTGTAGAAATTTCTTTTCATCGAAAGGAAATTACTGCATCTGCATGTACTTTGGTTTTCATTAATTTATTTTCTGCGTCATAAAACATCACGAGTTTCATTCCCATATTCCCTTGACTTAATATAACAACCAACTAAAATCAGCGCAATAATTTAAAAACAACTAGCAAGTTTTTTATTAAGTGTCATACATCAACTAGCTAGGTTGTAGGGCCTTGGATTAGGTGAGTGGAGAGTTAACTCTCCAAGGCTCCTCAAAATAAAACATAGAAGTTTATTAAAATCAGCGAAATCGAACTCCGTTAGGTGGACCGGGAAAGCTCTCCTCCAAAGAGTCAAGCGCGATGGGAAGTAAAGGTTGAGACGAGAGATACCCCCTCTCTGATTTACTGGATCTTGCCTTAAGACTGTTCCACCCAGCTGCTGACATCGATTGGTGCCCTTAGTTTCCATTCCTAGGTACCACATAGGTGACTGTGGGGAGGAATACCCGTGGTACCTGAGACATACGTCGTATCACTTCCAGCGGTACTTCTGGAGGGTGCCCGGACGAAGCTTGGGTACTTTCACCGGCAAAGGCTGTTGTTAGGAGGTCGGCGTAACTATTTCTGTTACCTTCGCTAATAGGCCTAGGCCATAATTATCCCAGACTACTTTTGGGAGGTCCTATGTTTCGCTTTCTCGTATTTTGGTGTCTGGTCCTAATCCCCCAGAGCGAAAATACCCGAAGGCTGCTTGCTTGGTTGTATCTTAGGGATTTTTGTAGTGAGTGCTCTTTGCTCCTAGCTTGCTTATATTTATACGTTTTTTAGTCTAATTAATATGTTAAAGTGGCTGATCAAGCGCCTCGTCAATCGAGGAGAGTTTGGGGATTATCTCCCGAAAGTGTTGAGCCTTCTTCAAGAAGGCGTAGGAGTAATATAGCAGGTGAATATCACCCAGTGGTATCTGACGCAGCGGAGAGAGATCCTCCACAAGGGCTTGAAGGTTTTGTAGTTGGTTCCAGTGTTGGTTCCAAGAGTAGCGCTCCGCTCACCTTGAGAGTCTTATTTCCACGAGAAGAAGAAGTAGAAGTAGAGGAAGTATCTCAGCTTTTTGAGTCACTTCCATCTCCTCTTCCTCTTGATTATCCATTTGTTGTTGAGTACATCGGACCTGAGTCTGCAAGAACAGAAAGTCCTTATCCATCTCATTCATATCTTTCGATGGACATGACTGGGAATGCGGTTACGGCTATGAGTGCTGCAAGCATTCAGACTCCTGCTTTAATAGAAGGAGGAGGCACAATTTCTATATCTTCGATTTCTTCTAGTACTGCTATGTTTGGCTCTGGTTTCACCCAAGCACAAGCTTCTCAATCTGGTCCCTTTTGTTTTGGAATGCCCAGTGGTGGGATTCCTTCATTTTCCTTTTCCGCTGCTGCAACTGCGTCTGCACCCATGTCTTCCATGGCTAGTGGGTCAGCTTCTTTTCAAGGGTTCCCCTTCGGAAGTGGGCATATCCCTAGTTTGAATCCTTCCATAGGGTATTTTCCTTTTACTTCTGAGACTCAGAGTTTTAACCCTTGTTCTGGAGGTCAGAGTTCGACTACCTTTACAGGTTCGAACCCTATATTTACGGCAATGGGGGCAGGGGATCAGTTTCTCGCTGGTCAACAAGTGAATGTTTTTTTCCCTTCGTCGAGTGCTTATCAGGATTTTTCCTCTCTTTCTAACGCTTGGAACCCCTATCAGGGGGTTTCCTCTTTATTTACTACTTCGGGGGGGGACTAGTCCGGTCTATGGTAACTCTACGTTGGGAGGGGGTCCTTCTCCAAATGTTGGGTCCTATGGCCTAACATTTTCTACGATTTCTTTCTAGTAACCTGGTGCCTCATCAAATCCACATTATTCTTTTTAGAATGTTGGGAATTCATCCCACCAAGGATGGAATCCTTAGGCTCCTCCTCGTTTACCTTTTCTGGCAACGTTAAACTTGCCAGACTTGTCGAAATTGACGAATGATCCGATCCGATATAGTCCGGGGTGGCCTCCGGTTCCTACCAAACTATCTTCAGACATTCCAAAGTTTGAAGGCAAGAATGGAGAGGACCCGGCTGATCATATCACCACTTTCCATTTATGGTGTTCATCTAACTCCCTGATCAAAGATTTGATTAGGTTGAGATTGTTTCAACGCACCTTAACTGGAAATGCTGCCAAGTGGTACATCGAGTTAGCTGGGGACAGTTTTTCTACTTTTGGAGATCTGGCTACTATATTTCTAAATCATTTCCAGTTGCCTATCCGTTATGATGCCGGGACTAAACTCCTAGCTAATTTTAAGCAGGACGATGCAACCCACATTTCTGACCATATTCACGAATGGCAGAGAAGGAAGAGGCTTATTAAAGCTTATATTCCGAGAGAATTTCTTTTGGAATGGTTTTTGAAATCTCTACAGTCAGATATTTCTAAGGATGTATCCCTGTCAGGGGTATTTTCTAAGGAGCAGGCTATTTTCAGGGCCCAACAGCTTGAATTGATATATTCTCAGTCTGGTGTCCTTCATAAATATTTTCCTAATGCTCCTCGCTCCAAATTAGACATATCCAAGGCTAAACCTGGTCCTCATGGTGATGGAATTATTGGGTCGATCAATAGTGGTGCAGCTAACCTGCTTAGTCAATTGCAGCAGTTTTCTATACAATCTACTTCTTCTGGTCAGGTTGTGCCTGCTGAGTCATCGCCTTCTCAATCCTTGTCGATAAATGCCATTCAAACATCTGACTCCAAAGGAAATCAACAATCCAAAGGGAAGAAGAAGGGATTGAACAATAATAAGAAAAAGGGCAAGAATGGGAAGGGTAATGCAAATAAATCCAATGAGCATGTTGGTGAGGGTCCAAAGGATAAAAAGAAAGTGAAGTTTCCTTGCAAGTTATGTGCTGGAGACCATCTTACTCACCTTTGCCCTAAAATTTATGATGCACAGTGCCTTTTAGCTCAGCAGGGTTCTTCCAGTTCCCAGGCTGTGTTGACAAACCCTTTTCCCCAAGGGCAACAGCTAGTTGTTGGCGCAAATCAAAATACTGGGGCTTCCTCTAGGGGCACCCAGGAAGGGGAAAAGCCATCAAACATATACATGATAAGTGCTCACGTGGATATCGCCACAAGATCCCGTGATTATGGTGAATATGAGTCTTCGAAAGCGAAGGGTGCTCCCGATGGTACTGAGCCGCTTCATATTACGAGGCCTACTGTTGAGCCTATACCTCGGATGCCAAAAGCATCTACCAAGCATACAATGATTAATCCAAATGCCAGGGCTGCCCAGAACTACTCTATTGTGGAAGATCTGGCACAGAGTCCTTGTGCCATGTCGACTCTTGAGCTGCTCCAGTCTTGTCCAGCTCAGCGCAGTGCTCTGCTCACTACTATTGGGACTCTTGATCCAAAGAACTCTCTTGTGATTACATTTGATATGTCTAATTTTAAAAAGAGACTCCCCCATCATATGGCTTTTCATATCAAATCATCGTTTCAGAAATTCAATATCTTTCGAACGGTCATTGATGAGGGTGCTTCCACATGTGTGATGTCTCTCGCATGCTGGAAGGGAATTACATCTCCCGTAGCTGTTCCATCTGCTACTCTTCTGACTGCATTTGATGTTCATTCTCACAGACCGCATGGTATTGTCCCAGCTTTGCCCATCTGTGTTGGGGGAAAAACTGTAAATATAGAGGTTGAGATAATTGATGCAAGCTTGGACTACAACCTTCTGTTGGGGCGAAACTGGATTTATGAGATGGATGCCATTGCATCCTCATTATTTTGAGTTATTTGTTTCCCTCAAGAATGGAGGATTGTTACAGTGGATCAACTAGACTATTCTCCTCTAGACCCGAATGCATCTACTGACTCAACTATTCCAAAGGTGGATAATACCAAGCCGCCTGTTGAGAATTTAGGGGTTGGAATGTATTCTTCTTTGATGGGTACTTTTGATATTCCACCTCCTATCGTTCATATAAATGCAATTTCATCCTCCAGGGCTCCTATTCGAAGAGAGTTCTTCAGAACTCATTATTTTTCGGATCCTTGGACCTTGCCTTCCCCTACCTCCACATTAGCGGAAGGTCAAGTGGGTGGAATGGCATTTTCGATGTCTGCAGCTGAGATTTCTTATCAATCTATTGTTGACTCTGTAGAGCCCATTCCATCTCCTCTTTCTCCGGAGGAATTGGATGGCGATGTGGCTCCAGCTTGGACACTTAGTTCTTCTTTCACCCAGGATTGCCTTGATACCACTCTTCCATCTGAAGAGCTCATCCCGGAAGCTATGACTGGTATAGATAGACCGTGGGATGATTTGCATCATCGGTCTTACTTTTTACCTGATTTGAGCGAAGTTGAATCAAGTTTTCCAAGTCCTTTGTCTCCTGGTCCTGCTCACCCAGTCCTAAACCCTTTAGTACCAACACAGGTATATGCTGAAGGGAACATGGCTGTGATTTCTCCAACTATCCCGGTGAATATTTCCAGGGATCCCAATGTTATAGAGAATGTCTTCATCGGAGCTGATTGTTCCCCTGAAGGGATTCAGATTTACACCGATCTCTTTAAAGAGTTTAGGGATGTATTCACTTGGTCTTATGAGGAAATGCCTGGTATAGATCCATCTATTGTCTAGCATGAGATCAAGACTTATGAAAATGCTAAGCATGTGAGGCAAAAGCTTCGTCCGGTCAATCCTAGGAAGGCTGAAGCTATCAAAGCTGAGGTGGAGATGCTGCTCAAGGCGGGATTTATTTTCCCTGTTCCTTTGACAAAGCAGGTTTCAAATCCTATTCCCGTGGATAAAAAACAAGGAACGATTCGAGGTTGCATTGATTTCAGAGACCTTAATAAAGCATGTCTGAAAGATAATTACCCCACACCATTTATAGATATGATTATCGATGAGTGTGCCGGTAATGCGATTTTCTCCTTCGTGGACGATTTCTCTGGATACAATCAGATTACTATCCGTCCTGAAGATCAGCATAAGACTACCTTTATTTGTCCCTAGGGTGATTTTGCTTACAAGAAGATGCCTTTTGGTCTTAAAAATGCTGGAGCTACGTTTCAGCTGGCCATGTAATATTCCTTCCACGACATCAAACATATTATCGAGGTATATTTGGATGATTTAGCTGCTCATTCTTGAAAGTGAATTTATCATCCTACTCACCTCCGTCAAGTATTTGAACGATGTCGTTTCTACAAGATTAGGTTGAATCCGAACAAGTGTTTTTTCGCGGTTACATCTGGTCGGTTATTGGGATTCATTGTGTCTTCAGAAGGGATTAGGGTAGATCCCTTCAAGGTTGAGGCAATAGTTTGGTTGCCTCCCCCGTCGTCTATTCGTCAACTTCAAAGTCTACAAGGAAAAGCTAATTTTCTTCGAAGATTTATCGTAAATTATGCTGAAGTTACCAAAGGATTTATGAGATTGTTGATTTCCATTCTTTTGGGATGACTTTGCTCAGTGCTCATTCGATGCTTTGAAAAAAGCATTGACCTCTGCTCCTTTATTGAGTCCACCTGATTATAGCAGGGATTTCCTTTTATATCTTGCAGCAGCAGAATCTACCATTGGTATGGTTCTGGTTTAGGAGGACGATGTTCTTGTAGAGCATTTTATATACTATCTTAGTTGAGGCTTGGTAGGACCTGAACTTCGGTATACTCTGATAGAGAATTTGGCTTTAGCAGCTGTTCATGTTGTACAGCGACTCAGACATTAGATTATTCTACGAAAAACTTATGTTTTGGCAGTAGCCAATCCATTTCAGTTTGTTCTCAGTAGGCGAGTGATTGGGGGAAAATACAATAGATGGATTGTGATTTTGCAGGAATTTGATCTTGAGTTTATGTCTGCCAAGTCCAAGAAATCATTATTTTTCGCGGAATTAATCTCTAAGTTGCCCTATGGAGAAGAGATAGTCTATGATGAATCCTTCCTGGATGAACATTTGTTTCTCATCTCTCCACATGATCCTTGGTATGGAGATATCATTGTGTATCTTCAGACTGTGAAGTTTCCCTCTAATTTTTCGGAAGATGAGCGTCGTAAGTTGCGTCACTTGGCTAAGAATTACTTGATTATTGGTGATGCTTTATACCGTCGAGGGGCTGATTCAATCCTAAGACGTTGCTTAACTCTCTAAGAAGCTGAGGCTGTGCTGAATGATTGCCACAGTGGAGCTTGTGGTGGTCATTTATCTGGGCTTGCTACAGCCCAAAAAATCTTGCGTACTGGATACTTTTGGCCTTCAATTTTCAAAGATTGTATGGAGTCGATCAAAAAGTGTCATCCATGTCAAGTCTATACTCGAAAAATGCGCGCTCATCTAGCTCCGCTTTTTCCAGTCATTACTGTCGGTCCCTTTACAAAGTGGGGTATTGATTATACTACTTGTAACCCGCCTTCGGCTAAAGGTCACAAGTACATTATTATAGCAGTAGACTACTTTACGAAGTGGGTTGAGGCTATGCCTACTTTTGGGAATGATGGTGAGACAACAGCTCTTTTTCTTTTCAATCAGGTTATTGCTCATTTTGGTATTCCTAGAGAGAGTGTCACTGATCATGGCAGTGATTTTCAGAATAGCATGATGGTTGAGTTGGCTCTAAAATTAGGTTTCCGGCAGGAGCATTCATCTCCTTACTATCCTCAGGCCAATGGGCAAGTGGAAGCCATGAATAAATCCTTGAAGACCATTGTTCAAAGGACAATTAATAAAGCTTGATCCAACTAGCATATCATGTTGTATCCTCCACTTTGGGCATACAGGATGTTAGTGAAAATTGCAACTGGCTTTACTCCGTTTCAACTAGTTTACGGGCTGGAATCCATATTTCCCATTGAATGTGAGATTCCTTCTTTTAAGTTAGTTGTTGAACTTCTTCCTGACACTTCTAGTCTTGAAGAATGTCTCCTTCATCTGGAACATCTTGATGACCAGCGTCGGGATGCCGCCACGATGAATGAGGCGCATAAGAAACGAATCAAAGTTCAGTACGATAAGGTGGTCAAACCTAGGGTTTTCTCAGAAGGAAACCTTGTTTTGTTCTATGCCTAAGAGAAGGATGCCCTGGGCACAGGAAATTTTAAGTCTATGTGGTATGGCCCCTTCATCGCTAAAAAAGTCCTTAAAAAAGGAGCTTTTACCTTGGTTTATTTTGAAGGGAATGAGTTGGCGGAGCCCAGAAATGTGCTCTATTCGAAAAGGTATTATGCCTAGGCTTCGGCTTGGCATTTTGATTTTGTATATAGTAGTTTTTATTTTGTACATGTCTAGTTTTTACTTCTTTGATGTGATGGTGATGTTTTTGATCTACTTTGGCAGGTTGTGTCGAATGTCATGAGTCATTATGGTTTCACCGATGGTGCTAGTAGACACACCCGGAACTTGGCTTCCGCAGCTTGGGTGCTTTAACATCCATTCGGTCGGCTGTTAGTATCAAGAGGAGTCTGCATTGGTCCTGCTTCCAATAATATAGTAGAATACACTGCAGTTATTTATCTACTCTCGGAGGCAATATCTTTGGGTGTTGATTCATTGGTAGTTTTCTTGGACTCCCAGCTGGTGGTGTCATAGTTGAACAATATTTATCGGGTTCGAGATCCATTTTTAATTCAGATGTTTTTGAGGGTATGTTTGTTACAAAGATCATTTCAATTTTTAACATTCATTCATATTCCTTGAGAAAATAATTGGATGGCAGACTCATTAGCTAATTAAGAAATTGATTGGCATATTAATCATTCCATACAGTAAAATTTAATCATCAAAAACATCATGCATTTTTATACATTTGTCACATCACATCATAAATCGTTGTATATATATCATCAGTGTGTTCAAAAAACTATACAAAATTTGGATCCATAAGTCATACAAAATTAGGGCTTATGCCTGATCATGTTCAATATCAAAAATATACAGTCATCCGGTAATCATATCTATCTACTCCTGTGGTCCCTGCCCAAAATTCGTGTTCCTATAGAACACGATCGCAGTGGCGACACGGCGGAATAATCGTACCCAGTCATGTGGTACTCCCACTACCCATCTCTGGATGGCCTCAAGTAGATCTTCCACTGCAGCCATAGGCACTTGGCAAGTTAAACCCTCCAATTTTCTCTGTACGGCGTGGAGGGTCCTGCCTGGGTCTTCTGTATCCGCCTCGCCTCTGCAACGCTTATGCCGTGGGTAGCCCTCAGGACGACCTGGTCCAATATCTATATCATGATCATCATAATATTATAAGTCATTTTGAATCCAATCAAAAACATGTCTTGTTTTCACATTTTTTCACATATATTGAAAAAATAAAAATAAAAATCACATAACTAAAAAATTGCAATCTTACCGATTGTGCCCCATGAAGGACAAGGTCTGGATCACCGCAAAAACCCATCCCGTCATAGGGGTAGTCCTCCATGGAGATGACTTGTTCTCCCCACCATTGGAAGAACTCGTCGTCCCAGGTGGTTCGGGGAACTTCACATCACCCCAATCTCTTCATCAGATCTGCCCATCGGACAATTCTTGGGTCTCTTGGGCTGTTGATGGAAGATATCACTTTCAGTCGAAGCCCAGGAATCTTCTCAAAGAAGAATGTCATCAAGATGGTTCCATACCCGAAATGTTTAGTTTTTTCTTTCCGGATGGAAGTCAGTTTTTGCTTCATATTCATTAATAGAGCTATACACCAATCATATAGGTGAGCTGGGCATTCCACAGCTATGCTCATCTGCATCCTAGATGCCTGATGCAAGGAAGCAGATCTTCCTACCCTGCCAATGGTGAATAGGAGAATCTTCATGTGTAGATCTCTCAAATATTTTATAGCAATCTGAGTCCCTACTTTCTTGGACCGTTCTACATAGTAGACGTGGACATAGTCATCCACAGTAAGCCCTCCCAAAGGCTTTATGTGCAAATCTACTGGGTCTCCCCTCCATGAGAGCCTAGTAATGAAGTAGATGTCTTCTACCTCTATGTGTATGGGCATTTTATCTATCACGAAGCAATCTTCCTCCGGTTCCCAATAATTTACTAGCATTTCAAGTAACCGAACATTACTCTTCATATTTGGCATTTTGAAAAATTTGAGCAATCTGCAATTTCGGAGGATATTGAGCGATAGTTGATCTTGCATTACTTCATTGTCAATTGCACTATGCTCATGTTCCCTCCAAGTGATAGTCATCCTGAAAAAAATTTCATTTGTCCATTAGAAACACTTTTTTACATTTCGGGTTGCGCATACGCGACTTACCTTGTACACAGTCGCGTATATACACGGCTTGGTCCATACAAACCCGCGTATGCGTAGAGCCCTAAATTAAAACAAATATTTCTACGGTGAAATTTCCAAATTTCAACTCTATTAATGGACAAAATTAATAATAATGATGGATTAAGAACTTACCTGACTGATTCGGTGAAGCTTGATCACTGATTGCTCCTGTTTTGATGAAAGAGGGTTTTTCTCCAAAGCTCTTTTTTCCAAATCAACAAGTAAAAATGAACCAAATGTGAGGTAACATATGTATTTATGCTAATAATTTGAAAATTTTTGCAAAAATTTGTTATGCTTAATTTTTCAATCTATCTTAAGCTGCATAACCCGGATGCTTGTAAGTGCCCAGATTGGTATACTTTCACGTACATTTTGATGAAGTTGAGATTTTTTCAGTTTTTTGATCCATGACTGCTGACCCGTCATGGCAGGTATATGATCTTCACTGGCATATAGGTTAGGGAATCCACTTTTCCGTTGCATTTTTCATACTAGCCTCCATTCTGATCACTTTCTCTAGGGTCGATCCCATCAGGTCATGAGTATTTCACCCATTTGACTCGCTGATTATTTAATCATGACTTGGTGGTAGAGCCTTCCTTTACATGGGCTTCCTAGTTAGTTCCTCGCTAGCACTTGTTTCCCATTCTACGTTTTATGTAGGCTCGGGAGTCATCTTTAGTCTTGCCATGACTTATGTGTTGAAGCTTCATTCTTCTTCTTCTTCATTATCATTTTTCTGGCTATTATCCTAGAGGCTCCCTGGTGTTGTTGAGTTGTACTATTGCATTGCATATTGGCTACTTGCTTATCCTGGCCTTTAGCCGGCTTCATCTGGACTCAATGTTTAAGCCATCTTTTGACCTTGAATGTCTGTACAAGTTAACCATTGCATGCACTTAGCTATCGCGACTTGACACCCTTTTTACCCATGGATGGAACATTCCTTTGAGTATCGCTTACCAGTTTCCACCACCTTGCATTGAGCATAGGATCGTTCCTATCCCAGGAACTAGTGCATATGTTTCTTGATACTCATTCTATCCATTGTACCATAGCATTCTTTTATTCTTTTTCAGGCTTATTATATGAAAAAGACAAAAAAATCAAATATAAAAAAAAAAGAGCGGGAACGGGATGTTACTTCGTAATTTGATGGGATTAAAGTATCAGTTTGTCATCCTTGAACAAAGCACATATAGTTATATATTTCCTTCATTTGGGATGGTTTTAGTTTTGACCTAGGTTCAAATTTTTCCTTGTTTCATTGGTCAGTTCTCCCCCGGTTGGTTATCTCTTCCAATCATATGGAGAGTTTTTTTTTGCCTCCTGCATAACAGACTTATACAGTGTCATTTTTTACTGCCATGGTCATCACGAGTCGTGATTTTTTTCAAGGGAAGTTAAACCAGAGTCGGCCATTCTACGGTGTCTCTTGACTCATTATTCAGTTGGCCTTCCAGGTCTTGTCAGTATCTTGTTCTATCACATTAGATGTTTTGGTCTTCTGCATGTGATGGTTTGAGAAGGTCTCCATTGACTTCTTGGTGGCGGGTTTGTCTCTCATCGACTACGACATATTGCTCTGAGAGTAAACCTAGAGCGACACCCTGGCCCTATTTCCATCATTGATAGGTCAGCTTGTGCTCAGCATTTGATCATCATTATGGGTCTTTGACTGAGTGGTTTCCCCTGTGTTCGACGTCAGCATACATTATCACACTTGGGATTCGTGCAGTACCTTGATTTCCATTTGACCCTATCAGTGGATATCTCGCCTTTGTGTCAGCTTTCATTATTGTTTGGTTCAGAGGGTTTCTTCCGTGTGCTAGCTTCATCTTGTGCATGTTGGAAACATACTTCGGTTTGGTTCCATCACTCTGCTTCGTCTGATTCCTTCCAAATCTTGGCCTGCGGGTTACACTCGTGCTGGACTGATGTGGGATGCCTTAATTCCTTCCTTCCAGCAGATATTTTCCCATCGACTCTGACTCATTGCTCTGGGAATAAGGTCTAGAGTATTTTTTCAGTACCTTAGGGTTTGCAGTCATCAGTGGTAGACTCTTCACTATCGACAGTGGGGATTCATCATTGCCTCCTGATTGGTAGATTATTCCAAGTGTTCGACTTCAACTCATTCATTCGCACTTTTTAGATTGTACTAGGGCACCTTGACACTCATTTTCATTATCGGTGGGTTGTCTCACATTTGTTAATGGTATACATTATTGACCGGTAATCAAACGATTTCTCACATGGTCGACTTCAGATCATCTATTCCCATTGTGTAGAATTGTGTCGTCGAGATCGGTGAAGACCTCGGGTTGCATCAACATCTTTCGGTTCACTTTTGACAGTCCATTCAATTTCTGCCAGTGATGCCATCCACTTTTATATGTTGCAGTGTCAATACAGCAACATCCTATATGTTTTCTCCCGAGTTGCGCGATTCTACCATGTGATTCCACCCCTTATGATTTGGTACTTAGAGATTCAGTTACTTTTGTGATAAAAAATCCATTTTCAACATTATTGATCAGTTTGATATATGTGATACTTGGACATTGATTTCGACTTGTACTTCCGGGTCGTGCTCAGATGATTCATTGTGTACTTTCAATTCAGCTATACTTGTATACATTGTAGATCTAATCTGTACTTTCTATATGATATATTTTGACTGAGCATGGGTATGCCCACCTCAGATATGAGCTGACTCTCTGTTTGCTTTCATTGGTTTTTGGCAGGTTGAAATCTGGTGAAGTCCTCTCTTGTCCTCAGGAAGTTCTTTCTATGCACATAATACATTTCGGCCATCATGTACCCCTTCTGACCTCATATATTAGGGGGCATATATTATAGCATCATTTTTCACCCTCACGTGATTCATGATTGTCCCTTTGGCCTTGGGCACCCATTCCCACAGACTTGAATAAATTTCATAAAAAACAGTGTTTAAAATCCCATACGCGGATATGCCCAGACTTTTTCACGTGTATACGCGAGTCCATAGATACTTTTCCGCGTATGCCATTAAAATCATTAAAAATATATAAAAATCCCTATTTTTGAGGCTGGGTTGATGGTTATTCCCATAATTAAACCACCCCAGCCCGTGGCCAATTGTTTCCAACAGATTGAAACTACTTTACGACAGTATAAAATGCCCTCACATGCATGGCCTAAGGGAGGGAGAAAATATTATAGACATTATACTCTGTTGGAGCACGATTCAAGTCTGATTTCCTATGCCTCCTGCACTTCCCAGATTTTTACAGGAAACCCTTGTTTCCTGGAGATGTTCATTAGCTTATATGTCATCTCGTGTGCACAAGTCTTGAAAGTATCCTAGCGAGGCAAGGGCGGGATGAGTCCGGATGACGGTCTGTTCAAAGATCGTGGAAGGATTCAGGTGATCTCTCCACCTTTCTATTATTGTACATGTTGTTCATAATGAAGAAGAACCATATTTTTCCCGAATTCATGTGTTAATATCTGCTTGCATATGTGAAAAGATTGTTAATTAAGAATTTATTACTGTTTATATGATGTTTCACATGGATTACACTGACATTTAGGAGAGATATATGTTGTACAACTAGATTTTTGTGCAAGTTCCTTCTCGATTTCCAGGTTGAAGAGGAAGAAGGGTTGCTAGGGGTTTGGACCCCGCGGGATCTACATCAAACGTAGGATCTACGAGTGAGTTCTACAATCGATAATATCTAATTTTTAGCATACAATTTTGGTTGTGTGAGTCCTTCTTGAATAGCATGCCCTGATCTATGGAGGTTTTTGACCCAACGACCTCTACGGAGTTATTTCCCGATAGGTTACTTTCGGAGTATCCCATGCATCCTTGGATCTCTTAACTGCTGCTATCCTTGGAAACACACTCTCATGTACTGCTTGATAGAGATAGAAGAGGGCTTTAGAGTCCTTATTTTTATTACTCTTCAATAAATCCTTCTCTGCCTGTGTTAAGGCATTAAAGGCCTGCTCATCAACTGGTTCATCAAAACCATATTTTACAAATTCCCATAAGTCCTGGGAAGAAAACAAGGCTCTCATGGTAATGGCCAAATAATCATAGTTCTTCCCATTAAATTGGGGAAGCTGAGCATTTCCAATACTCATGTTAGTGCTTGGTCTAGCCATTGCTTATAAACTAAACTCTGAAATAAAATTGACTGTGTTTTTAATAAAAAAACTGTCTTTTCTTCTTTAAACAACAAACTATGTCTCCTAGGACTGCACTTTTAAACAAAACAGCAACTCTGTTTTTTTTTAGAAATACCTGAACTTTAACTTTTTTTTATCCTTCACGCTGCTGGAGAACTGCTGCAACAAATTTACTTCTTCTTTCAGCTTCTTTGACACCTTCAAAGAGCTTGGATAAGCTCTGATACCATGTTGGAATTTTTTATAATTCCAGAACAATGACTGAGAGAATAATACTCTCCTTCCAACACAGAGAATAACTGGACAGAGATTGCAGAATAAAAATTTTCTATTTCATTAAAAGAACTTAAGATATTACAAATTTCTTCCACTGAAGTGGGATTACAAAAATGTGTCTGACTACTACAAACACAGTGCTCACAAAATAAACTTCTCTCTATCTCTCAAAACGCACAAAAATTCTCTCTGGTCTTTAATGTGTTTTTCTCTGCTTGCGGGCTTTTTCACTACACAGCCATACTACTACAACTACAATAAGCCTACGAGAATTTCATTTTATATGGTGCGGTGTAATAAAAAAATATAAAGACTAGATTCTTAAACATAAGTTAAGAACAAGACATTAAACGAATTTTCGTATGCGCGATTGCGAGTGGAGCCCACATCGTAATCGGCGATCGGCAATCGGCGGAACAACGACTTTGGTGGAATGAACTTTGAACTTGCGATAAGCGATGAGTGATGTTGCGGTGCCAGGACGACATCGCATCGCAAGAATTACAATGAGCCTGCAGTCTGGGTGGATGGTGATAAGAGATTGCGATGTGCGATTGTGGTGGGACCACATCGCATTGCAAAATTTCAATGGAACATAAAATATGGCGGATGATCTCTGTGACAGGCGATTGCGATGAGTGATTGTGGTGGGACCACATCGCATGGCATTGCAACTAACCTTCGGAACATAACATATGCGGTGGCCTTTGCGAATGGTGATTGCGATATGCCGATATCGCATCGCATGAATTATATCGGCGGGACTTCATATCAACAAGACACTTCAAAATAAGACTTACAAGTCCGATGAAGTGGGGACCATAGATGACGTGGCCCATTCAAGACTTAAAAATCTTTGGCGCATTTAAACAGAACTCTGATTGGTTGTTGAGGGCTTAAAATCCCGAAACGACTATTCTTTAATAAAACTTTGTTGTTGCGTGGTTTGAACCACAAAAGTCTTCAATTCTCCTCTGCAAAGATGGCTACTCCCATCAAACATTAAATTCATTCCTGAAATGGTGGCTGCTACCGATAAACTTAAATTCCATCCTTACGGTTCTTCATTCCTCTTGAATGCATAGTGTTGTGCAAGCAATATCCTCTGTTGCCCATGTTGTACTCTATTTCTACTTGCACGGGGTACACAGGTGAGTTAATATTTTCAACACTTATGCCTCTTTTTTTCATATTCTGGCCCTATGTAGCCTATTCCCAAATTAATTTCATATATTTCTGCCAAAATAAAGATTACATATTTAAAGTTTCAATGTATACAAAACCAGGTTTCGGTATATACTAAACCAAGTTTCAGAATGTATTAAACTGTTGTAAAAATTGAGTAAGACATAATGAATATAGCTTCTCACTTCTAGTAAAGATTCCTTTATGAACTAAAATAACAATCAAAAGGCTCAAGGAATTTTATAATTTTCTTCCACACTTAAAGCATGGTCGTTGAGAATATAATTGTCTATCTTCTTAAGTTGATTCCTGCGATCCATGAATTTTAGTAATAAAATATCTCCTAATAGGGATTGTGAAAGTGAAATGTGCATCCAGTAAAAAAACTGCATATATCCTTGTATAATTTAACCTAAATTATGAAACCACCGTGAAAAGCTCCACAATTATCACATAATTTCACTCAATGAAAACAAAGAGAAAATGATATAAATCTCAAGGATCTTTGCCGAGTCAATGTCACTTCATGTTTCTCATACATTTCCATTAATAGGTTTGATTCCATGAGAATATCCAAATATGCTATCAATTTCTTCTTTTGCGAGGCTCCATACACTTCACATTATTACAAATGAACAATGAGAATGAATCTAAAGCGTCCAACATTTTCGCAACTTTTCAGTGACAGTGTTAATAAGAGATAAAGGGACTTCATGAATTCTTAAAATTGTGTCTTCTCAACATTTCAGCTTCATAAATATGTTCTAAATTTAGCTTGTTAAGTGGCATTGTGGAAAAAGAGTTAGTTATTTTCTTTCATTTTCAGACAATAGTTACTAGTTGAAGCATTGGAAAAACTTCCTTTAAGAAAGATATTACCAAGATTCCATTAATTCATCTTCAAGAAATTTCTACAAGAGGCTAAATACCACTTCTATGAGAGTCTAAATACTAGAGCAATGCCTCTTTAAATAAATTTTCCAGAATTTGTAAAATTATTATAATATCCTTCGGGAAAGGAACAAAACTCGCTGCAAATTTTAATTAGTAGAATCATTTGAAATGCATTGTCCTCGCCATGTTCTAAGCCATTTCCTCATCCAACCCCGAGAGGAGCTCTCAGTGCTACCAAAGACCTAGAAGGTCCCCCTCACAGCTCCATAAAACAAGGTGGAAAAATGTGCTACCATGGACTCAGATTTGAAGCTTCCGAGCAGAAGCGTTGAATGCAGTTAGGGCTAGAAGAAAAATACTAAGGGCATGGGATTGTGTTGATTGCAGTTAGGGCTAGAAGAAAAATACAAGGGCATGGGATTTGATGATCATATCTAAGAAATTTTTGTGGTAGTAAATGGGTACAGAAGGAGTAACTGTAACACGAGTTAAAATAGAGTGCGGGAGCTAGAGTTGTAAAAATTCCACATAGATGATTTGTACTATGAAACCTAGCTCATGGAGCCTTTCAATAAAAACAACTTCGACTTAATTAATAAGTGTGTTGGAAATTTAAAATGAAAAATAAATGTAAATTTGTTTAAAAATAAAATAAATTTGTGAATACTAAAAAATGGAGGGAAAAAAATAAAAAGAGAATTGTTTTTGCTTTACAAACACTACATGTTAATAGTAAAAAAATATTAATTTTCTATGTTCAAGTGACACATTTTCTCATTCTATGTATATTTATAAATTAAAAATGTGATGATCATGATAGTTATTGAGAAAAACCATATATATATATATATATATATATATATATATATATATATATATATATATATATATATATATATATATATATATATATATATATAATAAGGATATTGACTATGTTAATGTGTGTCATGGTTAATCATTTTAATAGAAAATTATATGTTGGGTTAATATTGATTGTATAAAAGTGTTATAATTATAACATTATAGATGGATTCATGGACCCCTTTAAGGTGGTCGTTGAATCCATCTACCTAAATTTTAAGATTGCACATAAGGGTCTCTAAATTTTAACACTGCAAATGGACTCAAAGACCCCTTTCTCTCTAAATTTAACACTGTGGATGGATTCAAATAAGGGGGTCTTTGAATCCATCAATAGTTTTAAACTTTAGAGACAAAAGAAGATTCATAATTTTAACACTATAGATTGATTCAAATACCAGTGTAGTGAAATGTAACACTCTGACATCAAAATTCCAATTTTCCATTTTTGGAGTGACACAATTAAAAATTACTAACATAAATTACTAATTCATATACTTGTTATACTTTTAATTTGGTCATATTTTTATTCTTGGACTATAATAGTCATTTACGTTAATCATTATTAATTTTGTCACTTATTATCTAGTCATATATTTTAATCCTAGACTAAATTAGTCATTTAAGTTAGTCATTTTAAGTTTATTCACTTATTATCTAGTCGTATATTTTATCCCTAGACTAAATAAGTCATTTAGGTTAGTCAATTTTAGTTCGGTCACATAAAATTGCTCAAATTTAGTGGTAATTATCTTGAAATAATCGCTGTGACTAATGCTTTTAGTCACCTAGTTACTAATTTCATCATTTTCTACTAGTGAAGAGGGTGCATTGCTTTTGAGCTAGCCTAACACTCCCTCCCATAACACTCCTTCTCTATTTATGAGGCTCAGATCAATAAACATTGAATTCTTCTGAATTGTAATGAAACCCGTGGATATGATTGCTAGACTATTATTGCACCGCTCTCTCTGAAAAAATTAATACTAGAAGTCTTAGATATATATCTCATGGACATTTTCCAATTCATGGGATGGTTTTCCATCTCCTTTTCTCATTGACTTCAATTTCTCTTCTCTCCAAACTGCATGCTTGATTAGCTTTTGATCTTCCTTTTTGTTCTAAGTTCTTAGGATGTGATAAAAAAAATTGTTATGAAAGTCTTCCAAGATCCTCTTGATCCTTTTTGAAAGGATATTTAAGTTATTATATTTTGATGGTGCATCATTTTTAAAAATATTGATAGATATGAGGGAGTCTCCAATCATAGTGATCCTTGATATTTTGAGTTACTTGTCTAAGGAAAAACCTAGAAAAAGAACATAGAATTATGCCATGCTGTTGATTTATTTACCCAACGGGATCCCATAAGACCCCTCGAGAAGATAAACTTTTTATTAACATAATTAACTTAATTTTTTCCATTGATATAATTCTCTTTTCAAAGTACAATAATTAAAGGTATTAGTTTTCCTTGGAAAAAAAAACCAATCAAATAGTTCTAACCATACAAAAGTTATATTTTTTGTCATAGAGTCCATAGGGTCTTGGATAGACGGTTATCAAGTGCTCTTTTAGGGCACTCCTTGATGTGAAGTCGTTCATTCAATTCACTGCCCTGATCAGGGTGATATATTGGACATGATGAAGATGTAGTCCTACCAATCTTACAAAAAGAAATTTGGTTGGAGAAGGTGGAATTCACATATGCATTATTCTGAGGTTTTATACTTAAATCCATTTTGCACTCATGAAAGTCATCAAGGTGCAATTTAATTTGAGCTAATTGTAATACTAGTATAAATTCATATTAACTTAGGATTTATGATATGTTGAGAGGGATCAAACCTCTCAAGGTGCAACCCTTTCCTTAGTTTTTGCACTTCAAAAAACAGGTTTTCACGTCCAAGAACTTGAAACCTCTAGGACATGATTCGAAGAGCATCAATTTCATCATTCTATCATTCAAAATATTGCTCCACAGAAAACACATATTCTGCTTGTTTCATGATGCAGAGGGAGTGTTGTTGAATGATCTACAAGAGGAGGTGGCAGTGTAAATTGTTTACTACAGGTGGTTGAGGACGTAGGGGAAATTCTAGAGGATCTTCCCTATCGTCTTCATGCTCGCGAGGATCTATTAAGTTCCAACTAAAATTTGTTTCCCTATTTTTGAGCTTGACTGTTTGCTTCACAATTTTTGAATCTAGACTCATATGTCTAACTCCAAGGAAAAAGATAACTAATTTTAAGAATATTGCAAACTAAAATGGAAGATAAATCCAAAAATGTAAGCATCAAATTACCAAGGTAAAATCCAATTGCGAAGAATAAAGGCTTGAGTCCTCTATGATGCCCCTTTTGGATCACTTAAGTTGTTGGGTGAATGGAGAAATCTCCCCTTTTATGAATGCTTCTTATGGTGACATCCATGTCAATTGATGTTAGTGGTTACTACATCACATTCAAAAATAGAGCGGGAAAGTATGACTATAATTAATAGTCCTAGATGCCTCTAAACTTAACCCATACTTTTCCTTCCAGCATTGAAGACTCCAAGAAGGGATGGGAAGAGACTTAGCTTCCTTAAGCTACATATGGCATCCAATACTTGTTTGAAAAATATTTTGTTTATTAAGCCTGATTCCTCCCTCAATGAAATGATTGATGGGATCTGTTGTTCCTCCACATTGGGGAAGAGGATTAACTTCCTTACACTATGGATGGAATCCCATTCTTGGCTGATAAATTATGTGTTTATTAAGCCTGATGCCTCCCTCAATGAATTCTTGATGGGATATGTTATTCCTCCACATGAACTCAATCTCATTCTTTGAGACGATTGCAGATACCAAGACATAGAGGGTGTGCCACTGACACTTGGAAATTAAATACCAATACCATTCAAGTAGACACATCAACATGTGAGTACAAGAGGGTGCATGTCTTTGGATTTGACCCAACACTCCCTCCCATAACACTCCTTCTCCATTTATGTGGCTTAGATCAATAAACATTGAATTCTCCTAAATTGTAATAAATCCCATGGATTTGATTTCTTGACTATGATTGCACATGCTCGCTCTAAAAAACTTAATACTAGAAGTCTTATATATCTACCTAATGGACATTTTCCAATTCATGGGGTGTTTTTCAAACTCCTTTTCTGGTTGACCTCAATTTGGATTCTCTCTAAATTACATGCTTAATTAGATTCTCATCTTCCTTTTAATTCTAGCTTCTTAAGATGTGATAAAAAAATTTGTTATGAAAGTATTCCAAGATGATCTTTATCCTTTTAAAAATAATATTTAAGTTATTATATTTGGACGGTGCATCATTTTTCAAAATATTGATAGATATGAGGGAGTCTCCAATGATAGTGATCCTTGATATTTTGAGGTCCTTGGCTAAGTACAAACCTAGAAAAATACCATACAATTATGTCATGTTGTTGGTTTCTTTACCCAATTCCCAAGAAAATTTAATTTATTGATGCTCAACGGGGTCTCGTAATATCCCTCTAGAAGCTAAAATTGTTATTAACATAATTAACTTAAAATTTTCCATTAATATAATGTTCCTATCAAAGTACAGTAATTAGAGGTCTTGATTTCCCTTAGAAAAAAGAATACCAATAAAATAGAGCTAACCATATGGAAGTTATATTTTTGGTTGGAGAGTCTACAAGGTCTTGACCAGATGGTGATCGAGTGCTTTGTTAAGGAACTCCTTGATGTGAAGTCAGTAGTTCAATTCCTTGTTGCGATTGAGGTGATATATTGGACAATATGAAGATGTAGTCGTGTCAAACTTACAAAAACAAAATGGTGGGAGAAGGTAGAATTCACATATGCATTATTTTCAGGTTTTATACTCAAATCCATTTTGCACTCATTAAGGTGGTCAAGGTGCAACTAAATTTGATCTATTGGTAATACTAGTATAGATTTATATTAACTTTGGATTTGTGATATGTTGAGAGGGATCAAACCTCTCAAGATGCAATTGTTTCCTTAGTTTTTGCACTTAAAAAAAGAGGTTTTCACATCCAAGAACCTGAAACCTCTAGGACATGATAGTTAATAAGTTTCACAACAATTATTATATCTGTGTTTGTGTGTCATTTTTCATGTCCATGTTTGGAATGAACGGAATTTCATATGTTAATCATATGAAAACTATTGATTTTTTTTTACTTTCAATGGCATTGTTGATATATAAAGAGTTGATATTAAAACATTTTAGTTTAGGTCCACATTCAAAATTTTTTGTTATTAATATATTTCTAAATGCTATGTATCAATGCCACTTAGAGTATGAGAGTAATTATATGTCTCCCTCATACTAAGAAGAAGAATACTATTAAAAACTTTTAACCACAATTACTTTTTCCAAAATTATTTTTCATTTATAACAAATCTAATGGATTTTTTTCTCCTAGCAATATAATTTTGTGCAATAAGAAAGGAAGCGATGAACTAGGTTTGAATATTAAGCTATGTGTTTCACGGGTAATGAATTCATTCCATAATTTTTGAACAAGTGACTAGATAGTCAAATAGGGATGTCATACCATTGAAATTAGTGGGGACTCGAGATTTTTCTCTCACCACCTTCTCCATGGTGATCTCCTTAGGCACCATAATTATTTCCCTCTACAAGTGATTGAGCATCTATTTCAGTCAAAAAAAATTTATTAACTTCATCCATTCCCTTGAATAGCTACAAAAAAATTGTTGAATATCTTATAGGATGTTCTTCTAGATCTTCAATGTAAAACAAATTATTAAAGTAAGGATGTCATATTTTTTGAGATATTCACTTTTAGATGTCGTGTTACCAAATTCAATGTTCTCTGTATATTGAATTTCATCTCACTAATATGCCTTTAATATATTGAAATGTAATTAAAGGTCCTAAGGAAGTGAAGGGGAAGGTTGAAGGGGAAGGTTAGCTTTTGTTTGTGATATTGTATGTTGTGAATAATCTGGATAATTTCTCTTCATGTCAAAAGTAGAAATGCTTCAATTCTTATAAACTAGTATTGTACTACCCTCCCTGTAATCTCAAGTCAGTATCTGATAAAATTATTTTGCATTTCAATTTCAAGTGTACTTTTAAATTTTGTGATCAAACTGAATGAACATTGTAGTGAATTCAAATTTGGTGTCAGTTTTGTAAAATGCTTGTCATAGACCAATACATTTTGTTTTGTATGGATGGATGCAAATTTCAATGTTTGACATGGATGAAATCTCTTTATAGATATGTGAGTTCAGACGTAAAACATTTCAACTTGTAATATTATTTGAGAAGCTGATTTGTTTATTTTTAATAGTAATGAGTAAAGATTTTATAAAATGTGTATCTAGATTACAGAACAGAATAGAAAGAATTAAAATATCACCAAAATCAGAGACTACATCATTTCTTTTGTGTTGATTACAGCTATAGGTCTTATTGTATTGACCACATAGTCATACAATTTTACAGTGTTTGATCATTTTTTTAGAATTTTTTTTGGCACTCCATGCTATAATTCATCATTTCAATTTCCTTTTGCTTTATTTTGTTCCACTATTGTGTTGTTTTTCTACGTGTTCTCCACCTAGATTCAAATAACATCAATTTCATCATTTTAGCAATCCAATTATTGCTCCATAGTAATCATATTTTCTTACATTACATCTACACATTAATATGAATATTAGATAATAATATTAATTTGACGCATGGTATTTGTCCCATAGGCTTCACCTAAGTAAAACATCCTTTTTAAGTGTCCTTGAATATAAATATGATTATGGAGTAAATATAAAATATGGTATTTGACCCATGGTATTTAGCCCATGGTATTAATAATAATTTATTTCATGGTATTTGGCTCATGGTATTAATAATAATTTGTTCCATGGTATTTGGCCCATAGGCTTCACCTAAATAAAACTTCTTTTTTGAGTTTTCTTAAATATATAAGGAGGTTTATGGAGTAAATATAAAAATGGGTTTTATTTATTTACCATACCTCTCGAGTAAGTATAAAAAAAGATTTTACTTATTTATCGTATTTCCGGTTTATTTATATCTTTATTTATTTACCATACATTTCTGAGTGTTCTTAAATATAACTTTGGGTTAAAAGGTAGAGATAAATATTAGAAATATATTCATTAAAACTAAGCCGACATTACTAAATGTTTACAAACTTTTTTACATTACATCTGACCCATAAGCTTCGCCTAAATAAAACATCCTTTTTTAGTGTACTTAAATATAAAGTTGATTATGGAGTAAATATAAAAAGATGGTTTATTTGTTTATCATACCTCTTTTTTATTTATATTTGTATTTATTTACCATACCTATTTATTGCTCATTAATATTTATTTATTTAAATATGGTATTTGACCCATGGTATTAATAATAATTTGTTCCATGGTATCTGGCCCATAGGCTTCACCTAAATAAAACCTCTTCTTTTTTTTAGTTTTCTTAAATATATAATGAGGTTTATGAAGTAAATATAAAAATGGGTTTTGTTTATTTACTATACCTATAGAGTAAATATAAAATTAGGTTATATTTATTTACGATATCTTCGATTTATTTATATTTTTATTTATTTACCATATATTTTTTAGTGTTTTTAAATATAACTTTATGTTACAAGGTAGAGATAATTATTACAAATATATTGATTACAATTAACTCGACATTACAAAATGTTTACAAATTTTTTACATTAAATCTACACATCTACCCTATATTACATCTACACATCTACTCTATACTATGAATTTAATACCTTAACAAAATAAAACTATGCTCTAAAATCTTTATTAAAGAAAATATTACATCTAGACCATGCTCAAGAATATTTATTAAAGAAAATAATACATTGACACTATGCCCAAAGATCTTTATTAAAGAAAATAATACATTGAATGTATTAAAATGAATTTAATACTTTAACTAAGTGAAAATCAAATGAGTTGTTGCTATAAGACGGGAGGACTCTCTCTAGAGGCTCTTTATTAACCTGAACGATAAAAGGATAACCTATACTAACATTGGTTTTGTCTTCATTTCGTCTAGCCTTGAAGGATCTTCATGGCAACATACCTGCATGCATGTGCACAACATCAACAATATTCATTTAAATCCGCAATAGGTACAAAAGAGAAATTGAAATGTTAGGAATATGAGGAATATAATCCCAAGTGAAATATTATTGTTATTCCCTGCCAAGCATCATAGTGGTGGCTTGTCGGTTAGTTCCAAGACTGTTTGTGAATGTTGAAGCACCCACTATCTTGAGCCCCTCAACTACGTTGACCTGATATTTCTGGTTAACTACATAGCCAACTTCACATCCTCCATGAAAATGCTAGATTGTGTTCAAGGTATCGCGACAGATCTGAGCCACGGCTGCATCATCCGACATGTTCTTCGGTAACAAATGCCCAGTGAAATTGAAGTCATGAGTGGAATTAGCATTAAATCTATGCAGAGATGGTGAGTTGAGGATTTTATCGATCACCCTCACTCCATGCATGCATCTCTAGAGTTCCAGAGGGTTAGAATAATAGTTGTATCAAACAGACGGATTGTCTCGAGGATCCGTGGTACGTAGCCGAAGGTGTCCTCTGGATAAGGGAAATGCCAGCTTCTCAAAAATGACTTCTCTATAAACATTGTTTTTGTTGACGGATAGGGTTCCTTTGACGTAGGTGCTCAATGACTCAATGTAATTTTGAGAGGCTTTAAGGATACCCACTACTTGTATGGTGTATAATTGGTGAGATAGCCAGTTTACGGATGCACGCGGGTTGTCCCGAACCCTTTGGCCTACCATGGGCGCATCTAGAACTAGAGGAATATTGAATTATTTTGGATGTTCGGATGGGCCTATTCCGCTCAAGAGGAGCAGTTGGGGACTGCCTAAGCCTCCTGCACTAAGGATTACCTCGCTGGAGCTAGAGCTTGACGTTTCATTGAGGAAAGCTTGATAAGAGCGACCATGGTTGTCCATGAATTCAACTCCACTGGCTCTTGGCTTCGCTTCTACATGATCCAATTAATCCTCACTCAATATATATATATATATATATATGCTATTTGCATGATTCAAAACAGTACTCAATCTATATTATTTGCATGATTCAAAACACTCAATCAACAGTATTTGCACAAAATATAAAACATACTAGAAACAATTTCCTTTCCTGTGTATAAATGAATTTGTACTAAAACGTACTAAAATAATTCCCTTTCCTGTGTTAATTTAAATGAATTTATACTAAAACGTACTAGAAACAATTTTCTTTCATGTGCTTAAATGAATTTATACCTTATGTCAGAGAATTGAAGAGAATCCTGCTGATGGTAGCGTTGAGGAGGACTACGATATGTTGGAATTTATGAGAATTCCAGAACAATAAGTAGAGAGAATAATGCTCTCCCTCTTAACACAGAGAAAATAAAACAATTTTTTTTTGCTCATAGGACAGAGTTCAACACTTTGAAACTTTCTATTCCATTAACTCAAAAACTGTTACAAGCAAAAATTCCTCTCACAGAGGAATTACAAACTGACTGCTGCTAACACAGTGCTCTAAAAATCTTCGTTGTCTCACTGTAAAAACAAACACTCTGTCTCAGTAAAAAAACAACGCACTGCTATGCATAAAAATTACACTCTGTTTTTCTCTTTGAAATACACTGCTGTGTATCACTAACAATACATTACAAAGACATGCCTCTCGGGCTTTTATATGGTGCAGCATATAATGAAAGTCCTAAAAGTAAAACTATATGAAAGCTAATACATAACAATGTAATTCCCTTTTGGGCCCACCTAAATACAATGGCGCATGTGTATATAATATATATGTTAAAACATATATATATATATATATGTGTGTGTGTGTGTTACAAAACTTTAAATCGTTCATCGCGCAATACAAAACAACATTAAAACATTTAATGTTAAAACCATTACAAAACGAAATTTATCAAAGTGCTCCATCGCGCGATAAACCTTCGGACTTCAAACAACTTTAAACCAAAATGCAATGAACCTTTTCGCATTACAAACTTGGGTTGCTGACGTCACGAATTGTGTGCGCGATGGATTATCAAATCCATCACATAAAATCATATCACGTCCGCCAGAGCCTTTTTGGATACAGCCATTTTGGACGCGCGATAAAGAAATTAAATCCAGTCCATAAAATTCATCGGGTCCGGACTTCACATAACAATCGGGACATGTTAAAACCGTTTGCGATTCAAACTTGCGATTCAATACAATGGTGCCACGTGGTCTATGGGACCACACCTCCCATGGAGCTTGGCTTAAAGTGGAGGGCGATTAATATTATTGCAATTACGATTGAAATGAACTTGTGGGGACCACTGTCCTTCAAATAAAAACGCTCACGTGTACAAAAATCAAAACACTCTGTTTTCAATGAAAATTTATGTTTCTTTTAATAAACAAAAGCTCTGTTATGCCTTATTGTAAATCCTGTTTTATATTTTAACGCTCTGTTTTGAAATACAGAGTACTGTAGTTTTAAAAATGAACTGACTGTTCACAGAAATAGAAAGCGGCCTGTGGTGTCCTGTTTAAAACCTTAGGAACAAAAATAACAAGCGGCAAGTAGTCAGAGTTCTTCAAACACAGAATAGAAGGCGGAAGATTGTATAGCGCAGTTGAAAGTAACATTTCAACACTCCCCCTTAATTTCAACTGCTGGGTTATCATTCATACCTAGACATTTCCTCAAAAACTCAAAACTCTTCTGTCCCAATGGCTTGGTCAGAATGTCTGCAAATTGCTCCTGAGTTATGCAGTGTTCTAAAACAATTTCACCATTGTTTACCAATTCCCTAATGTAATGAAACTTTGTGTCAATGTGTTTCGTTCTCTTGTGAAAAACATAATTCTTGGATAATGCAATAGCTGAGCTATTGTCATAAAAAAACACAGTTCCTTTTGCTTTCTCTTGGCATAAACTGCTTAGCATCCTTCTCATCCAAATTGCTTGACATGCTACTGCTGTAGCTTCCACATATTCTGCCTCTGCTGTAGACAACATTACAATAGGTTATTTTTTAGAAGCACATGAAATGGCTCCTGAACCCATGTGAAGAACATAACCGGAAGTGATTTTTCGATCATCTACACTTCCAGCCCAATCACTGTCAATGTATCCAATTAAATCTGAACATTCTGAAGTAGTATATAAAATTCCATACCTTTTGGTTCCTTTAACATACCTCAGAATCCTCTTTGCTGCCTACCAATGTGTTTCCTTTGGCCTCTCCATGAATCTGGAAATCAAACTAACATCATGTATTATATCCGGCCTAGTTGCAGTCAAATACATGAGGCTGCCAACTATGCTCTTGTACAAATGAGGATCAAAATCCTTGATGTTGTCCTCTTTGCAGAGTTTTAATCCCATCACTATGGGTGTTATTTCTACCTTGCAATCCTGCATGTTAAATCTTTCCAAAGCCTCATTAACATACTTTTCGTGTGAGATAAAAATTCCATTTTCATTTTGATCTACTTCTATTCCTAAGAAGTACTTCAGCAAACCCCTATCAGTCATTTCAAATTCTTCTTTCATGACCTTCTTAAAATTTTCAATAAGGCAATCATCATTACCTGTAAAAATAACATCATCAACATATAACACAACAATTAGCATTTTACCATATTTTTCTTTGATGTAAAGGGTGGGTTATCCCTCACACTTTTCAAATCCATTTTCCAGTAGATAAGAATATATCCTACTGTACCATGCTGTTGGCACTTTCTTTAGCCCATAAAGAGATTTCTTCAATTTGCACAGTTTGTGCTCTTGGCCTTTCTTTTCGTAGCCTAGAGGTTGTTCAATGTAAACCTCTTCCATTAACACTCCATTTATGAATGCTAACTTCACATCCATTTGGTAAACTTTCCAATTTTTTTGTGCTGCTATGGACAACACTGCTCTCATGGTTTCCATTCTAGCAACCGGTGCGAAAGTTTCCTCATAGTCTCTCCCATGCTGTTGCTTATACCCCTTGACAACAAGTATGGCCTTATGTCTCTCAATCTTTCCTTCAGCATTACTCTCAGTCTTGTAGACCCATTTAACTCTAACAACTTCTTTACCTTTTTGGAGCTCAACTAAATCCCATGTTTTGTTTCTTTCTATGGCATTAATCTCCTCATCCATAACTTCTATCAATTTCTTATCTTTAATAACTTCCTCAAAATGAATAGGATCATCAACATGAAAATATAAAACAAACAAAGAGTTCATACCTTCATTTGCTACCTCTTGCTCATAAATCTCATTTAAATTTATGAACTTTGTTCCTCTTTCATTTGGTGTATCAGTGCTTGAAAAAACACTCAAATTTCCTCCTTGTGGTGTGCTTGGAGAAGCACTTTCATTTCTCCTCAAGGGTGTGCTTTTCTTCCCTTGTGTTGGTGCTGCTGTTGGGGGATGTATTTAAGCCAAATCATCATGATTTTCATCATGAGATAAACAATGTTTAACATTCACTGTTTTCTCTATGCTTCCATCCCAAGCTTCCTCCTCAATAAACTGAACATCTCTACTCACAATAAACTTCTTGGTGGATGGGTTGTACAACCTATAAGCTTTGGATTCCTCATTGTATCCAATGAAAATACATTTCTCCCCCTTGTTGTCCAACTTCTTCCTTAGCTGATCTGGAATGTGTGCATAAGCTACACATCCAAAAACTTTCATGTGGGTGAATCCTTACTTTGTGTCACTCCATGCCTCTTCCAGAACTTTGTTCATGACTGCTTTTGTTGGGCACCTATTCAAAATGTATGTTGCACAATGTACAGCTTCAGCCCAATAATCATTAGGAAAATGCTTTGCCTTTAACACACTCCTTACCATATCCATTATTGTCCTATTCTTCCTTTCAGCAACTCCATTTTGCTGCGGAGTGTACCTTGTTGTAAATTGCTTATGAATTCCATTTTCTCTACAAAAACGTAGAAAATATTTGGAGATATACTCACCTCCTCTATCAGTCCTTGGGACTTTGATATGCAGCCCACTTTGCTTCTCTACAATTACTTTAAAATTGCAGAATCTTTCAAACACTTCACTTCTGTTTTTCAAAAACTAAACCCAAGTTTTTCTATTAAAATCACCAATAAATGTTAGCATATAGTGGCTACTAGCAAGTGATGGAGTTTGCATTGGTCCACATAAATCTGAGTGGACAATCTCTAAGGGTGCTTTTTCCCTTATGCTTTTCCCGGATGGAAAACTTTCTCTGTGTTGTTTACACAAGATACAACCTTCACAGAGGCTGTCCGGTTTCTCAATCAATGGTAATCCTCTTACCACTCCTTTTCTATTCAACAAGTTAAGACCTCCAAAGTTGAGATGTCCAAATCTCAAGTGCCACATCCAATTTTCATCTTTTGGTTCGCTTTGGAAAGCCTCTTGTGTCACTGTTGCCATTTCTTCTCCATTTTTCAAATCTGCTCTCATTCTGAGAGGGAACAACCTGTTCCTTGTCATCTTCACTTCAGCAATACATTGATTGCTGGATGTTTTATCCATGATGGTGCATACATCATCCTCAAAGAAAAAATTGTACCCCTTTTGAACAAGCTGTCCAATACTTAAGAGGTTACATTTCATTCCAGGAACATAATAAACATCTGCTATGGATTTCTTTGCTCCTTTCCTTGTTAAGACATTTACTTCTCCTTTTCCCATAACAGAAACTTTACTATCAGTCCCTAGTGTGACTTGTGACTTCACACTCTCATCTAACATAGAAAACATGGTTATGTTTCCTGTCATATGGTTATTGCAACTGGAGTCTAGAAACCATAAATCTTCAGTCTTTTCCTCAACCATATTACAAGCTAAAAACAATTTATATTGGCTGATATTTTCTCTAGTGAAATTTGCACTAGTTCTATTACTCATATCTTGTTGCTTCTTCCTACATTCATTTGCATAATGTCCATATTTTTTACAATAGTGAAAATGGACATTGGATTTATCCTACCTTTTTCCTTGAGCATGTTGTTGTCCACCTTGCTGGCTGTTGCTTTGGCCTTGGTGCTAATTTGGATTGCTGCCCCTTCCTTGAGCATTTGCTAGACTGTTTCTTCCACCTTTGTTTTGACTTCTGCCTCTTCCTCTCTTGTTTCATCTGCCTTGACCTCTTTCTCTTCCAAAGGACATCTCGATCTTAAAGGCATGCTCTAGAGATGAGTTTTCATTTGTACCCAACCTCTGCTCATGTGTCGTCAATTATGCATGTAGCTCATCAACTGAAAAGTTTGTGAGATCCTTTGTCTCCTCTATGGTGGTGAAAATCACATCAAACCTTGAGGGTAGGCTCCTCAATAGTTTCTCCACAATCCTTCTCTCTTCAAGAGTCTCTCCATGAGACCTTATCTGTGTGACCATTCCAATCACATGTGTGAATAATGAGTCAATATTATCTGACTCCTTCATGCAGAGAGTCTCAAAATCTCTCCTCAGTAATTGTATTTTTGTTGTCTTTACTTTCTCCATGCCTTGATAGGTTGTCTTGAGAGTTTTTCATGCATCTTTGGATCTCTTAGCTACTGCTATCCTTGGAAACACACTCTCATGCACTGCTTGATACAAAAATTAGAGGGCTCTAGAATCCTTCTTCTTATTGCTCTTCAACAGTTCCTTCTCTGCCTGAGTTAAATCATCAAACTCATTTTCATCTGTTGGTTCTTCAAAACAATCATCAACAAGTTCCCATAAGTCTTGGGAAGAAAACAAGGCTCTCATGGTTATTGCCCAGTAGTCATAGTTTTTCCCATTAAATTGTGGGAGCTAAGTATTACCAATACACATGCTAGTGCTGGCTCCAGCCATTCTTGCAGTCTTAACTACGCTTCAAAACACTTGATTATGCATTTAAAATAAACTGACTATTCTGCAAACAGTAACACAAATAAAACTGTCTTGAGAAATACCTTGGATTCTTTTGACTGAGTCTTCACTCTGCTGGAGAAGCTGCTGCAACAAGAAATCATTCCTTTAGCTTCTTTGACACCTTCAAAGAGCCTAGACTAGCTCTGATATCATGTTGGAATTTCTGAAAATTCCAGAGCAATAAGTAGAGAGAATAATGCTCTCCTTCTTAACACAGAGAAAATAAAAAAAAAAAAAATTGCTCATAGGACAGAGTTCAACACTTTGAAACTTTCTATTCCATTAACTCAAAAACTGTTACAAGCAAAAATTCCTCTCACAGAGGAATTACAAACTAACTGCTGCTAACACAATGCTCTAAAACTCTTCTTTGTCTCACTGTAAAAACAAACACTCTGTCTCAGTAAAAAACAATGCACTGCTGTGCATAAACATTACACTCTGTTTTTCTCTTTGAAATACACTGCTGTGTATCACTAACAATACATTACAAAGACATGCCTCTTGGGCTTTTATATGGCGCAGCATATAACAAAAGTCGTAAAAGTAAAAATATATCAAAACTAAGACATAACAATGTAATGCCCTTTCGGGCCCACCTAAATATAATGGCGCATGTGCATATAATATATATGTTAAAACACACACACACACACACACACACACACACACAGATATATATATATATATATATTACAAAACTTTAAATTGTTCATCGCTCAATACAAAACAACATTAAAACATTTAACGTTAAAACCATTACAAAACGAAACTTATCAAAGTGCTCCATCACGTGATAAACCTCCAGACTTCAAACGACTTTACACCAAAATGCAGTGAACCTTTTCACGTTACAAACTTGGGTTGTTGACGTCACAAATTGTGCGCCCCATGGATTATCAAATCCAGCACATAAAATCATATTGCGTCCGCCAGAGCCTTTTTGGATACATCCATTTTGGACGCGCGATAAAGAAATTAAATCCAGTCCATAAAATGCATCGGGTTCGGACTTCACATAATAATCGGGCCATGTTAAAACCATTTGCAATTCAAACTTACGATTCAATACAAAGGTGCCACGTGGTCTATGGGACCACACCTCCCGCGGACCTTGTCTTAAAGCGGATGGCGATTAATATTATTGCGATTGCGATTGAAAAGAACTAGTGGGGACCACTGTCTTTCAAATAAAAACGCCCACGTGTACAAAAATCAAAACACTCTGTTTTCAATGAAAAGTTGTGTTTCTTTTAATAAACGAAAGCTTTGTTCTGCCTTATTGTAAACCCTGTTTTCTGTTTTAACACTCTGTTTTGAAATACAGAGTACTGCAGTTTTAAAAACGAACTGACTGTTCACAGAAATAGAAAGCTGCCCTGTGGTGTCCTATTTAAAACCTTAGGAACAAAAATAACAAGCGGCAAGTAGTCAGAGTTCTTCAAACATAGAATAGAAGGCGGCAGATTGTATAGGATAGTTGAAAGTAACATTTCAACATGATATTGTCGAGATTGGCTGACCTGAGAAGATCTGCTACTGTGTACCTTTTTCCTTTGCTGTCAAAGGTGGAGGCGCTGATCTTGGTTCCATCCACATGATCCAACGTATATCCATTATATGGAAGAACCCCTGCTTCCAGGAGGCCCTCTCTGATAGCCAACGACCAAGGTGACAGTTGATACGGTTTGAAGGCATTCTGCTTATCCTTCTGCTTATCCACCCATTCATATGACTCCTCTACAAGTCGTTCGTCCCATCCCACATTACGAACATATTCGGAGCCTGCCCTACTGTAGAAACCCACATTGATAGCAGTTCCACCGCCGAGAACTCTCGCTCTCACATTACTCACTCCCTCCTCTGAAATAAACGTCTACGCTATGGATGTGTAATTGTTGGTCTCATCCAATGGCTTCCCAAAAGCATTGGCGTTCTCAATCTCGGGAACTCCATAAGGAGATCCTCCCCTCTCTGTTAGCAAAACTGAATACTTGGTAGACAGCATTGTGGGCAACGGGCAGCCGGCCAATCCTACTCCAACAACAATGTAATCATATTTTCTTGCAGCTGCTTTCTGCACATCTATAGTCATAAAGTCAAACGAAAAACCTGCAAATCACCACAAGACGCCATTAATTCAATTATATCATATCATATCATATCATCAACTATTATATAAAGAGTCATTAATCCAATATCATCAACTATTATATAAAGAGTCATTAATCCAATATCATGTTCATACCCGTCGCTGCCTGAGAAGAGGATAAGCTGCTCAACATCATTAGCATGATGAGCACAAGAAGACACCATGCACGAATATTCAGTACAACCCTTATCATCGTCATATTTCTGGTTCACTCTTTTTTAAGATGTGATTCCATTTCGGAGTGTGCTAGAGGCTATTTATAAGTGCTTGCCTTTGGATTAATGTCCATGGATATATATCTAGAAAAATAATTATCACACGCGTCCTACGTATTATAGAGATGAATCAAATCAAGCACACATAAATCAATCCACACAGTCCATGAAATCAAAACGGTAACGGTAATGGCAACTATTAGTGCATATGTGGATATATATATCTTTGACATTTACCCAATCTTGCCATTTTCATTTCAATCCTTCCACGTTCTCTGCTTTCTCGTTCATAATTCACCACACATTTGTTGTTAAGTTCTCTACGTTCGTTAGGGTGGATAATTCAATTCAACCTTACTTATATTATATACTTTGGAACAAAAAATATGTTCTGTTTCTCCGTCGTTTTCGTAGTAATTCAATTCAATCTTTGCAATACAATTTTCCACACGTAGCAATTCAATTCAATATTCGTAGTGCAATTTTCCACACGTTCAGAGGAAAAAAACAACCCCCCACGCAACATTTAGTTCTAGGATTGTAAACGGCAAACCCACGTATTAGTTCACCGATTGAACCAAGGAAAAGGAAAACGTACGGAGCGATGTTCAATACGGAACATCCTGCGGACAGCTTCCTTCTCACGCTACAAAATCACAACCCCCCACCCCCCAATGTGGAAAATATGAACCTAAAAACTCTAACCTTACCTACAGTAAGCCGACTTTTTGGAAAAACCGGACACCCAAAAAGTGCATTTTTCCGACATCCTTTGTATTTGTGTTTCCTACCGTGTTCATCTTTCGGTTTTACTCATCCAAATGCCATCTTTGTTGCACCATCGTGGCGGCCTCGAAGTTTGAACTCGTTCGCTTCCCCGGAAACAAATACTTTTCAGTCGAACCATAAATGCATCTGCAAAGTAACTGCCCATAGTTGGATTAAAGCAAGTACACCATTCAACGGTGGACATCTATTCCCCAGATGCATTTATGGGGCAATAGACTGAAAAGTATTTGTTTCCCACTTCCAATCAATCTCATACCATCGATGCCCCTACCATCATCCACATATCATTCATTTTAAATTTTAGAATTGGGCGCGCTTGAATTTTGAAATCCCTAAAATTCTTCTTCCTTCATTCTGCTCTTTACTCTTTCTCTTTTTCATCGCAGTTTCAGATTTTCAAAGATTATCAGAGTTTAGGTCACTGACAGAGGCATAATGGGGGAGTGCTCAGGATTTGGGCTTGGACAGTTGATTTTCCAAACCCAATTTTAATAGGAGCGAGTATACAACCCTGAGCAGAAGAATCGTGGAGCTTTTCACAATTTTGATACCTTTCGATTTATTTAAAGATAACCCCTTACTTTCAAACCCAATTTACTGGTAATCCTGACAGCTTTAATGTGCACTCTGATTTTCACACTATGTATAATTTTTTTTTTTAAATGGGCACTTTGTTGCAGTGAGATGATTTCTTTGAGATCTTCAGGTACATATCAGAGGAAGTGCCTAACTGTAATGGCTCAGATAACTCGGCCATGAGAACCCTACTTACTGTTTTCTATGCCAACACACAGTACGAGCATGCCCAGAACAATTTCTTTATGTGTTTGGAAGACTTTGAAGACAGAGAGACTGTGAGAGTTTTTCCCTATCATTATTTCGCACATAGTGCATTGAGAGATGGTTGCTTTCTCATTCCACAAGCCTTAGGTTTAGACGGTATTGTACTTTCCTTAATGTCATAAAAAAATGTCTAATCTCGTGGACGAGCGAGGCGAACAAACTTTGTCTGTGGTGAAGAAATATGACCGCGCCTGAAAAACCGCATCAGCTTTGAAACTAAGGAGCAGGCACGGAAGGACGAGGTGGAATTTTTCAAGCTGAGCCATCTAAAGCAGAAAATGATCGACAAGTTCATAGTGGGGATCCCTGTTTTGGGCCAGAAATTTATTCAAATTCAAGGGAGAGGCATCAATGAATCTCTGTTGACGGTTGTGAAGTGAAGAAAATAGTCTCCATGCTATAGGAACAACAGGCGGAGCTGACCAATCTGCTGCAACATCTCTGAGTGAGGCCAACGAGTTGTTCTACAAGCCATTGAAAACAATGGAAGAAAATCTCATCAAAATTCTTAACGGTGTTCTAAAGTTTGTCCAACGTCATTAACCATGTATCCTCTTCCTTAATTTCAATTAATAAAAGGGCTTTGTATATATTTTCAAATCCTAATTTTTATAAATAGTACATGTTTTAATTTCGAAAAGTTTTTTATATTTTCAAATCGTAAACTTTTTTATAAATCTTAAATGTTTTAATTTAAAAAAAAAAAATAATATTCCTAATTATTACATCCATTTATTAGATATATTAAAATTATTTTTAAAATTATAGGATGAAAGACAAATGTCTCATCGAACTTCTCTTTTTGACAAAGAAAGTTAGACGTTTAATTTCCTTTTAGTTACTTTTAATTTTTAGGATTATATCATTGAATATTTATTAAAGGTATTTATAATTTATATAAAATATACAATTTAGCTTAAAGGAGATGTTTTATCAAATTATTTATTTTAATTAAAAAATAATATTTTTTTAATTAAAAAATAATATTTTTTTTTCATTAATTTGATGATAAATTTAATATTTTATTTTTTAAATTTTATTATATATACAATTATATTTAACAACATAAAAATAAAGATTTATTATTTTGATAGAAATTTAATATTTTATTTTTTAAATTTTACTATATAAATTATACTTAACAATATAAAAATAAACATCTATCATTTTGATTAAAAAATAAATATTTTATTTTTTTTAACTATTTTGATAAAAAAAAAACAATATTTATTTCATTATCATGAATTTGGAGGAAAATTTGAATATTTTAAGGCATTAAAGTAGTTTAAGCTCTAAACTACATTTTGATATTTTATTTTTAATTTTAATATGTATTTTATTAATAAAAATTTTAATATTTTATTTTATTTTTCTAAATTAAATTTTAAACCATAAAAAAATAAAAAAATAGATAAAAAAAATATAAAATTTGAATAAAGAAGTTTTTTAAAAATATTTTGTTTTATAAAAGTTTATTTTATTTATATATTAGTTTAAAAATTAGATTCTATTATATATATTTTAACAGAAATATCTCATTTAAGTAGTTGAGTAGCTGAATATTTTTTAATATTATTTTATTTTTATTTCAATTCTTAATTTTCATTTTATCTCCTAAAATTATATTTAAAGTTGTAAAATTATGAATTATAATTTTTGAGAATAAAATATAATACTCAAAAACTGTTATAATCAAGTTACCATAATACTCAATGGTTACAAAAATATGTATAAAATCGCACAAAGAAAGGAAATTACCATAATACTCAATGGTTACAAAAATATGTATAAAAACACACAAAGAAAGGGAGCCCCGCTTTGGGGCCCGAAGGCCATGGGCAGTGATGTAGAGCAGTGTGAGCCATGACCGAGGGCCCAAGGGTCATATGCAAGGTTGTAGAGCGATGCACCACTTCACAGTCTTACCCATAGTCCTTGGGATTCTTGGCATGGATCCTCTAAGCAATTGTATGGGAAACCATCTTTTTTATGGTTTCTAATTGCCTTTTTTATATATAATTTGTTTTTTTTTTGTTTTTTTTTTTAATAATTTCTATCCAATCCTACTTCATGAGAATAACTCAAATCAAGAATGACTCGCTAGATATTGGAGAATTTATTGCTCACAAGGAGCTCACTCTCATTTCTCTTAGAGGTCTTTCAAGACCTTGGGATATTTTTACAACCACCTTTCTCAACAATGACATGATACCTAGTTTCTATAAGTTATTGGCTAGATTCACCCAAGAAGAGATAAGGATGATGGAGATAGATAAACCCTCTAATGGAAATGAACCTATTGCTTTCTTCGCTCATTTGAAAAGGAAGAATGATGTTCGTCCAAGAAGAAAGGCTTAAGGATCTAAGAAGTGGTTTAATGGAGGAAGAAAAAGGAAGCTGCTACAATTGTAACAGGTTTTATTACTATGATAGAGAGTTCCCTACAAGAAGAATCCTCCAAGGGATGATGGCAACAACAACAAAAACAATTACAAAAAAAATGGAACTCAAAGAAACAACATGTTCAACAACAAAGGAAAGACAAATGTTCCAGCTGCTCGAAATGTAAATGGTGGACCTCCTAAAAGGACAAGAATTCCAAGTATGATTGAAGTAATTTTGTAGAAAAGCAAGATGAATCTATTTTATTTATGCTCTATCTACTGCCTCTCCTCTAGATACTTTGTGTCATTGGTTGATTGATAGTGGAGCCTCAAGGCACTTCACTCGATACAAGGAGGTCCTCTTAAATTTGGTTGAGAATAAAAGTAGTCTAAATATTATACTTGGAGATAATTCTACCTACCCCTTGAAAGGGATAGGTATTGTCACTCTTCACTTGAATCAAGTTCAAACAATTCATCTACAAGAAGTTTTGTATGTACCTAATTTGAAGAAGAACTTGGTGTATATTTCTGTGATGGAAGATAATGGCTTCAAGGTAGAATTTATTGATGGAAAGGTATGTATTTGGCATAGAAACCCTAAATATGCATTTACCCTTGGATTTAGGGTTGACGTTCTCTATCAAGTTCGTGGAATTCCTTTGGGATATTTAGTGAGTGATACTTCTCTTCAATCTAAATTATGGCACCAGATATTTTCCCACTTACATTACGAAGCCTTACCTGGGGTAAGGAAGATGGTCACAGGTATGCCAGAGTTTAAGATGAACCATGAAGGTCTTTCTTAGGGTTTTGTATATGGGAAACATAGAAATGGACCATTCCCTTCTAGTGAAACCAAGACAATTGATATTCTTCAATTGGAGCCTGCATCAAGCTTTGGATTTGAAGACACCTGAGGAATTATTCACTGGAAAGAAAATTGATGTTTCTCAATTTATAATATTTGGTTGTCTGATATACTCTCAGGTTCCTAAAGAGAAAAGGAATAAGTTGGAATATTCTAGGAAGAAAGGTATATTCATTGGCTATAGTGAAAATTCAAAGGCATATAGAATCTATGTACCTAGTCAAAGAGATGTGGAAGTAAGTCGAGTTTTTACCTTTGATGAAGACACTTCCCTTGAGAAAGCCAATGATCTCCCTATCCCAAGGAAGGACGGTGATGATGATGCTAAAAAACAAGATGAACCTCCAACGGATGAGCATATTCGCGATGTTAATGGTGCAATAGCTCCTATTTATCCACCTCCTGATGATTTCTCTACCTTAAGGACAAGGCCTTTATGGCTCAAAGATATTATTGAAGATGTTGAAAAACATACCGCTCCAAGAGGGACAATTCGAGAAAGTAAGATGTCGAACAGGTATCAAGGGTACTTGGCTGCCATGAGTACTATTGTTCAAGTTCAACCTTGCACGTTCGAAGAAGTCGTAAAGCACCAAGTATGAAAAGATGTAATGAATGAGGAATATGAATCAATCATGAAGAATGGTGTTTGGAACATCGTGCCTAGATTAAGGAGAACTTTGTGGTGACCTCTGAATGGATTTATAAAATTAAACATGAAGTTTATGGAAGCACTGAAAAATACAAGGCCAGGTTCGTTGCTTGTGGCTTTTCTCAAAAGAAATGAGTGGACTAGATTATTCAAGTTTCAAGTTGCCCTGGATCCACTAGATTATTCAAGTTTGAATATTTGATATTAGAGTTGTTGAAACTAGCTGAATATTTCATATTTAAGACCAAACTATTGACCAAAGATTTAAATTCTTTAGCATGTTGATAGAGGGGTTTCATTTCTTCCTCATGTTTATCCAATTTTCCTTTAGCTTCTAGCCAGAGGTCAATGATTTTGGAGGCAGAGGTAGTGTGTTCATCATGTTGTAACCTAAACATTATGAGATCAAACTTGAGATTATACAAAGATTTGTATCACTGTAGACCCACGACTGGAGCCTCCACCCACCCCCCCCAACAGACAAAAAAAACAGTCTCTTCATTGGCTAATTTTTGAAGAAAATCCCAATTATGAACTAAAGGATTTGGGAATCCTTCCAAAATCCAAGGCTGGAAACATATACATCCCTCTAAATATGAAATTAATTTGAATACACATTAAAATATTCCATCACCTACGGTGGCTTAGTTATGTTCTCGCCATGTGAGTGATCCCACACTGCTCTCAACTCGCATTAATGTACTATTTCATAAACCCCCTATTGATGTCCCTTATAAAAATTCTCCTAAGTATGACTGTATCATAAATGTGACATGTCTGAAAGGAATGGAGGCGCATACAAAATCTTGAGTATGCATGAATTAACAACCTAGGGGTGCCAAGTTGACTAGCACACCCCCTCAATTTTTTTATATTTTAATATAGGATTCATGCTTAATCCACTAAAGGGTGGAGGATTGTCTTAATTGATCATTAACCATCAACTCTCCAAACTTCAAATTGCAACTTTGTTGGCACATTGATCTCCTTCCTTTTTATTATTGGTTATAATTTGCTTCAAAATCGTCTTTGGGATATATTTTGATAAATTCTTAATCAGATTCATGAGATATCCAAAAATTTATCCTTTGACCAAACAATGAATTATTAAAAGGGAGTCACCCAATGCAATGGGAGGAGAGACATGGAATTCTTGGCAAAGAATAATCCCTTGGGGTAAACCATAAACTTCTTACTGATTATTTGTAATCTTTCCTAAGCCCCATCAATACACTAAATATTTGATTTCTTGAAAGATATAAAAGACTCCTCTCCCTCAAACCACCCCTCAAATATATTAATAAGAACATTATTATTGTTAAAATGGTAGAAATGACATTATATAATTTTGTAACTTTCACTACTAGATTATTACCATTATATAAAAAAAAATTCACTTACCTTAATACTTATCAATATAAAAATCATTTATAATTATTACAATACATATTTCATATCACTGTGTGATATTTGATCCACAATTATTATTATTATGATATCATTCGATACCACAATTATGATTAATATGAAATCTTCATAGATCACTTGTGCAAACTTAGGGTTATTTTAGTACACGAATTAAACAATATTTTCGCTAACCTCTATGCATCTATACAGCTTGTCATATCTTGGGATTCTAACAGAGGTCTGATGTTATGATATTTAATCAAACACAAATAATATTAAAGTCGCATGATTAATACGTATCCGTTCTGATATGGAGATTTATGAAAATTATTAGGGAGATAATTTCCACACTCCACTTGGCATTCTCGATGCTCCTCCGTGGAGATATGTAAACTCCATTCATTATTTGATAGTACTGTGGTTTAATCTCCACGATATAGTTGTTACTTGCATTGGATTCTTTTTTTTTTCAAGGGAAAACTCCAGAAGTCACTGCAGTTAACTGAGAGCGAATGATTGTATCTAGGAATTTTCGGCGGTTTCCAGAGCTCGGCTCCTTGCTTGTAAACTCCGCCTCAAACACTTATAGGTTTTCCATCTCCTTACGCGTTGCTCCATTGCTCTGCTAACTTACTCTCTTTACTCATTCTCAGTTTTATTTTCTTTTGTAAGGCTACCCACCAGCTCATCTAGCTGAGTACTATTTTTATGTTGATTAAAATATACAGAGAGGTATAGCGCTACAAAACTAGTCCAACTACGGAAGATACAAGCAAGATGTGTTATTTGCAAAACATCAAAGGTATTATTTAGCTTTCCTCTTTACTTGTCGTAGAGTTTAGATTTAACCGACCATTCGTTTTTGTATTTAGAGGTCTAACTCCTGAGTTTCGATGCTCCTATAGTGTGTCCAAATGGGAGTCTTTACCTTCTTCAGGTAACATTCACTCTAGAATTTACAGGGTTTAGTTTCTCTAGCTCATCTATGGTTTTTCTGCAAACAATGGTTGACATCACTTCGCTGGTTGTTTTTGATGCAGGTCTGTGGTTCTAACCCGCCATTCTTCAAGCAGCAAGCTTTCTTTCAGGATTCTTGATGCGGTCACCTCAACCCCAGCTGACATCTCCACTCTTGATCTCTTAGGTACCCTAAATGTCTTCGAAGGAAGACCAAATTCCTAGGTTTTTAATTTGCTGTTCCGGTTCTTGATTAAAGTGCTCAACTTCTTCTATATCAATGAGTAGTTTCAGAGAAGAGGGTTGTAAACCCCAACCTAGGTTTTAAAACAACATTGTTAATATTTTGTATAAAGATTCTGATAGGGTTTCACCCGAGATTTATTGGAATACAGAGCGCATTTTTAACTCTGGTGCATGTCATTGATATATATATCAAACTAAGCTTTACCATGTGCGATTATGTTTGGACTATTATAGACTATTTACTTTTAAAAGAACTAGTCTGTTTGCTTTTTTTGTAATGAGTCAAATCTGCGCCTTTCAAGTTTAAAAGGGTTTCTTGCCCAGTTCTCGGCATGGTTTATTTTGCATGTAATTTTTCTTTAAGCTACCAATAGAATTTCAGGGATTTCGTCTTTTATTGTTGAGAAATGATGTGATGTTTGAATATACAGGATTACACTCAATTTTTGTTCTTTATCAATTTATTTTCTGTTGATAAGAAACAATATGTCAAGCTTTACTAGTAATGTGTATCAGCGTTCTTTTCAATTGCTCGATTTACTGAGTTTTTTATTAACTCTATTTCTCCTCTATCAATTAGTAGGTTTCTCCCTACGGTGTCCAGGCCACCGTAAGATAATGCCTGCATTTAATTTGGGTTATTGGCCATGGACGATGTATCTCTATTTTGGGTTCATACCCAGAACTAGGGTCAACAGTCTATTAGCTCTATTACCCCTTGTTCTAGTTAATTTGGCCTAGACATGAAGAATTTCATATGCGTTTACCTTATAGTACATCATTCCATTCCTGTAAATATATGTTTATACCTGTGAATTCCACAGTAATAAGAAAGATAATAGATGAATATTGTTTATTACTTTTACAATGTTTTTACTACATATTCTATTTTAGTAATATTGCTTATTATTTTTCCGCTGTTGTACATTAACAATAATAATAGTTTTCAGTTCTCTGTTATCTTTCCACACGACATATAGAGATTTAGGAAGTAACTTTACCATGTATTGATAATAAGAAAGACGTAGTATTATCATTAATTACTTATGTTCTATCATAATAACAGAGATTGTAAATTTGCCTACAGACTTCATTTCCTGTCTCAAGCATTTATAAACAAATATACACATATTTACATGTTTTCATATTAGAACAGTATCTACTCAACTGTAACACTGTAGAAAAATCCTACCAATTTAGTATTACCCTGCTTAAAATTTCACAGTAATACTTATCTGGATTAGGTAGTTTAAGTTGTGGTCCTCCCAACCATCAAGGGAGGCTATTACATCCTCCACTTGCCCCCTAGCTCCAGAATCTAGACAGTGTCACGAGTTAATAGTGGAATAGATCCTTTTTCTCCTATGACCTCTGGATGGCCAATCCAGTCAAACTCAGAAAATCTGGTTTTACAAGGGTTTCTGTGAGTTCTATTCAACTGATCACCACCAGCTCTAGAAAATACTCCCCTTTACCATTTTGCACAGAACCCATACTCCTCCTCTGGGATTCATATTTATTCTTAGAGGAGTAGGTAACTGTATTCCAACTATCCCCAACCACCTCCTATTCTTGGAAACATTTTTACCATCAGCTTAAAAAAAAAATTTCTTTTCATTAATTAATTTCTCCTAATTAATAAGTCAATAAATTAAATAATTTGTTTTATGAACAGTAATGATTTAAGTTTTTCTTGCCAGATAAAAGAAAATTAAACATATTGTCTTTAACTAGTTAACACTAGTTAACTTAAATGAAGTTGTCACAACTTCCCCCCCTAGAAGTAACACCGTCCTTGGTGTTTCAGCCCAGCTCTGCAAAGAGCTCCGGGTAAGCTTCCCGCATGAACTTCTCATCCTCCCAAGTAGCTTCATCTGGTCTGAAGTGCTTCCATTACACTTTTAAAGTATGCAGAGTTCGATTTCTCTTCGGTAAAGTATGCATTGCGGCTCGACCAGAAACTCTCTGTTCGATTCTACCTGAGAAACAAAAATGTTTTCAAGTCAATATGCATCAATTTTGTTCAGAACTTCAAGTTAGGATTTTTTTCTCTATCCTACCTGAATATTTTGCCAATGAATCACATGTTTTTCATCATGTACATATCGCTTCAGCAAGGACACATGGAACACATTGTGAACTTGAATATGGCTGGGTAAAGCCAACTGATAAGTTCCTGGTCCTACCCTTTCCAGTATTTGGAAAGGTCCGTAGTATCTGGGAGATAATTTGGCACAAGAGGTCCACCTCATGGTACTCCTCTTGGGCTTAATTCTCACGTAAACATGATCCCCCACCATGAATTCACGATAAGACCTTTTCTTATTTGCATAAATCTTTTGCCGGTCTTGCACAACCTTTAGATTATGCCTTATTATTTTTACCTCAGCTTCCATTTCCGCCAACATTTCAGGTCCCAACATTAATTTAGTCTCAGGACTGCTCCAGTTTATAGGTGTACGACATTTCCTAGCATACAATGTCTCGAAGGGACTCATTTTCAGAGATTCCTGATACCCGTTGTTATAAGCAAACTCAACAAGATGCAAACAATCCTCCCACTTGGTTGGCTGCTGCATCACATACATGCACAACATGTCTTCCAATACTTGGTTTACCCACTCTGTTTGCCCATCAGTCTGAGGGTGCTATGCAGTGCTAAAGTGTATTTGTGTTCCCAGACCTGAAAATAAAGTTTTCCAAAATGTGGATGTAAACTTAACATCCTGGTCTGAAATCAAAGTTTTTGGTATACGATGCAACCTGAAAATTTTCTTCATAAATATATCAGCAATATGTACTGTCTTATACGTAGACTGTATACGTATAAAATGTGCATTTTTTCTTAATCTGTATACCACTACTATGATTGAATCATTCTGTCTTTTTGTTCGCTGTAGACCTGTGATGAAATCTAAGGAGATAACCTCCCACTTCCATTCAGGTATGGGTATGGGCTGCAATAGTCCCGTAGGATGCTGGTGCTCCACCTTTACCTACAGACACTCCAAACATTTGCTTAGATATTCGTCAATATTCTTACGCATGCCCAACCAATAATATACCTTTCTTATTGTAGAAGAATTTTCTGATATCCTGGATGACCGGCGTAATTGCTGTGATGGAATGCATTCAGTATTAACTCCTTTAGAGTTATACAATTAGGCACATATATTCTTCCTCGGAAGGTCAGCACCTGATCTTCATTCTTTCCATACTCAGTTATTTTACCTTGCTTCTTATCTTCTTCCATTTGTTTCCATACAAATTTTTATTCTGGATCTTTTTGTGCCTCTTCTTTTAACTGTTCCAAAAATTGGCTTTCTAGTTGATTATAGTATTATGCATAAATACCATGTAAATTTCTGCTCAACGCATCTGCTAATCGATTCTCCTTTCCCTTTACATGCTAAATGTTCATATAAAATTCACTTAGAAATGCATTCCATCTTGCTTGCCTAGAAAATAATTAGTCAAGCTACTATGGTCTGTTTTAAGTACAAACCTCTTACCTAGCAGGTAATGCCTCCACACTCGGAGAGCATGTACCACTGCTGTAAGTTCCAAGACATAAGCATAATATTTCTGTTCATGGTCCTTCAGCTTTCTAGACTCATATGCCACCACTTTGCCTTCCTAACTTAATATTGCTCCAACACCCTCTTTACTTGCATCCGTACAAACTTCATAATCTTTATCAGGGTCAGCTACCCTCAAAACCGGTGCTATAGTCAAAATTTTCTTCAGCTTTTCAAAGCTATTCTGACACTCATTTTTCCATTTGAAAACCTTTCCCTTCTTCTGCAAAGATGTAATAGGAAAAGAAATTTTGGAAAATCCTTCTATAAATCTTCTATAATAACCAGCTAATCCCATGAACGATCTAATGTCAGACACATTCTGGGGTACTTTCCATTCCATAATAGTTTTGATCTTTTCCAGATCAACAACGATTCCTTTAGCTGATATAACATGTCCCAGATATTGGATTTCTGTTTTAAATAAATCGCATTTACCGAACCTACCATAAAGTTGATGCTTTCTTAGCATCTCCAAAACTATTCTCAAATTCTCTTTATGTTCCTCCAAAATTTTAGAATATTTCATAATATCATCTATGAAAATAAGTACAAAGTTATCCAATAATTGATGAAAGATGTCATGCATCAACCTCATAAAGGTTGCTGGTGCATTCATCAATCCAAAGGGTAGCACCACAAATTCATAGTGCCCATAACGAGTGCGAAATGTTGTCTTACAAATATCTTCATCTTTAATCCGAATCTGATGATATCCAGATCTTAAGTCCATCTTAGAAAACACCTTAGCCCCTCTTACTTGATCAAATAAGTCATCAATTCTTGGTAAGGGTTATTTTTTCTTGACAGTTAGCTTATTAAGCTGCCTGTAATCCATGCACATACATAAGGTTCTATCTTTCTTCTTAACAAATAGGACTGGTGCTCCCCATGAAGACACACTTGGACGAATATAACCTTTGTCTAGCAATTCTTGTAGCTACATTTTCAGTTCAGTTAGTTCTAGTACGCTCATTCTATAAGGAGCTCTTGACACCAGAGAGGCTCCTGGAAACAACTCTATGGTGAAGTCAATATCTCTCTTAGGTGGTAAACCAGGAATTCTTTCTAGAAAAACATCCAAAAATTCCTGTACCACAGGAATCTCTTCCATCATTGGTGCCTTTTCCTTGGAGTCTGTGTACCCCACTTGAATTGCATACAGCTGGCATCCTTTTCTGATACACTTACCCATTTGAGATGTTGTGATTGGACGTAATTGCACAGGCTTTTTAATTCCTTGAATCTCTTTGTGTGTGCCATCTTGCATTCTATAATAAATGATCTTTTCCTTGCAATCCACTAAGGTCCAGTGTCTTTCCAACCAATCCATGCCCAATAACACATTATAAGACCCCAATGGTTAGATATTTAAATCTACTTGTAACAGTTGTTCTGCCACCTCCAATGTACAATTAGGAACTTTTGCAGTTACCTTTCATTTTGCCCCAGTAGCTAGCTGTACTAACCAGGAATTCTTAAGTTTATGTTCTTTTAATTTGCACATTTCCACTAATTTGGGACTTACGTAACTCAAACTTGCTCCACGATCTACTAAAATTGAAATAGGTTTAGTTAGTAAAGTACCTTCTAATTCAATCATTGTGGGCTAAAAATCAGCCTGCCGGTCTTCCAAGGCTACGTTGATGTGGAGTATGTTATGCGCCACATCCCCACTGTAGATGCTTCCTGTAAATTTGTTACAGTTTAATTTATGGTTCGTTGTGGAAATTTTTTATAATAATGATCCTCCCCACAGCCCCAACATTGTAGAGGAGGTTTAGTAATCTATCCCTGCTCTGGCTTACTAGATGCTTCTGTGGGTTTCTCTTCCACTGGCCATTTGGTTCTTTTATGATTCCTACCAAATTTTTTACTGATAGAATTTCGTGCCGAGCCTTTAAAGTTGCCACTTTTACTGCTTTTAAAATTGGAATTATTTTTCTTACTTTTCTTTGGCTGCCAGCTTTTTCCTCCTTCACCCTTGGCCTTGGACTGCTGATAGCACATTCGTGCTTTACAAATGGCTCCATCCATGGTCTGAGGATTAAAAAAAAAATTTGTTCTCTCATATGAGTAGGTAGGCTACGTAAGAACCTCTGCACTTTGGCTTTTTCTTCTCGGAGATAAGGAACGTAACGTAATAGGGAAGTGAATTTAGTGACATAATCATCCATGGTCATTTGTCCCAACCGAAGATCATGGAATTCCTTAGCCTTGTCATCACAGAACCTTTCTTTCAATTACTTGTCTTTAAAATACTGCTGAAACAATTCCCAAGTAATATCCCGTTCATCAATGCTGCGTACATTTTTCAATTCTTCCCACCACAAGGTGGCCTTTTCTCGTAACTGGTATATATCCAATCTGGCCTTCAGATTGCTGCTATACTCATAAACCTGAAAGTGTTTATTTATATTAATTAACCAGGCTTTGGCCACCTCCTATGCCTCACCATCAAACGTTGGTGGTTTAATTATTCAGAATTCTCCCTGCAGTTCTACTTTTTATCTCTTAATGTCTTGCTAATCGGACAGACTGCCCAACTCTGCCTCATTGCAATTCTTATTTTTACTTCTCTGGGAGGGACTCTTTTCAACTCTGTCTGTAATATTATTTCTTATTTACTGATTTTCATTTGCTCGTAAGCTTCTTTCAGCACTTGGATGATCCATCTCCTGATTTATTTTGTCAGATAAACTTTTTAAATTTTTCTCCTGGTCTTGTAACAGTCGCTCATTATCCTTCCTGACTCTTAGCATTTCCTCTTGTAATTGCTACACCGTGTTCAACAAAAAACTAGTTTAGTGATGTTGTTCTTCAAGTAATCGACTGGTCTTTTGGTGTTGTTCTACACTTAATTGAACCCACATTTCTGGATTCATCACTGTTGGTGCTTGAGTTTCCACTGGTTGCGATTGTGATGCTATAGCTCTTCTCATTATCACTCGTTCTCTCTCTCTCTCTGTGCACTATTCACATACACAGCTTCACTGTTAGTATACCCTTAGGGTCCCAGCGTAGCAACCTGCTCTGATACCACTTGTAACTTTCACTCTTAGATTATTACCATTATATAAAAAAAAAAATTCACTTACCTTAATACTTATCAATATAAAAATCATTTATAATTATTACAGCACATATTTCATATCACTGTGTGATATTCAATCCACAATTATTATTATTATGATATAATTTGATACCACAGTTATGATTAATATGAAATCTTCGTAGATCACTTGTGCGAACTTAGGGTTATTTTAGTACATGAATTAAACAATATTTTCACTAACCTCTATGCATGTATACAGCTTGTCATATCTTGGGATTCTAACAGAGGTATGATGCTATGATATTTAATCAAACACAAATAATATTAAAGTCGCATGATTAATATGTATCGGTTCTGATATGGAGATTTATGAAAATTATTACGGAGATAATTTCCACAGTCCACTTGGCATTCTCGATGCTCCTCCATGGAGATATGTCAACTTCATTCATTATTCGATAGTACCGCAGTTTAATCTCCACGATACAGCTGTTACTTGCATTGGATTCTTTTTGTTTTTGAAGGGAAAAATCCAAAAGTCACTACAGTTAACTGAGAGTGAAGGATTGTATCTAGGAATTTTTGGCAGTTTCCAGAGCTCGGCTCCTTCCTTGCGAACTCCACCTCAAACCCTTATAATTTTTCCATCTCCTTACGCTTTGCTTCATTTCTCTGCTAACTTACTCTATTTACGCATTCTCAGTTTTATTTTCTTTTGTAAAGCTGCCCGCCGGCTCATCTAGCTGAGTACTATTTTTATGTTGATTAAACTCTACAGAGAGGTATAGTGCTACAAAATTGGTCCAACTACGCCAAATGCAAGGAGGATATGTTATTTGCGAAACATCAAAGGTATTATTTAGCTTTCCCCTTTACATTCCACAGAGTTTAGATTTAATCGACCCTTTTTTTTTGTATTTAGAGGTTTAATTCGTGAGTTTCAATGCTCTTATAATGCAGCCAAATGGGAGTCTTTACCTTCTTTAGGTAACTTTCACTCCATAATTTACGGGGTTTAGTTTCTCTACCTCATCTATGGTTTTTCTGCAAGCAACGGTTGACATCTCTTCACTAGTTGTTTTTGATGCATTTCTGTGGTTCTAACCTGCCATTCTTCAAGCAGAAAGCTTTCTTTTAGGATTCTTGATGCAGTCACCTCGGCCCCAGCTGACATCTCCACTCTTGATTTCTTAGGTACCCTAAATTTCTTCGAAAGAAGACCGAATTCCTAGGTTATCAATGTGATGTTCCGGTTCTTGATTAAAGTGCTCGACTTCTTCTATATCAATGAGTAGTTTCAGAGAAGAGGGTTGTAAACCCAAACCTAGGTTTTCAAACACTATTGTTAATATTTTGTATAAATATTATGATAGGGTTTCACCCGAGATTTATTGGAATACAAAGCGCATTTTTAACTCTGGTGCATGTCATTGATATATATATCGAACTAAGCTTTTCCATGTGCAATTATGTGTGGAATATTATAGACTATTTAATTTTAAAATAACTGGTTTGTTTGCTATTTTCGTAATGAGTCAAATCTACGCCTTTCAAGTTTAAAAGGGTTTCTTGCCCAGTTCTCGGCATGGTTTACTTTGCATGTAATTTTTCTTTAAGATACCAATAGAATTTCTGGGTTTTTGTCTTTTATTGTTGAGAAATGATGTGATTTTTGAATCTACAAGATTACACTAAACTTTTGTTCTTTATCAATTTATTTTCTGTCGATAAGAAACAATATGTCAAGTTTTACTAGTAATGTGTACCAGCGTTCTTTTCAGTTGCTCGATTTACTGAGTGTTTTATTAACTCTATTTCTCCTCTATTAATTAGTAGGTTTCTCCCTACGGTGTCTGGGCCACCGTAATATAATTCCCGCATTTAATTTGGGTTATTGGCCATAGACGATGTATCTTTGTTTTGGGTTCATACCCAGAAATAGGGTCGACAGTCCGTCGGCTCTATTACCCCTTGTTCTGGTTAATTTGGCCTAGACACACAGAATTTCATATGTGTTTACTTTATAGTACATCACTCCATTCGTGTAAAGATATGTTTATACCTGTGAATTCCACAGTAACAAGAAAGATAATAGATGAATATTGTTTATTACTTTTACAATGTTTTTACTACATATTCTATTTTAGTAATACTGCTTATTATTTTTCCTCTGTTGTACATTAACAGTAATGACAGTTTTCAGTTCTCTGTTATCTTTCCACACGATATATAGAGATTTAGGCAGTAACACTACCATGTATTGGTAATAAGAAAGAGGTATTATTATCATTAATTACTTATGTTCTATCATAATAACAGAGAGAGTAAATTTTCCTACAGACTTCATTTCCTGTCTCAAGCATTTATAAACAAATATACACATATTTACATGTTTTCATATTAGAACAGTATCTACTCAATTGTAACACTATAGAACAATCCTACCAATTTAGTATTAACTTGCTTAAAATTTCACAGTAATACTTATCTGGACTAGGTAGTTTCAGATGTGGTCCTCCCAACCATCAAGGGAGGCTATTACATCCTCCACTTGCCCCCTAGCTCCAGAATCTGGACAGTGTCACGGGTTAACAGTGGAATAGATCCTTTTTCTGGTATGACCTCTGGATGGCCAATCTAGTCAAACTCAGAAAATTTGGTTTTACAAGGTTTGTTGTGAGTTATTTTCAACTGATCACCACCAGCTCTAGAAAATACTCCCCTTTACCATTTTACACAAAACCCATACTCCTCTTCTGGGATTCAGCTTTATCCTCAGAGGAGTAGGTAACTATATTCGAACTGTCCCCAACCACCTCCTATTCTTGGAAATATTTTTACCATCAGCTTATAAATATATATATATATATATATATATATATATATATATATATATATATATATATATATATATATATATATATATATATATATATATATATATATATATATATATTCTTTTCATTAATTAATTTCTCCTAATTAATAAGTCAGCAAATTAAATAATTTGTTTTATCAACAATAATGATTTAATTTTTTCTTGCCAGATAAAAGAAAATTAAGCAAATTGTCTTTAACTAGTCAACACTAGTTAACTTAAATGAAGCTATTAGAAATTTCAAATAACATTTAAAATTATTACCTAAACAATTCAAATATTATTTATAAAAACAATTTAACCCAAAACGTCATTTTTTTTCATTAATTTACTTCCTAAAGGAACATATTTCATTAAGCTTTACATCTTAAACATATCACAACCTGAGTCAAAATTTTCGATATCTACCGAGGACACATTGAAACACTATTGTAGAGATAGAAATATAAAGAATTTTGCACAAAGAAATCAACTAGATATTTTTTCTTTTCATAATACTCAGTGGTACAAATATTTAGAAATTTGCACAAAGAAAAGGAGGCCTATTTAGGGGCCCGAGGGTCATGCACAGGGATGGGAAGAAATTTAAGCCATGCTCGGGGACCCAAGGGTCATAGGCAGGGTTATAGAGCATGGAATCACTTCATAATCTTTCCCACACTCCTTAGGCTCTTGAGCATGGCTCCTCCCAACAATGTATCTCAATCCATAGTTGATAGTGCCACGAAGATATATTCAGATATTATTTGCGAAAACCCAATGTATGTGATGAGGCTCAACCATATATTGACTCAAAATATTTACAGTGAAGCATATCTCCAATTGGGTGTTTACCAAGAACATCAAGCCCCCCACAATTTGTCTATATTCAGAAGGTTTTTCCAATCTAAGCCCATTAGCACTTCCACATAGGTTTTTGAAGTTGAGTTCCATTGGAGTAAACAAAGACTTGAATTCCACCATCCCACATCTTTCTAACAACTTCACAATGTATTTTCCTTGAGAAAGGAAAATATCACCTGGATTTTGTGAGACCTCCAAGCTTAGGAAGTAAAGCATCATTCTTAGGTCCTTCATCTTGAAGTTAGAAGTAAAATCCCTCTTGCATTGATAACTGACAGGGTTTGCATCGCTCAGAAAGAGATCATCAACATAAAGGATAAGAGGCATGTCCTATTCAACCTTGAAGTATAGGTTTGGATCAACATAGCTTCTAGTAAACCCCAACTTCACGAGATAATTTTCAATCCTTTTGTACAAAGCCCTAGGAACTTGCTTCAAACTAGAGAGGGATTTCTTCGACCCTACATGTGTCCTTAGATCTTGTACTTCAAAGCCCTGAGGTTGTTCCATGTATACTTCCTCCTTAAGCGAGCCATGCAAGAAAGCAATGTTGATGTTCATCTGATGTAGGCTCCATGCTTGATTTCCAGCAAGATAAGTTATAGATTAGATATCGGTGTATCGAGAAACCCTTGTAAATATTTTGTCATATTCCACTCCTTCCTTTTGAGAGAATCCACGAGTAATGAACCTGGCCTTGTATTTTTCAGTGCTTCCATAAAATCCATGTTTAATTTTATAAAGCCATTTCGAGGTGACCACAAAGTTGTCGTTAATATAGGCACGACATCCCAAACACCATCCTTCATTATCGAGTAATATTCCTCATTCATTACATCTTTCCATACTTTGTGCTTTACGACTTATTCAAATGTGCAAGGTTGAACTTGAATAATAGTACTCATAGAGACCAAGTACCCTTGATACCTATTCGATTTCTTACTTTTGCAAATTGTCCCTCTTGGAGTGGTATGTTTTTCAACATCTTCAATAGTATCTTTGAGCCATAGAGGTCTTGTCATTAAGGTGGAGGAATCATCGGGAGGTGCATAAATAGGAGCTCTTGCACCATTAACATTGAGAATATGCTCATCCATCGGAGGTTCATCTTGTTTTTTAGCATCATCATTATTGTCCTTCCTTGGGATAGGGATATCATTGGCTTTCTCAAGGGAAGTGTCTTCATCAAAGGTAAAATCTCAGCTTACTTCCACATCTCTTTGACTAGGTACATAGATTCTATATGCATTTGAATTTTCACTGTAGCCGACGAATATACCTTTCTTCTCGAAAGATTCCAACTTATTCCTTTTCTCTTTAAGAAATGAAAGTATACCGGACAACCAAATATTATAAAATGAGAAACATCAATTTTATTTCCAGTGAATAATTCCTCAGGTGTATTCAAATCCAAAGCTTGATGTGGGCTCCAATTGAAGAATATGAATTGTCTTTCTTTCACTAGAAGGGAATGGTCCATTTCTATGTTTCACAACTACATAACGCTAACAAACACCTTCCTGGTTCATCTTAAACTCTGGCATACTTGTGACCGTCTTCCTTACCCTAGGTAAGGCTTTGTAATGTAAGTGGGAAAATATCTGGTGCCATAATTCACATTGAAGAGAAGTATCACTCGCTAAATATCACGAAGGACTTCAACCAACTCGATAGAGACCATCAACCCTAAATCCAAGGGTAAATGCATCTTTAGGGTTTCTATGCCAAATACATACCTTTCCATCAATAAATGCTACCTTGAAGCCATTATCTTCCATCACGGAAATATACACAAAGTTCTTCTTCAATTCATGTACATACAACACTTCTTGTAGATGAATTGTTTGACCTTAGATTCAAGTGAAGAGTGACAATACCTATCCCTTTCAAGGGGTAGGTGGAATTATCTCCAAGTATAATATTTAGATTAGTTTTATTCTCAACCAAATTTGAGAGGACATCCTTGTATCAAGTGAAGTGCCTTGAGGTTCCACTATCAATCAACCAATGATCCAAAGTATCCAGAGGATAGGCGGTAGATAGAGAATAAATAATATAGATTCATTTTTCTTTTCTACAACATTACTTCTATCATAACTGGAATTCTTGTCCTTTTAGGAGGTCCACCATTTCCATTTCGAGCAGCTGGAACGTTTGTCTTTCCTTTCTTGTTCCACATGTTGTTTCTTTGATTTCCATTTTTTTTGTAATTGTTGTTGTTGTTGTTGCCATCATCCCTTCGAGGATTCTTCTTGTGAGGGAAATCTCTATCATAGTAATCAAACCTGTTACAATTGTAGAAACTTCCTTTTCTTCCTCCTTTGAACCGCTTCTTAGATACTTGAGCCTTTCTTCTTGGACCAACAACATTCTTCCTTTTCAGATGAGTGAAGAAAGCAATAGGTTCATTTCCATTAGAGGGCTTATCTATCTCCATCATCCTTATCTCTTCTTGAGTGCATCTAGACAATAACTTATAGAAACTAGGTATCATGTCATTGTTGAGAATGGTGGTGGTAAATATCTCCCAAGGTCTTGAAAGACCTCTATGGGAAATGAGAGTGAGTTCCTTGTGAGCAATAAATTCTCCAATGGCTAGCGAGTCATTCTTGATTTGAGTTACTCTCATGAAGTAGGATTGGATAAAAAATATTAAAAAAAAAACTTAAAAAAAAAATATATAAACAAAAACAAAAAAAAATTATATATAAAAAAAAACTATTAGAAACAATAAAAAGATGGTTTCCCACACAATTTCTTAGAGGATCCATGCCCAAGATCCCAAGTACTATGGTAAGACTATGAAGTGGTGCAACTCTCCACAACCCTGCATATGACCCTTGGGCCCCCGGGCATGGCTCACATTGCTCTGCATCCCTGCCCATGGCCTTCGGGCCCCCAAAGCGAGGCTCCCTTTCTTTGTGCAATTTTAGACATATTTGTGTAACCATTGAGTATTATGGTAATTTGATTATAACAGTTTTTGAGTTTTATATTTTATTCTCCAAAATTATAATTCGTAATTTTACAACTTTAAATATAATTTTAGGAGATAAAATGAAAATTAAAAAATAAAATAAAAATTAAATGAAACAATGTTCCATTTTTTATTAGAATTGAAATAAAAATAAAAAAATATTAAAAAATATTCAGCTACTCAACTACTTAAATGAGATATTTCTGTTAAAATATATATAATAGAATCTAATTTGTAAACTAATATATAAATAAAATAAACCTTTGTAAAACAAAATATTTTTAAAAAAACTTCTTTATTCAAATTTTATATTTTTCTATATATTTTTTTATTTTTTTAATGGTTTAAAATAAAATACATATTTTTTTTTCTTTGAATAAGACTAAATCTACTAAGAAAAAACATATAGTACAATCACAACTTTGCCATCTGGCAAAGTAACAGAGCAGGGGAGCCAGAAATGATAGATTATCAACCTCGGTCCCATATAGCAACCTAGAACAAGCAGAAGGTAACCAAGATAGCTAAAAAACAGAGAGTGGGCCAGAGGGATCTACCCAGAGTGGTTGGATACCTCCAAACAACATTTTTTCACTTTCTTCTTGCTGACTTTTATCTAGTCATTGTGGCTTGGCTGGACAGGAACCAGTTGTAGACTATTCTGTTATGAAGGAGGAGTCTCCTTATCTGAATCAGAGGAGGAGGGTGCATGCGTGTGTTTCCGCGAGATCTAAGGTGCCGAAGGTTCCTTTGGGTGGATCAAGGGGGAATCCTTCGTGTGCTCAGCATTTTCTTCATTCGCTTCTTTTTCCTCCTCATCCGAGCTGAAGGAGTCAATGTCATCCATGGGGGGTGGATCACATGGTTTCCAGCTCTTCGATTTGGATTTACCTTTTTTATTCTTCTCTTTGTCGAGGAAGGTGGCACATGAGTTTTGTAGATGTCCCGTCTGATGGCAGTGACGACACCGGAAGGCAGTGTTCTCATAGTCTAAGGTCTGAGTCCAATGGAAGTCCCCAATTTTGAGATTGATCTGATGAGGTAGCTCATTGCTGATGTCTATTTCTACACAAATTCTGCCAAAGGTGTATATTCCTTTCTCTCCCCTAGAGGTGTTCGTGGCTAGGAAGCGGCCAAGAGTATTCTCGATACCCTGGAAGACTGCGAAGTGCCAGAGATGCACGAGGAGGTTTGGAAGCCTGACCCAGATGGGGAGCTTGGTGATGAATAAAATACATATTAAAATTAAAAAAAAAAAATATTAGAATATAGTTTAGAACTTATGGAACCTTGTGAAGTTTAGAATTTGAGCTTTTCAATCATATCACACATGATTCCAGAAGTTTTAAACTACTTTAACACCTTAAAATATTCAAATTTTCCTCCAAATTCATGATAATGAAATAAATGTTGTTTTTTTAATCAAAATAGTTAATCAAATAAAATATTTATTTTTTAATCAAAATGATAGATCTTTATTTTCATATTGTTAAGTATAATTTATATAGTGAAATTTAAAAAATAAAATATTAAATTTCTATCAAAATAATAAATCTTTATTTTTATGTTGTTAAATATAATTGGTATATATAATAAAATTTTAAAAATAAAATATTAAATTTATCATCAAATTAATGAAAAGAAAAAAAATATTATTTTTTAATTAAAATAATTAATTTGATAAAACATCTCCGTTAAGTTGAATTGTATATTTTATATAAATTATGAATACTTTTAATACATATCGAATGATATAATCCTAAAAATTAAAAGTAACGAAAAGGAAATTAAACGTCTAAATTTCTTTGTCAAAAAGAGAAGTTCGATGAGACATTTATCTTTCATCTTATAATTTTAAAAATAATTTTAATATGTTTAATAAATGGATGTAATAATTAGGAATATTATTTTTTTCAAAAAAATTAAAACATTTAAGATTTATAAAAAATATTACGATTTGAAAATATACAAAAACTTTTCACTGAAATTAAAATATGTACGATTTATAAAAATTAGGGTTTGAAAATATTTACAAAACCCTTTTATTAATTGAAATTAAGGAAGACGATACATGGTTAATGACGTTGGACAAACTTTAGAACACTGTTAAGAATTTTGATGAGATTTTCTTCCATTGTTTTCAATGACTTGTAGAACAACTCGTTGGCCTCACTCAGAGATGTTGCAGCAGATTGGTCAGCTCCGCCTGTTGTTCCTATAGCATGGAGACTATTTTCTTCACTTCACAACCGTCAACAGAGATTCATTGATGCCTCTTCCTTGAATTTGAATAAATTTCTGGCCCAAAACAGGGATCCCCACTATGAACTTGTCGATCATTTTCTTCTTTAGATGGGTCAGCTTGAAAAATGCCACCTCGTCCTTCCATGCCCGCTCCTTAGTTTCATAGCCGATGTGGTTTTTCAGGCGCGGTCATATTTCTTCACCACAGAGAAAGTTTGTTCGTCTCGCTCGTCCACGAGATTAGACATTCTTCTATGACATTAAGGAAAGTACAATACCGTCTAAACCGAAGAATGTGGAATGAGAAAGCAGCCATCTCTAATGATAGGGCAAAACTCTCACATTCTCTCTTTCTTCAAAGTCTTCCAAACACATAAGGAAATTGTTCTAGGCATGCTTGTACTGTGTGTTGGCATAGAAAACAGTAGGTAGGGCTTTCATGGCCGATTTATCTGAGCTATTACAGTTAGGCACTTCCTCTGATATGTACCTGAATATCTTAAAGAAATCATCTGACTGCAACAAAGTGCCCATTAAAAAAAAAAAAATTATACATAGTGCGAAAATCATGAGAGTGCACGTTAAATCTTCCAGGATTACCAGTAAATTGGGTTTTGTAAGGATTCTGGACACCACATATCTCCACAATGGTATGATATTGTCCACTTCGGGCCTAAGCCCTCATGGCTTTGCTTATGGGCTTTACCCCAAAAGGCCTCATACCAATGGAAATATTTGTCCACCCTTATATACCCATGATCCTCCCCACTTCTAGGCAATGTGGGACTTTGGTTGTATACCCAACAATCCTCCCCTCTAACAAAGGACCATCGAGCCTCCCCTCAAACAATTATCCATCCGTCCACTCTCTACCAACCAGGATTCTCCGCTCCAATGCGTTGGAAGCACACGCCTTACATGGAGCACCACCTGCCTCGAGAGCTTGCTCTATCCCAGGTCAACTCCTCTTCACCGTGTTGGGACCAGGACACGTCCATGAAGAATCCGGAGCATACCGCCTGTCTAACCGAGCTCATCCATGGATCCATCGTGATATTACCGGGGCCCACCACCTTCGTTCAGCATTCGAGGATTCATCCACTTCGCTAACTTCGGGGCATGGCTCTGATACCACTTGTAGTGATTCTCGACACCACATATCTCCACAATGGTATGATATTGTCCACTTTGGGCCTAAGCCCTCATGGCTTTGCTTATGGGCTTTACCCAAAAAGGCCTCATACCAATGGAGATATTTGTCCACCCTTATATACACATGATCCTCCCCACTTCTAGGCAATGTGGGACTTTGGTTGTATACCCAACAGGTTTGAGAGTAAGGAATTACCTTTAAATAAATCTAAAAGTATTAAAGTTGTGAAAAGCTCCACGATTCTTTTGCAAAGGGTTGTGTAATCGCTCCTATTAGAATTGGATTTGGAAAATCCACTGTCCAAGCCCAAATCCTCAGCACTCCCCCATTATGCCTTTGTCAGTGACCTAAACTCTGATAATCTTGGAAGATCTGAAACTGCGATGAAAAAATTACCAATCACGCATTGAAAACTGACATAAAACCCATTAATGGCAACAAAGAGACCACAGAGTAAAGAGCAGAATGAAGGAAGAAGAAGTTTAGGGATTTCAAAATTCAAGCGCGCCCAATTCCAAAAGTCGAAAAGAATGATGTATGGATGATAGTATGGGCATCGATGGTATGAGATTGGAAGCGGACGAGTTCAAACGTCGAGGCTGCGACGGTGGTGCAACAAAGACGGCGTTTGGATGAGTAAAACCGAAAGATGAACACGGTAGGAAGCACAAATACCAAGGGATGTCGGAAAAATGCACTTTTTGAGTGACCAGTTTTTTCAAAAAGTCGCATTATAACTTACTCCAAACCATATTATATTTTAACCACTACGCTCACTTTTGAAACATGTCATCCAAATCAGCTTTGATTTTTTGTTCCATCAGCACAACACAATCCCTCTTTTTTATATCATTGAACATGTCATCCAAAAAGGTTTTTCCTGTTTTCAATTTGTTCACTGCAATCCAATCCATATCCATGCCTTCGAAACCAGTAATAGAGATGATAGTCTTCACTACCCTGTCCACTAAATAATAAATTACAATCCAGTACGAGTTCCATGACCTCTGGATCAATTACAATGCAATCCATGACTTTTCAATCAATGAAAATGTTATTCCTCCCCCACCTTTGTTCATTAATATGCTCTCCCATATATCATAATCTTTTTAAACTTTGCTTATGACATATATGATTTATGTTAAACTTTGCTTCTGACCTAGATGATTTAAGTACGGTTTAAGGAAAAATAGTATAGATATAAGAATTTGAGTTTAAGAAAAAAGTATTCTTATTATATATTCTCATTCTTCTTTACTATAAAGAAAACGAAATTGAAATTCTATGTAGTTAAAGGAAAATAGTATTAAAAAACAAAATTCTATGATGGTATGAGAGAGTTTATTTATATATACATCGTTTTTTTTTCTTTTTTAATTGTTGTATTCATATTAATTTTATAATAACTCTAAAAAATAATATTTATTTTATTTTTACAACTATATTTATTTTATAATTATATTTTAAAGCTATTTTAATAATATTTAAAATATGTGTTATTTTATTATTTAATTATTATCTAATTTTAAGGTTATATCTAAGTTGGACACCAAATTTGTGTATGACATTTTCTTGTTTGTGAGACAAGGGACTCACTTGAGGGCATGGATGGATTTGACTACTAAGTCTATTAAAACATACATACTCTTCCCCCTCTCATTTTCATCAAAATCAAATATAATTTCTATTTCCTAAAAATTCTTGTACGAAGAAGAAAATAAATGTGATTTCTTACTTCTCACTAAATTTATAACATGACAATTCATTAAAAATTTTATCAAAATTCCTTAAACAATGAAACATTCTATTAATCATTTTTTTCCCTTTTCCAATATATATATATATATATATATATAATACATCTTATTTTCAAGCTTCTCTATCATGTTTTTAATGTATTATAACTTGTACTTTACATTAAAAATATTACTATTATTCCTCGGCACGGGTGTTAATGCGGGAGGTATTAGAGCCTTGTTGTAAGATGTGCCCACTCTACTTGTGTGTATTTTATGTTATGTCTTGGCAAAGATCCGATGTCAGACGTTGGAGATCGAACTGGAGGACTATTCACTATAAATGTGAGGTTCATGTTCTAGGATGGCAGGAGTACATGCACTATGGGAGAGGAGGTGAGAAGGTTTGATCCTCACTCTCTTTCACCTGGTCTAGCTTCGAGTTCATACTACTAATATATCTTCTCCATGTTGTAGGGTTCGAGTTTCTTCATGATCTCTTGTCCATTCCTTCAACTTTGTTTGCCTTAGGTATTCAGGTATTCCGTTTGTTAACCTTCTTATGTTCGAGTGTGTCTTTGAATTTAGTAAGTTTATTTCTTTGTATGCTACAATGTTGTATTTCAAAAGAGCTCTGTTGGGTTGTAATTGGGTCATAGTCCTACAATGTTGGGATTTACACCTAATTTTGTTTAAATGTGTCTCTAAATTTAGCAAGATAAATTCTTTCCCTCGGAAAGTGTCATTTTCCTCCACAACTTTGTTAGGCTTCATCTAGTTATGCTCTAGGAATACTTAGAATCAATGTATTGTATTTTCTTACAGTCCATGTTAGTTTTATTCCTTTTAATTACTTGGGATTTCAACCACGGGAGGACGCTCTATGTTATGGGTGAAGGAGATTTTCTTGTTGATAATTTGGGTTTTGGGATCTTTCATTGGCTAACATGGTTATGGGGGTTTTGGTGTTCTATTTCCTTTTGTTGTTCTGAAATGGAAAATAATGTTTGAATTTGGTACGTTGGTGTGGCGCTGAGAGGATGATTTGTTGCTACTTTGGTCAAGGACTCAAGGGTTAGTGGTATGTTTGATTTATAGTTTCGCATGGCATGGATCTTGTACCTGTTTTTTCCCATCCTCTTTCTACAACTATATGCCTCCTTGATAAAGAATGATGAGAAGGAGGGGCTGTATGTGCCATGTTGATTTCAAGTGAATTAGGTCTTTTGTGTATGACACACTTGCATTATTTTTTTGTCATTCTTCCACTTGACATGAGATTCATAGGAATTATTTTGATTGAGATAAAACAAACCAGGGAATGTTCCCACTATTTTTATTTTTAGGTACAAGTGACTATTGTCATTAATCCAGTATCATGTTCATACCTATCGCTGCTTGAGAAGAGGATAAGCTGCTCAACATTAGCATGATGAGCAGAAGAAGCCATGCATGAATATTCAGTACAACCCTTATCATCGTCATATTTCTCGTTCACTTGTTTTTAAGATGTGATTCCATTTTGGAATGTGCTCAAGGCTATTTATAAGCGCTTGCCTTTGGATTAATGTCCATGCATATATATAGAAAAATAATTATCACACGCGTCCATGAAATCAAAACAACAAACGGTAACGGTAACTATTAGTGCATGTGTGGATATATATAACTTTGACATTTACCCAATCTTGCCATTTTCATTTCAATCCTTCCATGTTCTCTACCTTCTCGTTCATAATTCACCACACATTTGTTGTTAAGTTCTCTAGGTTCGTTAGGGCAGAAAATTCAATTCAACCTTCGTTATATTATATACTTTGGAACAAAAAATAATTATTAGTTCGCTCCTGATACGGAACGATAATTCACCATAGACTTGTTCTGTTTCTCCATCGTTTTCCTAGTAATTCAATTAAATCTATCTTTGGAGTACAATTTTCCACACGTTGATGGGAGAAAAACAACCCCCCACGCAACATTTACTTCTACGATTGTAAATAGTCAGAATGGGCGAGCCTTATTTTAGCTGCTATCCGCCCATTAATGCTCAGGACGTACCAATGCCATGCCATCGCCATGCTCCATGGTCATGCCTGCCGTCATGCGAGCCATCTGGGACAAGGAAGATTGGAATTTAATAAGCGAACGAGTACGACGTGACAGGTTTCCCAAAAAACCACTTTTCTAGAATTTCCGTGAGCCGTTGACGGTTGGCATTGATAGGATATACGACATTTTACAGTCTGGATGGGTCGGGTACTACAAGTAATCCAATCATCATTGCCACCGCAGGAAATGCATTCACTATTTTCACCACTCGAAATGTGAAAAATATAATGGATGAAGTAAACAGGTTGAACGAAAATTTGGCAAAAAATCTACAAGAAAATGACAGATTGCGAGAAGAAAACCAATGCTCTTCCCAATGGGGAAGGATATATTTAAATATTTTATTTATTTTTCATTTTATTATTATTGAAATTAAATTTTAATATAAAAGGAATAAAATGATAAAATTTTAATATTTAAATTGTATATATATATTTAAATTTTCTAAGTAAAATTAAATGAAAATATATAATGAGAATGGAAATTAAATCATGCTCTCGGATGGCATTTGCCAACGTAGAATATAGAGACCATTGGTTTATCCCATGCTCTTCGAAAATCATATATTTTAACATTTTATTTATTTTTCATTATTTTATATAGATATATTTTTTTTAAATTTTAATTACATTATATATATGTGTGTATGTGTATGTGTATGTGTATGTGTATGTGTATGTATATGTATATGTGTATGTATATGTATATGTATATGTATATGTATATGTATATATATATATATATATATATATATATATATATATATCAAAATAATATTTCCAATTAACTTTAATTATAAAAAAAAATAAAAAATATAAAAATCTCTTCAATGAACATAAGCCATGAGATTCATAACATTATAAAGTGATTTAACCACATGGATTTAGCTACATAGTTTTCATACAAGGTTTTATGATTATCTTTTCATTTGAGGTTGTGGTGTTTCTTTATCCATAAAGTTAATTATCAATGGTTTTGGTTGATGGATTTCTTTAAAAATAAAATATAAAATAACTTTGTGAAGTGATTTAGTAATAGTGTCTTTTCCCTTCATTTAATAAATCCTTTGGATGGTTTTAATTTGAGGTTGTGGTGTTTCTTTATCCATAAAGTTAATTATCAATGGTTTTGGTTGAAGGATTTCTATAAAAATAAAATATAAAATAACTTTGTGAAGTGATTTAGTAATAGTGCCTTTCCACTTCATTTAATAAATCCTTTTAAGAGGGGATTGTCATTGTGTTGCCGACAAGTCGTTGTAGGTTACACTCAAGACAAAAGTGGTTTATTAGTTGGCATGTTGTATGCTTTAAAGTCATTAAAAAGAAATAGAAAAGAAAATTTGATTTTTTTTTTTTTTTTTGGCATAATATCTATGTTGGTGAAGCCAGTGGATTATAAGCCTTTTATTTATGAATAGTTGAATTTCTTTGGAAGTAGTTGCATGAACATTCCATGTCTCAGCACGGGTAAAGGAAATAGAAAGGGGTTGGAAAGCTTCAAGGTCACTAATGCTTAACTCTAAGAAGAGAACAATTGCTTGAAAGAGAAGGATTGGATGTATGACCAACAAGATAGACAATAGGCTAATGGTAAGGGAAACTACAATGCAATTGTTGTTTCAATATTTCATCTGAAGAACCTATTTTTGAAAATATGTCGAAGATTGATGCAAAAACATCAATGACCTTAACAAAGAGTTTTTGAGAACTCCATGATGTGCTTGCAGGCATGTATAGACACCAAAAAGTTGTTTGTTGAGAAATACAATAGGTTGGCAAGTTAATTGATTTCTCATATTATGACATTATCTTGTGATGTTTCATTATTATTGTTCTTTCTTTCGATTTATCTTTTCCTTATCATCAAGACTAATGCCAAACAAGAAATAGAAGAGGACACGAGATGTAGGTACACAGCCAAGGGAAAAATTCACTCTAGGGGATGTTATCACCCTAGTAATTTCTAAAGATTGTGGGCTCTTTGAATTTTTTCAGTTTTAAGAAAACTAGGGGTAACCACAAACCTACTTTGGAAATTTAGGATCTAGCCTTCCTAAATTTCAGAGAGGGTTATCTCTTTTAGATTTAACTTTGTTTTTTGTTTAATATTTTAGGCTAGGTATGATTGGGCACTTTGTTTTTTATTTGAAAAATTGGAGATGGAATTCAACAAGGCTTTTCCCACCAAAATTAATTTGACGATTCAAAATTATGTTTGACTCCAAAAGCTCGACTATGAAAATGTTTCATTCCAGTGTAGAGCATGCTATGAAACATGGTATGTAATTAAAAACTACCCAAAATGTTCACAGAACAACAAATATTAGAAAAAAATTGAAGGCCCAAATGGTGGAAAAGAGCTCAGGGTGATCTCAGGGTGTTATGTTAAGGCACTTCATGGTGTAAAAGTTACCTGCTCGAAAATACAAATTCAAAAAATATATTATTATGTTTGTCATATATTAATTTTTGTTATAATTAATAATGACAATAATAATTTTTTTTAAAGTTTTAATTTAGTTAACTTTTAGAGTAGATGGTGATAGGGTGTTATTTTAAGGCACTTCTTGGTGTAAAAGTTACTTGTTCGAAAATATGTGGGAAAAAACCCATCCACACTAAGGTGAATCCACATCTCAAAAAAATCTTTCACACTTCTTTGTATTCATACCAAAAATATTGTTTGTGCCCTATTTATGGATAAATAAAGGAATTGTTAAAATATATATAAAACCGAAAAAAAAACTTAAATAATACTACACCACTTATCAATAAATTTTTCATCTTTAAATGTTAGTATTGAACTGGTAAAGGCTCAAAACTTTATCAATTTTTGCAGATTTTATTAGAAGGCATGTATGTTGTACTTTAAAAATTTAGTCTTCCATTTCATAAATTCAAAATTAAAATAAATTTGAATCCATATATATGCGCTGTTCATGTACATGATACATCTATTATTATAACTAAGCAAAGTTTCATGGTATGATATGGTTTTACATGCATGCAACATTGAATAAGATATAAATTTAAGTAATTTAACTTGCAAACTTTATAATTTGTAAATGAAACAAAATAAATCCATTCTAACTACCTTCATCAACAGTAATGTAACATTGATAGAATATAACATTAAATCCACATCATGAATTTAAAAGTCAATGAAGGCATTGTCATATACACAAGTTCACATTCTTGTACTTGTATTCCAAATTGGTCTAGTTATACATTTTTCTCTTTTACAAAATGGGCCCATGGCCCATGGTATTTCCAACATAGATAATGGAAGGTCGCGCCCATAAATGAAATAATGGAAAAATGACATCATGACTGATTTATAAATTGGGTCTATACGTCACCCTCGTCGCGCTTCGCACTCCCAAGTGCATTTCAAAATTGATATTGCTGCAAAAATTAAATAACTAATTAGTTGTAAAATCCAAAATGCATAGAATCAATTGCCATTAATTCATGATAAGATTTTGATCAACTACTCATTCTCACCATGAAGATCTAAGGCAATGGAGAAGATTGTCCTTCCTCGGCAGATGGTGGAGCTGTTGTTGATGGATATGGGCATGGTTCATGGGTGATGGATAAAGGCATAGTGGAAGTGAAATCGGAAAAAGGTAGTGGGTGTGGGCGGTGATACACCCCCACCAGTTGTACGATAGTGGGAATCACCCTAGGGCGAGGGATCACCCTAGGGGGGGGGGAATTGGAATGTCAAAGGTGGATGATTGAAACAATGAGAAGGGTGGATGAATAAATGGTAGGGGTGGGGATTGGGAAGATTTTGGGGAGGTGGTTATAGGCATGGGAGAATTTATGATGGAGAAAGGTGGTCGGTGTGGGTGAAAATAAATCCCCACTGGTTGTACAAGAGGAGGAAGCACCCTCGGGGAGGAAATTGGGATGTTAATGAGTGGAGCAGTGTTCAAACTGCTATAGTTTTTTTCACCAACATGCTCATCAAATAATTGAATTCGACAACCTGGAACGTTGTGAGATGTGTGTCCCTCGACTGTAACAATAAAAATTTTCATATAGTTATGAAAATGCTTCGAAAATGATAATATATCGTATTTCACATAAAAAATGCATGCCATCAAATTTCCATACCATTTTTCTGTATAATAGAATGTTGCACTAACTCAGGTATGTGGCCCACACTTCTTTGGTGTTGAGAAGATAACTCCAGTTGCTCATCCATGTTTCTTTTTTTTGAACGAAATCGTCCAAACTTTTCAAAATGTGGTTTATCTTTCCCTGATTTTGACTTGCGCCCACATTGCCTTTTCTTTTTTACTGGGCTCAAGAAACTATGTTTTCTTTTAGTAGTGATCTTTGATGGATTTATATTATTGAAAAACATTTTATTGTATTCTTGACATGCTTTTTCTACCAAACTGTTCACTGCCTTTTCTTACTCCAAATTTGTAGGTATTATGGATCTCAATTTCTCATGAGTTGATAAGTTAACACGTTTCATCTCATCATCTTCAAATAATGCACTATCTGGTCGTACATTGGTTGATTGAACATTATCAATGCTTGTTTCATTATAATAACTTATATTTGGAGGAGAATCAATGCATGGCAGAAGCTCTGTTTGGATTTCTAGGTCCAATATAGGTGTTTCATTCAAATCAAATGAAATTGTAGGCCTTTCTGTGGTAGGATTAGTGATATTAGGCAATACATTTTCACCCAAAGTAATGTTACTCACCAACATCTCAACTTTCAGTACATGTTTACAAACATTTCCATTCAAGGCCCAATTGCAATTATAGAAGTGTAGATTGGAACCTTTATATATGACATTGTACCAAATATCACGTGTATCCTTATTTTGGCTACGAACCCAATAACCATTGTTACTCTTTTCATTAGGCACGCGATCTTCATTTGGGATTTTCCTAGCTCTACACTTGGATGAATTCAATTGTTCCTCAATTTTTCTAGGCCGTACAAAACCAGCTTCTTTTAAACGTTGCATATGATTGTAATATAATACAACCTTTGTCAACAACACATATATTAACCAATCGACACGTCTATGACATGCATTATTCTTTTCGCTTAGGTACCTTTCCTTGATATGCCGATGATAAGATTCAATGGCATTATTTGTATCCTGATTGGAATGTGGAAAATTTATGTATGCTTTTGCCCACATATCTATAGAAAGAAATTTATTAGCTATGAATTAATAATACATATGACATGAAAAATAGTCATTAAAGTCACTTACAAGAAACTTACATATTTTGTTGTTGGCTAACCAAGTTGTTTTTAAATATTCCAAAAACCTTGGTTGGTCCCTGAATCTTTCAAAGAATCTTTCAACTGTCTTTTTTACAGATTCATCATCTTCACATGTGTGTATGATTTCTCCTAAAGAATGAAAAATGTGGATTTGGTTTTCCCTTCCTTGGACTTTATTTCCAACATTCTTCAACCATGCATGACGAACATGCCACACACATAATAATATATTACACTTGATTGAAGACCTGGAATAACACAATTTATTAGAGGGAATATACATTAACAATATTTTTATGTCTCTTATAAAAGAATAAACACATCACCTTAACACTTCAATTTCAGTCGTAGCATCATCTGTGATGAAAGATTGAACCTGCCAATCTGGTCGCTCTTTCTTCCCAATAGAAAAGAGAGTTGACATCCATTTGGAAAGCTCAACTATAGTATTGTGTGATGATATCACCCAAGCTACTAGAACCCCATTGCGATGTTCGTCGAAAACCATTAAGGTGTACAGTTGATACTACATTACAAACAATGTACATAATTATATTTATGTAATTTACATGCAGAAAAATGAGGTTGAATAAATAAATCAAATTTAGAATAAATTTGTACTCACCCCATACTTATTTGTACTAAATGTTGAATCCATTAAGATTATATTATTGTGAGAATATTTTAGCATCATTGAGCGCATCCACTTTGTTTGTATGCTTATAATAAAAGGGATGTTTTCAACAAGATCTTGTTTCTGGTAGAAGAAAAAGCTCTCAGGATGTTCCTTATACCAACATTCTACACTGTTTGGATCACTTTGATCTTTAACATACTCTAGCCTTATAGTATCATTGTAAACGTTTAATATATCTTGTCTTGTCATATATGTATCTCGAGATGTCCCTGTGTATAACTCACCAAATCCATCCTTCACATTAGAGATGAACTTGTCCCATATCATTGTAACATTAAAACCTCTTTGGATTAAATGTAGGACAATAGATCGCATATCCCTTGTTAAATGTGGTGCATAATTGAATCTCATAGGCCTGCCGATTGCATCTTTTCCATGACAAACAACATTGGATTTATCAATATGCCTATATGCAGTATATATTATTACAACATCATCTGGTCTAAGTTGAAGTTGTCGTACAATGAAGTGACATTGGCAACCAACTTTAATACTTTCTTGTTGATTGCGTTTTTTAGTTATATCTGAGGATGCACTCATACTTTGGTTTTTGCACTCCGGACCATATGCACACCAATGCCTGCATATAAATGTTTTACAACAAATTAGATATAACATATATGCATACTGTAACAAATTATACGTATATTGATAAATATATAAAGACTCACATAGCGTACTCCAAATATGTTGAACAATATTTTTGTTTGATATTCTCATTTTTTTACTTCAATGAGTACGAAGATGAAATTGAGTGGGTGCAGATTCACTCGATTCCTATCCTCTTATAAAATCATCAAGTCGACAATATGGAATAACTGCAACTTGGTCCCCATCAATATTATCCCATGTTAAGTCTTCTGCTGAAAATTCAATCATATCCTCCGGGTCCTCAACTTCCAACTCATTAATCCTCTCCCAGTTACACATTCTTCAAATATCTGTACACATTCCATTGAAAACGATTTGTTTTGAGTAAATATTATGGTCTTGATTAATGCATATCACTAAACATGGAAATTACATTTTTAGGTAAATATTTTATGCTTTTCAGATAAACCACTTTGGAAAAAGTAATAATTGGGTCATTAATAAACTTGGATATTTCTCACAAATTTAGACAAACCATGTATGACATATGATGTCTTTGTGGAGGTGGTGTCACCAACTTAGTGTCATGGGGTGACTTGTGATGAGTGGTTGAGGGAAAAGGTGATTTTGATGCCTCCCTTCACATAACCTACATGGAAACCTAACTTTACCCTTTTCCCCAGGAACTTTAGAATCACTAATCAATAGGAAAAACATAGGCAATAACATAGGTGATTGCCCTGGAACAATAGGAAAAACATTCTAGAAATGGGGTTTGCCTAACTACGATGCCTCTGCCATTCATGGAAATGGTCCGAGATATGGACGGTGGGTGTTTTCCTAAAGTGGGTCAGTAATTTCATTCCAGAATCGCGGTGGATGGGTAACTGAAAATAGGTGAGGAATGCAGTAGTGAGGGCACTAAGGGTTCCATGTGTAGCAGATGGCTACTCCGCATACCATTTCGTGACTATTCCAATTAGGGTGCGTTGAAATAGTCTTAGTCGAATAGTATCGTCAACGATGTTGTTCAATGAATACCATAGGTGGAAAGTCCGAAGGGAGCTTCGTGGGCATGGGAGTCCATGTAGGGTTGTGTGCAATGCGATCATTTGTCAACTTAGTTAAATCTGGTAAATTTAACGAAGCTAATAAAACTGACTGAGAGTTTGTAGCCATTGCCCCTTGTGAAAACACAGTGTTCTGGTTAGGTATAGGGTTTTTCTATGATGTGCCCTACTGTGAGTTCACCTGACTTCCTGATGCAGGGGCATTAGCTTCAGAAAATACCTTGTATTTTATTAAACATAGGGGGTCTTGTGTTTTTTAGAGAATATTGATTTTTATGTAATTATTAATGGGTTTTGAGTGATTAAATGAGATTTTAATTAATGTGAGGATTTTGTAATGTTCCTGGATGATTGGAGAACATGAGGGAAATCAAATAGTTTATATTTGAGATATTTAGGAATTGATTGTAAATCCTAAGTTAGATTCAGTTTCAAGATTTTAGGGATAGAATCTAGATTTTAGGAGTTTGCAGATTTTGAGGATTTTGTTGAGTCATTGAAGGGATTTGAACCTAAATTGGTTCATCATAATTTGTATAAATGTAATAAGCCTAAAAGGTAGATAGATCAGAGAGAGGTAGGAGACAAGAATTAGAAGAGGACAAACAGAGTTTTGTTTGTCAAGCCTCCGGGAAATTGTAAAACAGGGCCAATGATTTGAAAATCAGGCCAAAAACAGAGATTTTTGTAAGAAATTTCATTGGTTTATATGAAAGTATCTTTTCAGAATTATATGCGTGATTGATTGAGCGATTATATGTTTAAATTCTGTAATTGGAGTCGAAGTGAAATTTATAATTTGGCATATGGCAATATTATTTTGGAAAACCATAAAATGTCGTGGGAGTTTTTGGTTGAAACCACGAAGGGGAATTGTGAAGTTGAATGGTGGCGTAGTGAATTTGTGAGCACAGAGCTAAAATACGCATGAGGAATAGTAATTGTGCATCGGAATCATGAGTTTCAAAGGCATAGAGTGGTATGAAGTCAAGTGGAACTTCATAAGGGACGAAACCGTTAATGGGTCGAATATGAAATGAATTGAGGACACAGAAGTTTATTTAAACTCTGTGTGATTTGCAGAAGAAAATGCATAAGGAGTTGTGGAATTCGTAATCGAATTCTTGCAGGGTTTCAGTTTGGAATGAAACCTGGATCGTGTTCATCAACCGATTAAGGGAAGCGGAAGTATGCAGTAACTGGGTTTGTTAAAACACAAAGTGTTGCAGCCTTGATTGAATAGCAATGTCCATTGAATCATTCATATTCAGAATATAATGAAATCAATGTACTCGAGTATGCAGAGATGCGTAGTGGAATTTATGAAGTGGTGTTAAATTCGAGAGCAGAGGAGCATAAGTGCATAAAAACTCAAGTGAATGAAGGTCGATTGAAGGCAAAGGGAATGAAGCCATAGGATAGGCATATAAGACTGTGAAGAAAGTTTAAGAGGGAACCATGAAGATGAAGAGTGGAACAGGCAACTGAACAGAGAGGGTGGTTTTGACAATAAAGAACCGACGGTATCGCGTGGCCTTTCGAATGGTAAGTGGATTATGAATTTAGAATGCGATATCACTCCTTGATGGACGCGTGGAAAAAATGGTAAGGATAAAACCATTTTCATCGCGTAAATTTTGAAGATTAAGTCTCGTGCATTTTCATAACGTGATATTTGTTGATCACTAAAGTTATGGAATGCGATGAATGCCCATCGTTGGATGGAAGGATATGTTATGTTGTGTGGGCCAAAATGTTATTTTATGTTGGCGTTGGTTTTTAACCAAAGTTTGAATTTATGTATGGTTGAATATTAAATATGTGGTGGCATTTTAATTTAATGCCGTGAAGGTTGATAGATGTTGGAATGTATGATTCTATATGCGTTGGTGTTGAGTAGCCAAGGTCAAGTTTGGGTAAGTTTTAAAAGACAAAGGGTGCATATATATTGGAGTTGAAACCTTGAGTTTCGACCAAAGTCAAAGTATTAGTGTGAGATAAAATGTTCCATGAACATTTAAATAAAGACCATGCATATACTTGAGTTGATCGAATATAAATTCGAATTGCTATATGGTGAAAAGTGAGTGGGCCATCATATTGAATTTTAGGTTGAAGTAAAACCTTTGCATAAATGAATGTTAAACGAAGAGTCATATATATGATGGTTAAGAGAATTATTTGGATTGAAGTTTAAGTTTGAAATAGCTTCCGCTTATAGATGAAATTTGGGTTGTGGTTTTATAACCATGTATTAAAGGTTGAAGAGATCTTCCTTGAAGATTTAATTTATATACATATACATAAAACAAAGCAAAAATAAAAGATAAATTTTCCCTTTAGATTAATCCTATGTGATCAGTCAATAAAAAAATATGGTTTTTTGTTGTTTTTTCGTATGATACTCAAATCCTAGAAGACCTAAATCGTCCTCACACGCTCAAATGTAACTGGGCCTTGAGAAGATATCTTGCGAATGCTGGGGCAACGTCCCGAAAGAGCTGGTGACGCCTCCAGTCAACCGAAGAAAATAAACCAATTTAAGGGTAGAGGATCCAGTGATTGCCTGCACCATCACCTATAGGGAAGGATGCCCTAATTTTGGTCGCTAGGTACCGTCGTCCCACGTGAGCGTTCGAGTCTTGAGCTTCTTGGTAATTCAGCTACCAGTACCGAGTATTAGACGGGTTAGGTAGCCTCGAATAATACCGCACGCACTAGGCCTAAGCCTAACCCCCTCTGAATCGGGTATCTGCTGCGCTCGGGTTTTCTTTGGCGTGGGCGGATAGACGGATTTAAAAGTTCCCTAAACAGTCAACTTCTATGTTTCAAGATATAAACTGACCAAGGCAGCTTATTGGATGCCTACCCCCTTGGTCCTAACTTAAGCTATAATTTCTCTTGTGGCCCCTGTGGGGAGAGTTTAATGCGTTTAGTTAAGTGAGTTTTAGGTGGCTTTGACTCACTTAAGGTGTGAATATGTGTGAGAAAGAGGTGAACAAGCGCATAGTTTGAACATGTGGATATGCGGTGATCCTTTTCAAAATCCCCTATTTAAACTAGGTTTGGTTGTTCCTTGCCCAAAAGTAAAACATGTGCGGATGTGTGCCGCTTACAATGCTTCCTAGTTAATCTAATTCATCAACTATAGGGAGATGGTGAATTATCAGTAGAGAGTTTTCATATGCTTGCCTAGGATCACCCGTGGGTGCAAAGGTAGCAGAGATTACTTGCTCTTCTAAAGATAATTCGATCCTAGTCCCAAATCCTAGTGCCAAAAATTGAACTAATATTAATGACTTTCAACTAGGAAAATGAAAAGAAAATATTTGCTTATGATGTGCCGCTTACAACTTGTCCTATTTAAAATAAATGTTTGCTCTATAGGGAGATTGTAAAGTATCAAGAGAGAGTGTTCATATGCATACCCAGGGTCACCGTTAGGTGCAAGGGCAGCAGAGATTACTTGCTTTCTTTTGGTATTTTAATCCTGGTCCCGAAATTCTAATGCAAAAATTAAAACTTGATTTAATGCAAGAATTTGAAAACTAACTAAAGATGTGTGGACTTGGGCCACTTACTTTTTCTTAATTAACCTATGTGAGTGATAATTCTAATTCTTTTAAAATAACATATTTAATGTTAATTAATAATTCTAATTCTTTTAAAATAAAAATGATGTTATTGATAATAATAATGATGTTATTAATTTTTTTTTTTTACATAATTATTCATTTAAAATTAACAATAAAACAATAAAAAACCTTTATTTATTTATCTCAATAAATGTAAATGAATATTTCGATGTTTTATTATTTTTTACTATTTTTTTTTTTTTATAAATCATAAAAGCATTTTATTATTTATTTATAAATTATAAAAACAAATTATGTTACCACAAATTAATTATATATGGAAAAATAAATATAAATAAACCTTACGATGAACCTTATTCAAACCTTTCAAACCTTATGATAAACATAAACCTTGTGATGAACATAGTTTTTGGGTTAAGTTGTAACATGTCAATCAAACCTTATGATGAACATAGTTTCTGGGTTAAGTTGTTGCAACATGTCAATTTGTTACAAAGAAATTTAGAAGATTAACAAAGCAAAATTTTTATCCTCTCACACCATTAATAATAATTCACAAATACAATTCTTATAATTATTAAATGATGTCATCATTTTTATATAAATACATATTTATGATTTTGTTCTCAATACAATTCTTATAATTATAAAAATGATGTCATCATTTTTATATAAATACATATTTATGATTTTTTTTTCAATCACATTTTTGTGAATTCAAAATATTTGATAAAACTAAAAAATATCAATTAAATTTATTTATAAAAATAACAATAGAATGATAAATAACCTTTCTTTATTTATCTAAATAAATCTATCAATTAAAATTATTTATAAAAATAACAAAAAAACAATAAATAAATTTTATTTTTTTATCTAAATAAATCTAACCCATCAAGCCAATTTACATAAAACATATTACACAGTTCAATTTCTAAACATCCTCATGACCAATTATGACATTTTTTTTATCAAAATATGTATAAAACTATTTCCCAGAATTGAAGAAATATTCATTTAAAATTAACAATAAAACAATAAAAAACCTTTATTTATTTATCTCAATAAATCTAAATGAATATTTCGATGTTTTATTATTTTTTACTATTTTTTTTTTTATAAATCATAAAAACATTTTATTATTTATTTATAAATTATAAAAACAAATTATGTTACCCCAAATTAATTATATATGGAAATATAAATATAAATAAACCTTATGATGAACCTTATTCAAACCTTTCAAACCTTATGATGAACATAAACCTTATGATGAACATAGTTTCTCGGTTAAGTTGTTGCAACATGTCAATTTTTTACAAAGAAATTTAGAAGATTAACAAAGAAAAAAAAATTTCCTCTCACACCATTAATAATGATTCACAAATACAATTCTTGTAATTATAAAATGATTCACAAATACAATTCTTATAATTATTAAATGATGTCATCATTTTTATATAAATACATATTTATGATTTTCTTCTCAATCACATTTTTGTGAATTCAAAATATTTGCTAAAACTAAAAAATATCAATTAAAATTATTTATAAAAATAACAACAGAACTATAAATAACCTTTATTTCTTTATCTAAATAAATCTATCAATTAAAATTATTTATAAAAATATTAAAAAAACAATAAATAACTTTAATTTCTCTATCTAAATAAATCAAACTGGTCAAGCCAATTTATATAAAACATATTACACAGTTCAATTTCTAAACATCCTCATGACCAATTATGACATTTTTTTACCAAAATCCGTATAAAACTATTTCCCAAAATTGAAGAAAAATCATTTGGTCACCAAATGGAGATTGTGTTTAGGTTTTCAAATTTTTTTAGTAGTATTGCTGAGGCCTGGAATTTCAAATAATTTTTGCGTGTCAATTGAAATTTCAAGACAGGTTTAAGCCTATTTTTATTATGTTTGTTTTTTCGGTATGTAAGGAGGAGGCTAAAATAAAATAAGTCTTCACACCTACTCTATCTCCTTATTTTTATCACTGGATATTGTCTTCTACTGATCTGGATCGAATTTTATCACTGAATTTTGTCTTATTGATGTGAATCTGAATGGAAGTATCAAGAATTATTTATATTTTATATTTAAAAAAATAGTTATATATATTTTTTAATTTATAATACAAAATTACAAATAATAAACTAAGGGTATACAATTTCTATTAAACACATTTATGTAATAATTTATAAATACTTTATTTTTATTAATTTATAATATAAAAATAAGCAATTGAGATGCTTCAAGATTTATTTTATATATATACTCGAAATTAAAAAGCCGAGTAGTTTTGAAATTCGAGTCCTCCAAGAAAAAGACGGTGAATTAATTAAAACCATCAAATTTTATAAACCATGTAGTTTTGAAATTCCAGCTCTACTCCAGGAAAAAGATAGTATATTAACATTCACTTTGACATAACTTCACAGAAGACTGTCTATCAACATTCACTTTCACATTATGTATTGCAATTTGACACACAAGACAAGATGCCAACTCTGGTTGGTTTTTCCTAGGATGTAGGGTACTAAGATAGTGAGAGGGCCTTAGTTAATGATAGTCTACGATGAAGTTGGATTAAGAGCAATAATTTTTATCAAGTTGCATTGAAATTGTAACTTTAAAATTGAATAGACCTGAATTAATCAAATCCATCATATTTAAAAGGCCGTTTAGTTTTGAAATTCCGGCTCTATTCCAACAAAAAGACAGTATATCAACCTTCACTTTGACGTAACCGTATTGAAATTTACCAGCCTAGATCGACTTTTGCGCTTATAGGCTCATTTTACGGTTTCTGTGGAAAGTACCATATTATTTCACTGATATTGAATTTGCAGAAGGGGTTCTACAACTGATACGAAGGGGTTCTACAACTGATATTGAATTTGCAGAATATTTTACAAAATATTTAAAACATTTCCCTTTAAATGAAAGAAAACTTCAACCCTTAAAACTTATTGTTTACAGCATCTTAAAAACAGCCTATTACCCAAACCCTTAAACCCTTGATTTTAATTCATTCATTTGTTTTCTGCCTTATTACATTCTATTAGGTGATACGATTAGTGGAATCAAACAGTTGTGAACAAATAATTTTACGATTTCTGTGGAAAGTACCAGATTATTTCATTGGAGCCGGTGACTCAAATCCAGGCTCGCCAGTAAGTCCCAATCAGATGCCTTCAATCCACCAGAGAGAACCCAATCACACACCTTCAGTCCACCAGAGAGAACAGAGCCTCATGTCCAAATATCATCACACTACTCAGGGTTTTCTCGCAGGCTGCAACAGTTCGGTGATTCAGTGAGGTAATGGCGATGAACATCACATAATACAATGAAATTCCAATGTATCATTCAGATTCGCGTGCGAATTATTATCTTAAATTTCCACGTCTCACTATATTAAATTTGCATAACGTACAGTATGGGCAGCCGCGATTTGCATATATTTCATATTAGCCCAGCAGCTGATGGTCGCTCATGAGTTTAATGCATTAAAGCAGTTGGAGTGGTGTGCAAATCTTGGGGATCGATGCCATGCCATGCCCATGGGATGCCCTTAGTACTCTTAAGGGCATTAATGGGTGAATAGCAGCTAAAATATTGGTTGCCGTCAGAATGTTCCCTTGTCAAACATTTATTTCAAACGACTCTATCTCCAACTACTAACTCAAAATGTTCCATGCCCGCACTGTTATTCCCAAAGCTCCACCTGCAACCACCTCCACGAAATGGGACCCTCTACAACAAGTCTATCAGAGAAACCTCCAACGGTAAACCCACGTATTAGTTCAACGATTGAACCAAGGAAAATGTACGGAGCAGCGTTCAATACGGAACATCCTGCGACAACTTCCTTCTCACGCTATAAAATCACAACTCCCCAATGTGGAAAATATGAACCTAAAAACTCTAACCTTTATGAAATTTGGTAAAAAAATATTATGTTTTAACCACTACGCTCATTTTTGGCACGTGTGATCCAAATCAGCTTTGATTTTTTGTTCCATCAGCACAGCACAATCCCTCTCTTTTATATCATTGAAGACGTCATCCAAAAACGTTTTTCATGTTTTCAATTTGTTCACTGCAATCCAATCCATATCCATGCGTTCAAAACCAGTAATAGAGATGATAGTCTTCACCACCCTGTGCACTAAATAATAAATTACAATCCAGTACGATTTCCATGACCTCTGGATCAATTACAATGCAATCCATGACTTCAATCAATGAAAATGTTATTCCTCCCCCACCTTTGTTCATTAATATGCTCTCCCATATATCATAACCTTTTTAAACTTTGCTTATGACATATATGATTTATGTTAAACTTGCCTTATGACCTATATGATTTAAGTACTGTACAAGGAAACATAGTATAGATATAAAAATTTGAGTTTAAGAAAAAAGTATTCTTATTATATTCTCATTCTTCTTTTCTATAAGGAAAACAAAATTCAAGTTCTATGTAGTTAAAGGAAAATAGTATTAGAAAACAAAATTCTATGATTGTATGAGAGAGTTTATTTATTTATACATTGTTTTCTTTTTCTTTTTTAATTGTTATATTCATATTAATTTCATAATAGCTCTAAAGAATAATATTTATTTTATTTTTACAACTATATTTATTTTACAATTATATTTTTAAGCTATTTTAATAATATTTAAAGTATGTATTATTTTTATTATTTAATTATTATCTAATTTTAAGGTTACATTCAAGTTAGACACCAAATTTGTGTATGAGTCTTCTTTGTTTGTGGGACAAGGGACTCACTTCAGTGCATGGATGGATTTGACTACTAAATCTATTAAGAAAAACATATTCTTCCCCCTTCTCATTTTCATCAAAATCAAATATAATTTCTATTTCCTAGAAATTCTTGTACGAAGAAGAAAATAAATGTGATCTCTTACTTCTCACTAAATTTATAAAATGACAATTCATTAAACAATTTATGAAAATTCATTGAACAATGAAACATTCTATTAATATTTGTTTTCCCTTTTCCATTAATTATATATATATATATATATATATATATATATATATATATATATATATATATATATATATATATATCTTTATCTATCAAAGTACAATTATAATACATCTTATTTTAATATCTTTATAATTTATTTCCTTTTTTTTTGCAAGCTTCTCTATCATGTTTTTTAATGTATTATAACTTTGTTGGGGCCCTTGTTTTTGATTAGTTTTGAAGTCTTGGTTGGAACATTTTTTATTTTGACCTTTTTGGGTTGCGGCATGAAGACACATGGCAACCGCGACCGCGCCGCAACTACCAAGAGTCGTGGAGCTATCAAGGTGGCGCGGAAGCATGCGATAGCTGGAGATAGAACATGGACAAGTACAGATGAAGGAAACACACAACAGAAGATAGAAAGTGGAACACGCAGATAACAGGAGAGAAGCTGGGAGAAGCTGAAGAAAAGACACAGAGGAACTGATAGTTGCGAGAGCGAGTGAATAAATAACAGTCACCCGGCTGGAAGAAGAAGATGCTGAAGAGGTTGCGAGGCTCATAACAGGGGAAGACGCACAGAGAGACTGTAGAAGAATCATGCATGTCCTCCCTAGGGTTCCTCTTCTTCTCTATTCTAACTTTCTGTTCCGAAGACCATCTGTATCATATTTGTAAGCTATCATTGAGAATGCCATGTACTCATGTGTTTGGCCAAGAGATTAATACAATGGAAGGTTGCTATCTCAATAAGATGTTTATGGGCCTGTAATGTGTTTATGCTGGTTTAAAATTTTATTTGAAAATGTTTGAATGCTTATTAAGTGATCTTGCGTATATAACTCTGTATATGTAATCGATGCACTATCCTTCATGAGTTGCAAATTTGTTCCCTGCCATTGATCTCATCCCTTTCTGCATGTGGTTGCGGCACGCCTCGGGTGAGATGCACTGCTCTCCGGAGCAGGATGAAAATGCCGGCGTGTTCCTAGACTACACCGGACCCCTTTGTTGGCCACAACTCTTGAACCTGGGTCTTGTCCACGAGACCTGACTTCTCGCCAACAAATGGTTCCGTTGCCGGGACCTACATGTTCTGAGGGGATCTAGATCATGGTATCGAGGATTTTTGAATGAGCGATACGGCGATGGTGGGATGATCATCTTGACCAGTACATTGCTCAGCAAGCAGGGCTGACCAAGAAAAAGGAGGCGGCAATCAAGGAGCTTGTTCTTTTATCTGACTCAGCGAGTGATACATACGAAATTTTCTGGGGAAGGTTCCCTACGGACCTTTACAATTGGCTGCGGAGGTTACGAGCGACGGTGCCCCAAGAAGGCTTGCGAACGATAAACCGCAGGTGGGCGCACGAAGATCTGGTGGCACTACACCGGGTGGACACCGAACTGACCCGCGCAGTGGATTTTTGGGTAAGGACCACGTTGGAAGGATACACTGTGGAGTTTGCTGCTGAGTGCTACCAATCCTTTTCGAAAGCCGAGGCTGTTTTCCACTCAGGGCTAAGGGGGAAGCTGCTGAAGGAGATTCCGCTGTGGATCAAAGCTCTGATGGTGGATGAAGGGTTGATTGAGTTCCATAAAATGAGTATGGAAGCGTAAACCACCCGTGCTGGGGGAAGGGTTGAGGGGACCGATGCTGTGTAGAATGTGAAAGTGGGGAGCGGGGAATGGATGTTGAGGCCGCATGCAAGTTGCGGGAACGACGTGCGCATCGGCGGGCACAGATCGCCGATAGGTGGCGAAGAAGGGTAATGCGAGATTTGAAGAGAAGGGAGATCGAGAGGAGAAATCAAAAGGAGGCACCTCAGAGGATAGGAGTTATGGATTTGGATACCCGGGAAGACGACGGGACAGCGGTGGAAGTGCAGTGGGTGCACGGGAGCCCAACGACGCAAGAAAGAGAAATAATGACTAGCGAAGATAATGGAAAGATGCAGCCCGAAGAGATTTCCGATGATGAATGGCACGACGTGATGCAGCGGATGTTTTAAGATCAGACGGCACCCACCCCTCCAGGCAGCCCTACTTCCCACCTTCTGCATGGCCAGGATCCCGACCTTCCCCTGGTACTGTATCAACCTTTAAATAATATTTTTATTTAGTTACAAGCATTGAGTCAGTCACACAATAGTTCATCAGCGTCAATAACGTCCGGTAATAGCAACGTTACTAGTAGCAGTATTTTTCCTAGTGGGACCATTATGCAACCAGGACCTAGAGGATTCATCCTAGTCAATTCTCCGCAAGCACACATGGCTGGATCTTTCACCCGGTATCCAGAGTTCTCTGGCCGGGGCAATGATGATGTAGAGCAACACTGGTACCTGTGCGAAGCCATCTGGAGGGCTCACCAGACGCCAGATGCAGGGAAGTTAATAGAATTCCAAACCACGCTCAGAGAGAGGGCTCTGCGATGGTTTATTAAGTGGTCCGAGGCTCATCCTAACCCCGTAATTGCGGATGTGAAGCAGGATTTTGTCCGCGAATTCAAGCTTCCCCAGACAGACCAGCAGGGCCTGTCAGAGCTGTGGGAAATCAAGCAGAAGTAAGGTGAGACCGTGTGGGAGTTGATGCAGCGATTCAAGGATGCGATCGGGAAACTCAGCTACCCGATCGATCCAAACCACCAGAGGGACTGGTTCATCAAGGCTCTGCTTCCCTTGACACGAACCCCTATCACTCAGCAGAAGACTGATAATCTGCAGGACGCTTTGGAGCAGGCCATGAAGATTGAAGCCATGGCGGGCTACCCCCAGGAATATCGGGGGTGGCCCCGCAAGATCCTTCCTTGATAGGGTTGCAACACCATATTGCCAGCTTGACTGAGAAGCTCAAGGAGCTTCAGCCGGTGAGACGAGCGTGACCGAATGTTTGGTGTACTCATTGCCTGGTCGAAGGCCATGTCGCAAACCGAGTGTCCTCGGTTGAACGGCGCAGGAGCAGGACCCTCGGTCGCAGCAATCGAGGGGGGTCCACCACCCGGGGGTGGCGCGGAAATGAATCCGCAGGGGGTATACCAGTCGCAACAACCTTACGCGGGGTTCCCACCTCAACCGGGTTCCTCCACCATAGAGTACTGCGAGATTTGCCGGACGCTGGGGCATCCTCCTCGGATGTGCCTGATATTACAGAAGTACTCCACGGTCCCGAATAATGTGTACTGTGAATTTTGTGTTTCCACGACTCACAACATGGAGCAGTGCAGGGCGCTTGACGCCCTTGCAGATCGATTGGATCGTCCCTCCTACAGGGTGAACGAGGCTCCAAGGGGAATAGGTGGCGGCATGCGGGGAGGCCGCACAGGCGGACGCGGTCCGGTAAAATGTTACAACTGTGACCAGGAGGTTCACGTGGCTCGATAATGTCCCCTCCCGCGACGACCCTGGTGTTCCCATTGTCGAGTCAACGCCCACGCTACAGAGGACTGTCTGGAGCTCATCAAGAAGTGGGAAGAACGGGCGAGGTAGAGGGGAGCGAATCTGATAAACTCATAGCCGTGAGGGACCGCAACCCCAGACTTGCAAAACGTCGTGATCGTGACGAGGGGCGGCAAGAAGACTGGAGAGGATGCCCACGGGAGGGAGCCAGCATGAGTGGTTTGGCCGGCATCCCGGAAGAAGTTGATGAGGCCCGAAGTCCAGAAGAAGTATTTCCAGGGGGCAATTGAGGCGTTCGGCCAGTTGCGGAACGAGGGAGGTTTGGAGGAGCCCATGCTGCCAGAATCTGGGGTGCAAAACGTCGCAGGTACTGTGGTCGAGGATTGGCTCCGGCTATTCCTCAGGATTGTTGACAACGCTGCGTTGCGGCAACAGCTCAAGCATGCTTTTGAAGGAGCACTGCAGGGGCGCACAGAACTTAGAGGTGGGGCGGACGCTGGCCTCAATACGTGCAGTGCGTGAAGCAGAACAAGCAACGAACAGGCAAAGAATTTCGCCTTAACACGCAGGTCGCAGGATTCCAAATCAGCGACACCATGTTGGACTTGGGGTCCGACGTCAACATTATGCCGCGGAAGACGTGGGAAGCTCTTGGAAGGCCACGGCTAGCCTACTCACCAATCCAACTCAGGATGGCGAACCAGGACTGTATTCTGCCAATCGACCGGCTCGAGGGTGTCGAGGTCGACGTTGTGGGGGTGAAGACGTACACTGATTTTGAGGTTATTGATATCATGGGCGACAAGGATCCCTATCCCGCCTTACTCGGCATTGATTGGGCTTTTGAGAATTACGCCATCATCGACCTTAAGAAGGAGCTGATGATCTTTGAGGATGGGGAGGTACGGGTCACCCAGCCTCTCGACCCGTATCAGGGCCCGTGATATACGGAAACAGTGGACAATCGGGAGGATGCTCAGATGATGGACCACCTTTATCAGATGACCGCAGGAAAGTGGGACGACTATATTAACCCGACCGCAACTGGCTCTGTCAGTTGGCGGAGTGTGCAGAGCTCGGAGCTCGGATCCGAACTCGCTTGGGAAGACTGGTAGCAAGGGGGGTATGAGACCACCACGCGGAGATGTGCCTCCATTTCCCAAGTCCGATGGGTAGGGAGTGAGATCCGTAGATATCCCACCTTGTCGAACATGCAAGTAGTCAATACTTTTATTACCAAGGTGGAAGACCTGGTCCCAGCTAAAAGTCGGATGCCTCTTTTGGATGTAGCCTTGCAATCCACGTCGGCCCGATGGTGGAAAAATCACCGCAACACTCTGTTCCAATGGGAGTGCATGGCGGATGCTCTGCGGGCACACTTTAAGGAGGACGAAGGACCTTGCAGTACGCTTCAGTATCATGGAACTTCCGACCCGCGACTCCATGTGCGGGCCTGCGAGGAATAGTGGCGTAGCACCCAGTACCCTAAGGAGCAGTGGGTCCACAGGTTTATCCACTCCCTGGGTACAATTCCCCAGGCTTGGTACCTGGAGGAAGAGCGGAAACGGGGAACCTGCTCTTGGCAGGCAGTTGCGGACAAGTTCGTTTGGTGCTTCTTGTTCGAAGGGGAGACGGCGCAGGAGTCTCAGGCCTTGCAGGCAATCAAGGAGGTCTTGTTTTTCTGCCATCCCGAGCCTGACGAGGGCCCGGTTGTGTCACGACCTGAGGTCAGGCGCGAGTTGGTCTGCCACCGGATTGACGGCGATCCGGACGATGATAGCCTCGAGGACCTTAGACATCTCTACTTTGACGAAAGGGAAGGCGAGCCGAGCATCAGTGAAGCGCCGACGACTGAAGGAGTCCATTTACAGCCACTAAAGACAAAGAAGCTGAACATTGGAATGGACGAGAAACCCAAGCTCGCAACGGTGGGAGATTACTGGGACGAGGAAACGATGAAAGAAATTTTCAGCCTCCTCAGGGAATACGAAGATTTGTTCCCGTCCTCGGTTGCGGACCTGAAGGGGATCAAGGGGGACCTGGGCAAAATGCGCATCGCGCTGAAACCGGGGGCCAGGCCGGTGAAGCACCGACCCTACCGGCTGAACCCGCGTATCAAAGAAAAGGTCAAGATGGAGATCGACAAGATGCTGGCTGCAGGTCTTATCTTCCCAGTAGAAGAAGCAGAGTGGGTGAGTCCCATTGTCATCCAGAACAAGAAGGACAAAGCGGAGATCCGTGTCTGTGTGGACTAACAGAGCCTGAACAATGCCTGCATCCACGATCCGTTTCCCACTCCTTTCAGCGATGAAGTTCTAAACCATGTTGCGGGAAACAAAGCCTATTCATTCACTGATGGGTTTTCGCGTTACCATCAAGTGCGCATAGCTGAGGAAGACAAAGCAAAGACGACATTCACCACTGAGTGGGGATCATTCGCATACCACGTTATGCCGTTTGGTCTGAAGAATGCACCAGCTATGTTTTCCTGGATTGTCATTGCTGCTTTTCGGGAGTACATTCACAAGTTCCTGGAGGTCTATACGGATGAATGGACCGTCTACAGCCTGTTGAAGAAACACGCTTCCCTGTTGCACGTTATGTTTGACCGGTGTCGTCAGCTGCAGATTTCCTTAAACTTGAAGAAATGTATTTTTGCAGTTCCATTCGGCACACTCTTAGGCCACGTGGTGTGCAAGCAAGGGGTCTGTGTCGATCCCGCCAAGGTCACTGTCATCGTCCATATGGAGGCCCCTGAGACCGTGAAGCAGTTTCCGGCACTACTCGGGCCCACAGGATATTACAGGCGGTTTATCTGCAACTACGCAAGGATTACAGCCCCTTTGGAGAAACTATTGCGGAAGTTAGAGGTGTTCCAGTGGACAGCGGAGTGTAGGAAGGCACTTGACACCTTGAAGGAGAAGTTGGCGACGGCACCCATACTTGTTCATCCCGACTGGGATAAGCAGTTCCATGTGCATATTGATGCATCCGGTATTGCACTTGGGGCTGTATTGGCGCAACCCGGGGAGACGACAGTTGACCACCCCGTATACTTCGCCAGCCGCTGGTTATCGAATGCGGAGAAGAATTACACCACGACCGAGCGGGAGGTGTTGGCGATGGTGTACTCCCTCTAGAAGTTCCGCCACTATCTTCCGGGCGGCAAATTCACATTCTTCACAGATCATTCTGCATTGAAGTATCTGGTGAATAAGCCTGTGTTGGAAGGATGGATCTGTCGCTAGCTTCTACTTTTCCAGGAATTCACGTTTGAGGTGATTGTCAAACCCGGCAGGTTGAATGTCGGTCCCGATCATTTATCCAGGTTGGAGACGGGAGAGAATGACGGCTCGTTGGACGATCAGCTACCGGATGCCGACCTCTTCTGGGTCGAAGTAGTACCAAATTACCTGGCTGACATTGCCACTTATCTGACCACAGGACAATGCCCTCAGGATTACACCCCGTTTCAGAAATGCCACCTGGTTGTACGGGTGGCCGACTACCAATTGATCGTGGAGAAGCTATACAAACTCGGCCTTGATGAGGTGTTGCGCAGATGTGTTCTCGACCATGAACGGGAAGCGGTGATGTGGGAATGTCACAGTGGGGTTGCGGGAGGGCATGTGGGTGCGAAACCCACCACAAGGAAAGTGCTCCAAGCTGGCTTGTGGTGGCCGACGGTACATGCTGACTGTAAGGCCTATGTGAAGCGTTGCGATGTTTGCCAGCGAACGGGAAGGCCTTCGCACCGGGATGAGCTTCCGCTACACCCAGTGCATGTGTTGCGGCCGTTCAAAAAGTGGGCTGTTGATTTCTTAGGCCCCATCGCCCCAGTCGCTAGACACTCCAAGGCCCGATACATCATCACCGCCATGGATTACCTCACCCGGTGGGCTGAGGCAGCAGCGGTACGCGACTTCTCGGCAGAGACCACTGCCCGGTTTATCTTTGAGCACATCATCAGCCGGTTTGGTTGCCCACAGATCTTGACCAGTGATCAGGGTACGCATTTCATTAATGCCACGGTCAAGTCACTACTGGACACATTTATGATTCAGCATCATAAAAGCAGCCCATACCACCCGCAGGCCAATGGTACTGTGGAAGCCTTCAACAAGATTCTTGAAAAAGGCTTGACTAAAATTTGCAATGCTCAGCGCGACGATTGGGACGAGCATCTCCCAGCGGCACTATGGGCCTACTAGACCATGGTGAAGTGTTTGACTAACCAGACACCATTCCAGTTGGTGTATGGTCGGGAAGCTGTGATTCCCACCGAGTTCACTGTACCCAGTCTTTTGATCGCAACGTCTCTTCAGTTCTCAGAAGAGGAGTCACTTCGGGAATGCCTCTAGGAGCTACAGGAGCTAGATGAGGCCCGATTCCTGGCGGAATTCCACCAGAAGGTTCAGAAGGCCAGGCAGAAAGCGTGGCACGACCGCCACATCAAAACCAAAGCCTTCCAAGTTGGCGGCAAAGTTCTCTTATATGATAGTCAGTTCCAGAAGTTTCCATGCAAGCTTCAGATGCACTGGTTGGGACCCTACTTTGTCATCAAGATCCGCGACTCAGGAGCTGTTCGGTTGGCACAACTGGACGGTACAGTTCTCCCTGGGTGGGTGAATGGCGCACGCCTGAAACTCTACCAGGAGTAGGTCCCTTTCACTTCTCATCAATAACTCTCACAACCGAGAGAACCCGTAGAGTAGCTTAGTCGAATAACTCTCCCGTAACCGGGATGAGCGTAGGGAGTCTTTTCCATTCATAGGCAGTCTGTCAAATAATCGGTCAGTTGCGGGTACCTCACCGCAACCGACTGTGGTCGGGGCGGACCAGTCCAGCATGTCACAGTGCCAGTCCAGCGTGTCGTCCGTGTAGGATCCACCCCCGCGCCTGTGTTAGTCCAGGTCATTTCCGTCAGTCCTTTTGTCAGTCCGTAGGATTGCTCAGATTTGCCTCATAAATTACCATAAGTAGACTGTAATCGGACCATAATCATTTGCCATCACCCGCAGTTCCCTCAGCCGTCGCATCCGCCCATCTCCCCATGACATCGTCAGTAACTGTCAGATTACACACAGGCATGCGATTGATCACACGATTATTGCAGGCAAGAAAGATAACAAGAATTAATTGTCGTTATGGAGTCTCATCAACTCCGCTCATGCCAGGGAATGCCATAACTTGCATGGAGACCAATAGCTCAAGAATGACGGACCAGTTCAATTTGGCAATTGCAGCGACTCCAGAGCAATTGAAGCCTCAAAGCGCACCGCACCCAGAAGGAAGCTCCCGACGATTTCTCCAGGTTTACCCGCGCCGAGCCAAGATGCCGAGGGCTCTCTTATCTGTTCCTGAACCAGTCCTGGACAATCGAATCCACCAAATAGAGTCATTGGTTGGCAAGTATGACAGTGCCACGATGATGGACGCCAACCTGTCCGACCCAGCTGAATTCCCCCACCTCCATTGGCAGACGTACATGGAATACCACTATACACCAGGCAATAGCTCCAGCAGCCGAATGCGACAAGAATACAGGGGCCTCCAGCAATCGTCCTTGATGAATTTAAGGACTCTCCCTATTTTCGGAACTACAGGACCGGCCCTGAAATGCACTCGGTTCCTCCTCAGTCGAGTACAGAACGACTCTCTGTGGCTCAACGAAGAAATCCCCATCCACGCCGAGGACATTCATCGGCTGACAGGGTTATCTCAGAATGGCGCCGATGTCTCCGCTGCCAGCCAGACATCGTCCAAGCGCACCCGAAAGTCAGGCGACACAAACCTGTATACCAAGTATGGCACCCGCCGGGGGGGGGAAGGGTGCCAAAATATTTGATCAATAAGCTAGAAATTTGGTTCGCTTGCTACCTTATTGCTAGCAATACGATGTGGAACTATACTAAGGGAGAATGCACTTTGGATACAATCTCCATTACGGAGCACTGTATCCAGGGCGTCAGGCTGAATTGGTGTTCCTTCGTGCTAAAAGAACTCTTCGCGGCCTACGAAGAGAACTACAAGCGCACCACCAATTTCATCTACGGTTACTTGCTTTTAGCTTTCGCCATGTGGAAATGGCACGTTCCTCCGGTCCGGATGCCGGCAGAGACTACCGAGAGCTAGCCTCTCGCGATGAAGTTCACTCCATGGTAGGTGTCCTCGGACCCCAGCACCAAACAGGTGAACGCGGAAGCGTTTCGGGCGTGGTACGGGCTCATGAGAGACGTGGTGGCCAACCAGTAACGGGTGCCCCGACACCTATTGGATGAGTATAGTGAGCAGGTATGGTTCGGGGTAAGCCACAGGCACACTTACCTCCGCCCAACTTGCATGTCGGAAGCCACCTTCCACATGGCGCCCCTCAGATTCCAGTTGAATGATGATACCTTTCACCGCGAGGTCTCTGCGTGGCTGGAGGTCACCAAGCACATCCGCAATAGGATCCCCTACTATAACTTTGAGCGGATGCTGCCGGCGCAGCGGCCCGCCGAGACAGGCGCAGTGGGGTCCTCACAGGTTGCGGCGGGTCTCCACAGGATACAGCTGAGACCGCACAAGAACTGCCCGAATCACTGGTCTGCGTCGTACAACACCTCAATGCCCAGGTACGACGCCTTAACGTGGTAACCCAAGTTGTTTCAAGTGGTGCCCCCTTATTTCCCTCATTTTCTGAATTTCAGCTCGGTCGGTCTCTTGCTCCCTCCCATATCGCCCCTCTCACCTCTCCCATCCCCACCAGCTTATTCACCTCTACTAGCCCTATCATCACCCCGATGGGCGAAACGGGCCCAGAAGCTGATCCATCAGACCCCCCTCCATCCAAGAGGGCCCGCACTACTGTCACAGATCCAGTGGTGGATCTTACCGACGATGATCCACCATCCACTCCACTCCTAGGGACGTTCATTCCAGAGGAACCCCTAATCGATCCGTTAGAGTTCCTCAACATTCGTCTCCCCCATACCTCTTTCACCCCGTCCACCACTCCCTCCACTGGCCGTCCACCTGCCACCTCCTCCAATCCATCCAACTCATCGGCCACTATATCAGATCCTCTCATCCGGGAACTTTTCGGAGGTGACCACGGGGTGGAATTCACCTCCAGTACTGAAGCCGTAGTACCGCCGGTTGACCCCGTGGCCACACCCCAGGATCCTATCTCTACTATATCTACTCGGCTGGCAAATGTTGGGGCTGATTCGGCTGACCCTCCCCTAGACCAGACCATTCATCAAGACCGGCCGGAGTCCGATATGGCCACCTCAATGCAGCAGCAGACACCGGTCCTTCCTCCTGAGACCTCCAACCGATCAGTGGCCAGTGGCCAACCTTCGCAGGAACGGATGCCAGAGTCGGGCGCTTCCAGCACGGCTAATGCAGAAACATGGGGTATAGGGCAGCTGTACCTACTCGTTCAGCGAGCGGCCCTCAAGGCCGAACAGATTCATTCCAAGTTGCAGCAGCGGTGCACTGTGCAGCACCAACAGATCATAGCGCTTACTGAATAGCGCGATCAGCTATCCAGGGAGAAGACCTACCTCCAGGAGCAGGTCACCATTACTGCTCAGGCGTTCTCCGACCTATGGCCCGCTGCAAGGGCTCATCACGCCCCACTCCCTGACAATATAGCGGAGGACAGTGTAGCAGTCCAAGCTTACCACCTTCGGACTACTTTCACTGATCTATGCACGGAGAATCAAAAACTCCAAGCGGCATTAGCCGCACGGCCTACCCATGCAGATCCACAGATTGTCTACTTAGAACAGGTGACTGCCAAGCAGACTCAGGCAGTTAGTATGCGGGCGACTCTTCATTCCACTGCGGGCGAGGCTTACGCCCTTCTGCGAAGTCTGCAGGAGTGCTCACTCGCACTCACTGTCAAAACGCAGCCTATTTCTGCCCAGCTGCAACAGATTTCCCGTGAAATTCAAGAGACTGCGGACCCAGCATGGTTAGATCAGCTCTATGCCCAGGCGGACGAGCTTGAAATTCAAATGCAACAGACTGAGGCCGACTCGGCAGCGGCCAAACAGGTCATTCGGGAAATCCGTCCGCCCATTCGAGCCACTGCCGAATCCATACAACAGATGGATGCCAAGGCCGAGACCCAGCTTGCCACAATGTTCGGGGCTGTCCCGACGACTATAGAGGAGGCCGCCGCCACCAGGATCTCAGAAGAAGCATACCTGCTTATGCAGGAATGGCAGCAAGCGGTGGCGAACTTCACCGGGCTTAGAGATACAGCGCTCCGCAAGGTCCCGGAGTTGGGGCCCTTGTTTGAACAACCGCTTGGCGGAGCACAGCAGGAAAGGGCGCGGGGCGAAGGCACAGCAGAACAGAGCACGGGAGCCAGCGGGGCAATGGAAGTGGAGACTGTTATTTGTGATTGACTCGGGGACGAGTCAAGGAATTGTGGTTGGGGCCTGTTGGGGCCCTTGTTTTTTATTATTTTTGAAGTCTTGGTTGGAACATTTTTAATTTTGACCTTTTTGGGTTGCGGCATGAAGACACATGGCAACCGAGACCGTGCCGCAAATACCAGGAGTCGCGGAGCTATCAAGGTGGCGCGGAAGTATGCGATAGCTGGAGATAGAACATGGACAAGTACAGATGAAGGAAACACACAGCAAAAGACAGAAAGTGGAACACGCAGATAACAGGAGAGAAGCTGGGAGAAGCTGAAGAAAAGACACAGAGGAACTGATAGTTGCGAGAGCGGGTGAATAAATAACAGTCACCCGGCTGGAAGAAGCAGATGCTGAAGAGGTTGCGAGGCTCATAACATGGGAAGACGCACAGAGCGACTGTGGAAGAATCATGCATGTCCTCCCTAGGGTTCCTCTTCTTCTCTATTCTACCTTTCTGTTCCGAACACCATCTATATCAGATTTGTAAGCTATCATTGAGAATGCCATGTACTCATGTGTTTGGCCAAGAGATTAATACAATGGAAGGTTGCTGTCTCAATAAGATGTTTATGGGCCTGTAATGTGTTTATGCTAGTTTAAAATTTTATTTGCAAATTTCTGAATGCTTATTAAGTGATCTTGCGTATATAACTTTGTATATGTAATCGATGCACTGTCCTTCATGAGTTGCGAATTTGTTCCCTGCCATTGATCTCATGCCTTTCTGCATGTGGTTGCGGCACGCCTCGGGTGATACGCACTGCTCTTCGGAGCAGGGTGAAAATGCCGGCGTGTTCCTAGACTACATTGGACCCCTTTGTTGGCCACAACTCTTGAACCTGGGTCTTGTCTGCGAGACCTGACTTCTCGCCAACAAAATTGTACTTTACATTAAAAGTATTACTATTATTCATCGGCAAGGGTGTTAATGTGGGAGGTATTAGAGCCTTGTTGTGTAAGATTTTCCCACTCTACTTGTGTACATTTTATGTAATGGCTTGGAAAATATCTGATGTTAGACATTGGAGATCGAACTGGAGGACTATTCACTATAAATGTGAAGTCCATGTTCTACGATGGCAGGAGTACATGCACTATGGGAAAGTAGGTGAGAAGTTTTGACCCTCACCCTCCTTCACCTGTTCTAGCTCCAAGTTCATACTACTAGTTTATCTTCTCCATGTTGTAGTGTTAGAGTTTCTTCATGATCTCTTGTCCATTCCTTCAACTTTGTTTGGCTTGGGTATTAAGGTATTTCGTCTCCTCTTTCTGCATATGATTTTGCATATTTTTAACCTTTCTTCGTTCTGAAAAAATTTTTGAATTTATATGTGTTTATTTTTTCTTTATGCGCAATGTTTGTTTTCTCAAAAGAGCTTTGTTGGGTTGTACTTGGCCGTAGTCCTGTGTTGTAATACTTGGATTTACGCTAGTTCTTGGTTAAATATGTCTCTTAAATTCTTAGCGAGATAAATTATTTCCTTACAAAGTGTCGTTTTCCTCCATATCCTTGCTGGGCTTCATCTAGTTTATGCTCTAGGAATACTGGGGAATCAATGTATTGGGTTTTTGGCTGTATCCATGTTAGTGTTAGTTCCTTTAATTACATGAGATTTCAAAGCAGGGAGGATACTCATAAGTTGTATGTGAAGGAGATTTTCTTGGTGATAATTTGGGTTTTGGGATCTTTCATTGGCTGGCATGGTTTTGGGGGTTTTGGTGTTCTATTTCTTTTCGTTGTCTTGAATTAGAAAATAATGTTTGAATTTGGTACGTTGGTGTGGCGCTCGGGGGATGATTTTTTGTTACTTCGGTCAAGGACTTAAGGGTTAGTGGTATGTTTGATTTATAGTTTCGCATGGCATGTGTCTTGTACCTATTTTTCCTATCCTCTTTCTACAACTATATGCCTCCCCGACAAAGAATGATGAGAAGGAGGGGTGGTATGTATCATGTTGATTTCAAGCGAAATAGGTCTTTTGTGTATGACACAGTTGGATTATTTTTTGTCATTCTTCCACTTGTCATGAGATTCATAGGAATTCTTTTCATTGAGTTAAAACAAACAAGGGAACATTCCCACCATTTTGATTTTTAGGTACAAGTGACTATTGTAAATGTAGTAGCTCTCTTAATTCTATATATTTCCCATAATAGTAGACCCATTTCTTATACTTATATTTGCATCAACGAATTAGATACTGCTTTCACCTAATTTTTTAACATAAATAGGTTGAGAACTATAATGGATTTTTTTTCCATTGAGGAAATTAAAATGTATGTTACAAAATCAATACCTTCGTCTTGATAATGTTTGGCTTCCGGATTGGCTTTGTCGGAAAGTTTCGGTGTCTAATTTAGCATATGTAAGATCTTACCGACCCTCCTAGAGATCCAACTGATCTCTCAAAGAGAAAAGTATGTCAGAGACCACACCACTTATCTTCCAACGCAATATTAGAAACATGAGCTTCCATGTCTTTTGTTGAGACATTTTTGGAAATTTTGCTTCAATGTTGTAGATTTATTTCTTGGCTTTCAAAAATTGGATTGTATAAAAAGTGGTGGTTGTTATTGCCTATGATAATCGTCTAAAATTTTTGGTGAGTGAAATGTTCAGTCACGTAATTTTTATTATTGTTTTTCCACAACACTCATAATACTTCTGCTTATGCATTTTTTTTCTCTCGTGGGGAGATGCCGATATTTATGTTTAGTTCTTTGTATGCTTTTTACATCGTTTTGCAGTGATTGTGATCATGCCCCAGTATCTTTTGTTCTTAAATGATAGCATGAAAGTTGATCGTTTGTTGAAAAATATCATCTATGCATACCATGGTATTATGATTACTCAAGACTCTGGATATGGCTCTCTCGCTCATGGTAACAAGTTATGCCCACATTCAGACCCCCACTGCTATACCAGAAATGGAATACTTACCTTATCGGTGTAGTCCGTGCTGTTTGAATGTAAGATAATGTAGTTAAGCCAATTCATTTTTTGAAATAATATATCCACTAGTTGAAATCGATTTTCACTTACATGTTGTAGAAAGTGAGAAATCATCTCTTTGTTTTTGCCCTTTCTCGCCAATATGGTCCGGCCTTGATCATGATGTAATCTTTTTATTAATGAAAATAATTTTGTAGCAAACTTACAAAAATAAGAACAATATTACTATTATCTATTTCCATTATCTTTTAGCATTATTTTCCCTATGTGGTAAGTACTTTTCCATTTCATCAAATAATGTTTATGTAATCTTACTCTTATTTTTTAAATTTTTGCTATATTTTCAACTATTGAAAAAGGATCTTTATTCGTAATTCTTCATAAATGATAACTATACATGTCTTCCTAAATAATTCTATACTATAACAACATGTAGGTCTAACACATATATTATCATATCTAATTACACATAATAAATAAAAGTTAATGTGTAATTTATACATGTTAATAACAAAAATAAATATCACACACAATTTGCACATAATTAACCACATTAAAACATATATAAGCGCATAAATACTTATATTGATGAAATCCACAACATGCTACTAACTAAGGATGTTCTTCCTAACCCTGAGAATTTATCTTCCTTGTATCTCAATGGTAGGTCATACTTGAGCTTGGACTATGACACCACAAGGGCTAATACTGCAGCACTCATCATCCATCCCAATGGCCTTTGGTGCACAATTTATGACCACTCATCCATCCAAATCTCCATCTCTTCCCGCTTAGCACACATAACACAAGAATGTGTCCACTTTATTCACAACATATTCCCTAAATCAACTCTCTAGGTTTTGCATAGGATGCGAAGGAAAATTTTTAGGTTAGAAAAAGCAAGATCATGTTATTATAATTTTTTGTGATTATAGGAGAAACCCATGAAATTTCTGTGGAATGAATAAGGGGGCCATGGGGAAAAAAATATGGAAGTCCGTCAAGCACTCTGTCTCCCATGAATTGAGATTTTTCCATATATATGGATTCAATAAAAAAATAAGATTAATGGAAAACAATGGTTTTTTTCATCCAATATTGGGGGCTAGCGTTATTGGAGGATTATCCTAGATCATGAAAAAAAACACCTTTAGTGACGGTGGGTGCCATCATTGGTCAAAAATAAACATGTGATAGGATGCCCCATATAATCTTTGCTTTACATATATACATCCCTTTCCATAAGAGAGAACAAGTATTACATTTCACCTTTCTCCTACTCTTAGCAAAGAAAAAATATGTATCAATGTGATAAAGGTTTGAGCCCTCATAGTGGGCCATATATTTAAACACCCCTCCAATGAGAAATAACAAGGGTAACCTCTCCCGCTTCCCAATCCTCATTATCAAAACAATGATCACCACGCAACAGATGATTTTTAGCAGAAGAGGTAGTGCCACTGAGACTGCCACTCCATTGTTTTGCACCATGACAAAGAGAAATGTGAGAGAAAGTTACCTAACCAACTATCGATCATCACAATGCTTAACGGTAAAATATAAACAATAGATAAAGATAACAATAAATAAATCAACGATTATTGACAAAGTAGACACTTTTCGTAGTGAGGTGCTTTCAAGGTTTACGTATATCCCAAAATAATATCTAATAAAAAGAAAAGAGAATAATAAAAATAATAGTTAAAAGAGTATATCTATATTAACTCATAATATATAAAATATATTGAGGATCTTAGATTTTTCACTATTGGAAAAGTTAGGACATCAAAGGAGTTTGATTTCTTGTATAGTATTGATGGATTGAACAATATTAGAACGATGGTATTCAAGCATTCTAAAATTCTTGTATTCAAATCTTTATTAAATATTTTTTCATAATTTTGGGCTCAATATATATTTGTTCACAATTCATGAATCTATATTTGTATAAAAATTACATGATTAATTTATCCACCACGTGCCTCAAGGTAGGATATTACCGTATGTTCATTCCTTATACATAATGAAAGGAAAAAAAAGAGAGAGATAGTCCACTTCGAATAATAATAAGACCGAATAATGAATATAAGGGAATTATGCACCTCCATATCTCTCATGATGTAAAACTATTTAGTTTTATATTATATAATATTTTAAAATCATACAGAGAAAGTATGAATCCCTCAACTATAAATGAAAGGTTAAAAATATTTTAATCATCTATTTCGAAAATATTCACAAAAGGTAAAGGTAAAAGGTAAACTATATTGTAAAGTTAACGAAAGAAAGACTACCAGCTCATTTTTTTCTAGATATGGAGATATCTAATACGTTAACGAAGAAAAACCAATCCGAGCAAAGGAATATAAGTGACAATATGTCTATCATCACGTTGATGAATGAAAGTATAAAAGAGTTTATACCATTTGATAATGCAAGAACACATTCAGATAATGGGTCTATCCAAGGAAAAAAATGGTCATTATTTATTCCTTTTTTCATGAATCGGAGAAGAATGAAAAATGACCAAGTTCATAAATATATACATCTATTCCATGAATATAAGTATGTGGAAAGTTGATCAATTTATTCCTTCATTTTCATAATTATGAAAGAAGTGTATTTAAGACCTTATTAATCCAATCAAATCCTTATATATTAAAGTGTTAATTTAATTTATTTATTTTAGCTTTGGTAGAAGGTAAAAATTTTAAGATATTTCATAATGATATTATAAAGAAACAATATTTGAATTTAATAGCTATATATCCCTCCATTCAAACCATTACATATTCGCAGGTTATAAGATGTTTTTTTAACAGATCAGTCCATTATGCACATACATTTTTGTCTCTACTCATGTGTTTTCAAATTATTAGGAAAAGTTTGCATATAAGCGATGATATGGAGTTCAGTGTATTTTTCCTTGGCCTGTTTGGCTTTCTCTAATCAATTCCTGCCTAATCTTTATAAAGATGAGAAATAAAAACAGCTTTTAAATTCCCTCACCCAAATAAGCAGCTATGGAAAAACGACTTTTCAGTATACATAAAAAGTATTAAAACACATGATATTGTGCCCTATCCACATAAACTATTCCTCCAAACAATGACATTAGAACAACTAAATGAGCTATATGCAGCTTTAACAAAATATTTTCTTATGAACACCAATCACAAATACAAATGTTTTCATATCATGGGCCCTAAATTAAAGAATGTCAGAATGCAAAATAAATTTATTCCCACCAAATTCAAGGTATTATCTCCCTAAAATATAAAAGAAATTGCAATATTTCCATAAACATCATTGCATTCAGGGCAAGTCAATGCAGAGAAAAAAATGAAAACAAAATTAATAAGAAGAATATCTTTCCTTAGCAAAATAATCAAAAATTTTTCTGTTCTCCAAATGCCTATCTTCAACTCTCAATGAGACACTTTTATACAAAAATACTTCAATATTCCACTTGGTAAGGAAAATATTAAAAATGAATACTGACAAAATTTTAAATGTAGAGATATCATTTTACAAAAATAACAATTGAATACAACCCCTAAAATCAAAACATAATCATGAAAACAAAATTAATTCCCAACCATGGACAAATGCCACAAGAAAAAGGAACAAAGGAAAAAACTGAAGATATTCTCAATGGTGCCTTACCTTTATTGAATAATGTTGACAGAAAAATAGCAATCCTTACAAATTTGACCCCTGTCAAATGTAGGAGAAAAAAGATAGAAATAGTAGTAGTCTCAAATCAGAAAAACTGTTACATAAGCTGCATCAGATGTCTGTATCTCACTGTAAGAAAACGAGATTGTCTTCAAATTAACTTTTATATTTATCAAATTCCTTAAGCAACCAGAATCATACTGGAACATGACACACAATATTTCTAATACGAAATACTCCCAATCTTTCAAAGAATTTCAATCTTACTTAACACGCCAAACCTGAGATATGAATTCTTGATCAGTTTGACGTCATCCAATCAGAATATGTAGAGTGTCCATGAGAAGAACTCACCGTAATGCGTTTCAAGTACTATACAAGCGAGTTCCATTGTTCCGATCAATTTGTAATCCAACCATGACTTAAATCAATGAAAAAATATGCCTCCATTCTTGTTCATTAAATGCAGCCTCAAACTCCTAAACTTATATCAACATTTTAAAGATGCTACAGCATATTATTGGTGAAAACATATATAGGAGTAATTTAGGCTAATAAACAAAGGTAAAGGAAAATTTTGTGAAGAAGTTATTGATTATCTTATTAGAGAATTATAGTATAAGGAAACACACACACAAAATTTATAAGTTTAAGAAGGAAAATTATATTAAAAAATAAATTGCTGCGTTTATGAGAGTTTATTTATATGTATTATAAAGAAAATATTTTTCATTTTTTTTAAGTATTATATTTATATTAATTTCCGCAATAAATCATTAATATCATTTTATTTTTAGAATCATATTTTATTCATAAGCTGACCTTACAACTATATTTATTTTAGAATTACATTTAAGTTTAATATAATAATATTTTAAAAAAATAGCATATATCAAAAATCAACAATAATCTCTATTTCTACAAATTTTCTTACCTAAAAAAATTAAATGTCACTTTCATCTTCACTAAATTAATAAAATAAAACCCATTATTAAATTATCAAAATTCGTGCAATAATGAAACATTTTTATTAATCAATTTGTCTTCCTTTCCATTATATATAAATTATAACATATCATGATCATTTATTATTTAATTATTTTTTATCTTTTTCGTCATTTATGCCTTCTTTTAATGTATTACAACTTTTTCTCTATACTAATAATATTTACTATTGATCAATAATGCGTGGAAGAATGGGAGAAAATATTCTTCTGGCGTTCACTTGCGGTGGTTTTTTCTAAGGCCAAGCGGCAAGATTCCGCCGGACGTTAGAGCTTGAAACTTGAGGTCTATTTTTATAAATGGAGGTTAATGTTCTTCGGTAGCGGGAGTACATGCACAGTAAACAAAGTGAGGAGGTTTCTTCATCACTTTCTTCACCTCCTTGAGCTGAAATGTCGCATCTGCTGTATTCTTCACAAGCAACATTCAAGCTTCTTCTTTAGCTCACACTCATTTCTTCAACTTGCCTATTCATATATATTACGGCCTCCTCTTCTAACATCCGTTCTATGGATTGTTGAACTTGATTGTTCTGAGTGTTTGTCTTAATTTATAAACTGTTTTCCATATTCCACAATGTTTGCCTAAAATAATTTTCGTAGGGCTGTATTTAGTCTTAGGTCCTTGCAATATTTAGATTTACACCTAGTTCTATTTAAACGTGTTCGAATGACTAAGATAAGTGCTTTTTCGTATAATAAAATGCAATATGTAATATATACATGTTAATAAATATATCACACACACCTAAAAGAAGGAACGTACGTAAAAAACAATATATAAGCACAAAAATACTTATATTAAATGAAAACCACAATAAGGTACTAACTAAGGATGTTTATATTTTCCACATTTTTCTTCCTCTCAGTTGTAGGTTGCACTTCGAGCTTTAACTATGACACAATAAGGGATAAGAAGAGCACATTCACCTAACCCAATACCCTTGTTGGAATTTCAACAACAAAGTGCACCTACAGAGGGCACTGAGGTCTAAGCAAAGATCCCACACTAGTGTGGGACCATGGGCCTTAAAGACCAAACGGTGTGATAATTGGACATGCCTAGTTTTATCACCCTGAATTAAAATGGACAATAAAATCTTATCTCAAAATCACTTGTAAAAGTTAACTGGAAAAGTGACAAACTAAGTTAGCTCATGAATTTTTAGTCAATGGGTAGTCAGAGCGCCGCAGTAATTCCAGCCGTGCGAGTTCATTACGTTGGTGCATTAGTTAGTCTACATGAGAAATTAGTTAACTCAATTTGTGAGTTAAACTCGCTTATTAGTTAATTGCCTGCCACTAGTGAGACTGGATAACGCAATAAGACATGTATTCAAAGTCAATTAGTGATCTCACATGCAACCGATGATTTAATATTAGTTGCATGGCTGCCGCCTTCGTGGAGACCCATTCGAGACTAAGGTGAAAGGGATAAAGAAATTGGCTCGCTATAGGATTATTGGTTGCACCCATGCAAAAAAACACCCATTGATTTCTCATTAGCCTTTCGGCATTAGGAAGTCTCAGTACCCCCATTCCTTGTGAAATCTCTTTTCATTCATCAGAATTGCTGTATACAAGCGTTTATTGTAGGCCGAGATTTGCCAAGTGTTAATGTTTTTTTCGAGGGTAATGTGAGGCAATTAGCTATGTGATGGAGAATCTTGTGAGAAGAGGTAATTATATTTGTTTGATGTATCCATGCTGAATATACAATAGAAAATATTAGGGTTTTGAGCATCAATATTTCCCTAGGAGATTATCTGTGTTGTTGTTTGATTTGATTCTTTCCATTGTTTGTTGCATCAAGATTGCATTTAATTTTCTCAAGAATTGAATGAATCGATTTAGTATAGGAAGCTAGTGTGTTAATAATTCGGCTTGAATCCATGTGATATACATATATGTTGTATACTTTCTACATGGTATCAAAGAACTCGAAATTTTACCAAGAAAAGAAGTAGCCGGAAGGCTTGTGACCGACAGAATTTCCAATTGCATGTACCTTCCTTGCATGGCTATGCTACCAGGGATTCAAATGGCTTTCAATGGTTTGATGGGAATGCACTTCTGAGGGTTCTAATCATATTTTTGGAAAAGAAAGAATGGAGGAAATACTCAAAGGAAATGGCTTGAAGGAATTAATTGACAATGACATTACCAAACCCATTGTGACAAATGTTGCAACTTTCGATGCCTTTTAAAAAGAAGGTTGCAAAAGGGGAGATGATTTTATTGAGGGAGTACTGTACCACATTGTCTCAAGTCTCCATGGAAAAAGTACACCATATGCTATGGGAAAGCTTTGAGGGATTTCATTTTCTGATAGCAGTAATCCATAGTAGTCTGGGTCTCAACACAGCTTTTCCAGAAAATGTAAAAGGGTGCCTGAGCACCATTTCTCACATCTAAAAAAGTTTGGCCAATGTAGGGATGAGCTTGGGAGCATTAGAATAACTGTCGCGGATGATGATTTGGTGAGCCTATCTCTTCTAGGACTTCCAAGAGTTAAGTACGTTTATATGGGGACTCTCACAATGCGAAAGGGAAAATTCTCCGCATTAGGAACGACTCAGGGCTTGACAGGCAAGAGGAAAGCTTAGATGGAACACAGAGATGGAGCATCTATCTAAGGATGAAGTGATGAAGAAGGAGTTGTGCTTTGGCTACCAAGGTGAAGAAGGGAAAAATGGGGGCCAAATTTCATTCCAAATATGAATCAGAATATGCAGTGCTGGAGATAAGGTCCAAAGTGAAGAAGCACTCCTGTCATGATCATGGTCACTATGCCACAAATTGTCTGCAAAAGAAGAAGAATAAGAAGGCTTCAGGATCTGCAGTTGGTGAGGTGTTGGCCTTGCAATTTGAGTTTGAATTCTCACTCATTTCATGCATGGTGCCAAGTGCAATGGGTTTGATGTGGTACTTGGATAGTGGTGCTTCCTTTCACGTGATAGGAGACGAGGAACTTTTCAGTAGCTTGGAGGAGAAGGATCTCCAGATGCATATCAAAATGGGTGATGGCGGATGATAGAGTGTCGTCCAGATTGGTACTATTAACTTTCAGAGATAGTCAAGTAAAAAATTTCAATTAAAATATGTAATGCAAGTACTAGGCTTGAAGAAAAAATTATTCTAAGTTGCAATGTTGGAGGATAGAGGCTATGATGTTGTTTTCAGTGAAGCTAAATATTTCCTAAAAATAATTGGAAAAGCCAAGAATACTAGCATTTGAGATAATAATATCTATAAAACGGATCTAGATGGTCACATTGGGTCAACTATGGCAGCATGACAAAGTGGGTGAGTCGTGATGAGGGAGCACACACAGGATTGGGCCATCTACACCACATAGCCTTGAAAGTCATGCAACATATTTCTATAGGAATTCCAATGGGAACACTTTCTCAATTAGACACATGCAATGGATGTACCATGGGGAATTATGCAAACATCACCTTTCATGAGAAGGAGAACCGAGCTTCGAAAATCCCTGAGAGAGTTCACTCAGACGTGTGTGGATGGTTCTCTACTACTTCGACAACAAATAATAAGTACTATGTTCACCTTCCTTTTTTCTTGTTGAATAAGATTTCAGGAGCATTCAAGAAGCCTAAATTTCTTCAACCATATCTCCAAAATTATAGTGAATCAAGGACTAAAACTTGAACCTCGTGTACATGAATATATTTTATCTATATTATCCAAGTTTCATCGTCTAAAATTCACCAGAACAAAATTTATAGTGAAAATTATCATTTTACCCATTTCAATAAATTTACACATTTAATGGATGTACCATGGGGAAGTATGCAAAGGTCACCTTTCATTAGAAGGAGAACCGAGCCTCAAAAATCCTTGAGAGAGTTCACTTAGAAGTGTGTGGATTGTTGTCTACTACTTCGAAAACAAATAATAAGTACTATGTGATATTTATTGATGATTTTTCTTGTAATTGTGGGATCTACTTCATGTAGAATAAATACCAGATGTTCTCAAATTTTCTTGAGTAAAGTGGCCAGGAGAAAGACACAGTGGAATCAAGTGTAAGGTCACAGAGTGACAATGGTGGTGAGCACATATCTAACGAGTTCAAGAACTGCGCAACAAAGAAGGAATTAAGTAGGTGCCCGATCCACCCACATAACCCAATGCTGCTGCTGGGCTGGCAGAAGAAAGAATAGAGATTAGTGGTGCAAAGCACGCAGCGATGTTGCATGATGAGGGCCTACAATTGCATCTGTGGGTGGATCCATGAAATAAAGTGCCATATGTGTAGAACAATTGTCCTCGTCAGATACTTGGCATGAGTACACCAGAAGTGGATTTCATTAGTAAGAAACCTAATGTTTCACATTTTAAGATTTTTGGCTCATTTGTTTATGTGCATGTGACCAAATACACTAGGAATAATCTTGAACCAACAGATGAGATGGTATATTTGTGGGGTACACTGAAACTCCCCATAAATATTGGGAGTATTTCACAAAAAGTAGAATGATCACAGGACGAGATGTTGTACCAAACAGAGAGAATCCCATTTATTGTCTCTTTGGAGAGGGAAGCTTGATTAGCGTAGAGAATAACCTTTCGGGCTCAAGAATGACCCCAAGATGTGGATCAGCCACATGTGGAGGATCATGGAGTGGAAGAAAACACTCATGCAGATCCATCGACCATAAATGGAAAAAGCACCACAAAAGTCGATAGATTGAGATTTGATGTAGCAGGGAATGTAAGAGCCCCTACTTCACCGTACGTACATGTATGTGCTCTCCGCACAATTTTACTAGATACATGGACTTTGAAGGAGCAAAGTTTATTGGAGCATTTAAACATCTTCCTTTATAGCAATGAAAGCAACCCAACTTTGGGTCGATGCTATGGTAGAGGAGTATGACTCCATTTTTTCAAGCCGCGCCTGCATGGGAGGTTGTCCCAAGACCGCCCAACAAATTAGTTTTTTGGATATAGATGCATCTAAAGTAAAGCAAGTCAAGCGATGGAAATGGCACACAAGGCCGCATTTGTGGCCTGTGGATTCTCACAATTTGAGAAGATTAAATATGAAGAGACCTTTTTTCACCCGCCGCAAGGTACTTTTCCATTAGATCTATCCTTTCACTCTCGTTGGAGATGGGTGTCGATTCATCGTATGGATGTGAAAATTTTATTTCTCACTGATCTATTGAGGAGGAAGCAAAGGGAGAAGTTTTGGTTGGTTTCGAAATTCTTACAAAGTGAGCTTCATGCTGTGTGCCAACCCACGAGCAATGGTGTGGTTGAAGCAAGCACATCGTGTTGCACACTTGGATTGAAAACTGAGCCACCCGGTTGGGATCCAAAAAAAAGCAGTTTACAAACATGTACCAAATTATGTTTGACAGTGTATTCGATTATTTTACTTTATGTAGATGAGCTAACTGACTGTGTGATGAGTGAAGCATTTCTTGCAAATAGGACCTTGCAAAAGAATTCAAAATGAAGGACATGGGACTCCTTCACTATTTACTTGGCCTGGAAATATGACAACGAGATGGTGAAATTTTTGTTTGTCAAGGAAAGTATGCCAAAGAGATACTGCAAGTTTCTCATATGCAAGAAATGGGTAAACCCATGGAGACTCCTCTAGAAAATGGAGTGAAAGTGGCTGATGATACTTCGAGAGAAGTAGTTGATTCTACTCGGTCACAAAGAAGTTAGTAAGTTCACCGATGTATTTGGTGAACACTACCCAAATTTCACACACTTAACCAACTGAACAAGCCAAGGGTTGGCCATCAGAAGCTCTTTGGAAGCAGAAGCAATGCCTTTGAGAAATCTCAGAATTCAAAGAGTATGGCTTATGTATACTATCAGAGGGAGTGAAACTTCAAGGCTTCACAGATGTAGATTGGACAGGTAATCCATCAAATAGAAAGAGCACATCAAGAAGGATCTTTAGCATATGATTGACAAACATTTCTTAGTACAGTAGGAAGTAGCGATCCGTGGCACTCAATTCAGCCGAGGCCGAGTACATGACAACAAGTCAATATCCATGTGATGCCATCTAGATGAGAAAGATCTTGGTTGGTTTGTTTGGTCCTCAAATGGATCTGACGGTGACACAATGTGATAACTGGACTTGCATTGAACACTTGGTTAATCCGATATTCCATGATAGGTCCAAGCACATTGACATCCATTACCACCATCTATGCTTCCACGTACTGAACTAACGAAAATTCATTAGAAAATGACGCCTGATTATTCCAACATCCTCATGACAACTCTCCTTCTCATAACTCTAATGTATAAAAACATGAACCTAAAAAATCTAACCTTATTTACTACGCTTTGTAAAAAAATATTATATTTTAACCATCACGTTCACTTTTTAAACATGATTCAAACTTGTTTTGATTTTTTGTTCCATTAGTGCAACACAATCCCTCCCTTTTATATCATTGAACATGTCATCCAAAAAGTTTTTCCATGTTGTAAATTTTATCACTGCAATCAAATCCATATCCATGCCTTTGAAACCAATAGAGATGATAGTATTCACCACCTTGTCCACTAAATAATAAATTACAATCCAGTACGAGATCCATGACCTCTATCAATTACAATGCAATCCATGACTTTTCTGTTAATGAAAATGTTATTCTCACCAATCTTACTTTTAACAATGTTCTTCCCATATATCATAACCTTTTTAAACTTTACTTATGACAGCATTTATGAAACTTTTCTTAATCATATGATTTAAAATGTTTAAGAAATAGCATTGATATAAGAATTTAAGTTTAAGAAAAAGTATTCTTACTATATATTCTCATTCTTTATTATAATGAAAACGTAGAAAAGCAGAGTCTAATGTAGTGAAAGGGGAAAGGATTAAAAAACAAAAATTATATGATTGTATGAAGAGAGTTTATTTATATATATAGATCATACAAATTGCTTTTTTGTTTTTTGAATTGTTATATTGATATTAATTTCATAATAACTTCCATCATTTACTAAAGAATAATATTTATTTTTATTTTTTATAACGATATTTGTTTTTAATAATATTTTTAAGCTATTTTAATAATATTTAAAAAATATGTGTTATTTTTTATTATCTCATTATTATCCAATTTTAAGGTCACATCCAAGTTAAGAAATTCAAATTTGTGTATGATACCTTGCTTGTGGGACAAGGGACTCACTTCCGGGTGTCATGGATTTTGACTACTAAGTCTATTAATAAAGGCACATTCTTCCTTCATTTTCACTGTAACTTCAAATATTATAATTTCTATTTTCAGAAATTCTTGTACCAAAAAGAAAATAAATGTGATTTCTTACTTCTACCAAATTTGTATGTCAGATAATTCACTAAACAATGTATCAAAATTCCTTAAACAATGAAACAATTTATTAATAATTTTTTTCCCTTTCCAGTATATATGTATATATATATATTTCTCTTTATCTATTGAAGTACAACTATAATACATCTTATTTTAATATATTTATAATTTATTTCCTTTTTTTTTGCAAGATTCTCTATCATGTTTTTTAATGTATTATAAATTGTACTTTACATTAACAATATTATTATTGTCTTAATGTAGTGTTAATGTGGAGGTATTAGAGCCTTGTTGTAAGAGTCGTGTCAGTACTCTACTGGTGTACATTTTATGTTATGGCTTGTAAAGATTCGATGTGAGATGTTGAGATCGAACTGGAGACTATTCAATTATAAATGTGAGGGGTCCATGCTCAGCGATGGCGGGAGTATGTGTGCAACGTGCAGTGAGCTGTAAGTAGTACCATCCTCACCTCCTTCAATTGTCTAGATTCAAGTTCATACTACCAGTTTATCTTCTCCATGTTGTAGTGTTTGATTTTACTCATGATCTCTTGTCCATTCCTTCAACTATTTTTGGCTTCAGTATTGAGGTATTTTGTCTCCTCTTTCAGCATATGCTTTTGCGTATTTTCAACCTGCTTCTGTTCCAATGTGTCTTTGAATTTAGTAAGTTTATTTCTTTGTATACTACAGTGTTGAATTTCAAAATAGCTTTTTGTGTTGTAATTGGGTCGTATTACTACAATACTTGGATTTACACCTAGTTCTTTTAAATGTGTCTTTAAATTTAGCAAGATAAATTCTTTCCCTCACAAAGTGTCTTTTTCCTCCACAAATTTGTTGGGTTTGATCTGGTTTATGCTCTAGGAATACTTGGAATCAATGTATTGGGTTTTCTTATAGTCCATCTTAGTGTTATTCCTTTTAATTAGTTGGGATTTAAACTAGGGGAGGACGATATATGTTACGGGTGAAGGAGCTTTTCTTGTTGAGAATTTTGGTTTTGGGAACTTTCATTGGTCGGCATGGTTCCAGGGGTTTGGGTATTCTATGTCTTTTCGTTGTCCTGAATTTGAAAATGATGTCTAACTTTGGTTCATTATGTAAGTTGGGATGATTTTTCGGCATTTTCAGGGAATCACAGAAGTTGATGGTATGTCTGATTTCGTCAGTAAAGTATTGCACACGTTCTTCATATCCTCTTTTCTAACTATCATGCCACCTTAGTAACAATCGAGCAAGAGGCAACGGGCCATGCTGGTTTGCATGAGAATTATGGTCTTTTCCCATGAAACCGTTGGATTATTTTTTTTGACGTTGTCTTCTGAAGTGATATTGAAGTGATATTCATAGGAACTCTTTGAATGCAATAAAAAGGGAATATGGAATATCTCGGGTCATTTTGATTTTTAGGGCTAAAGTGGGATATTGCAGATGTGAATTTTTTTTTCTAGACCCAAGTATATTTACAGAGACCCATTTCTTATACTCTATATTTGCATCAATGAATGGATACATTGTTGCACCAACTTAATTTTTAAGATAAATAGGTTGAGAATGAGTGAATATATATTTTTTGAAGCAGAAAAATTAAATGTATGTTACGAAATCAATGTTTTTGTCTTCATGATGTTGATTCTAGATTGATATGCTAGAAATTAGGTTTTGGTGTCTGGATTCAACCTATGGTGGATATTTACCATCCTTCCATGATATCCAACTTGATCCATTGTAGAGTAGATAGTGCTCAATAATTTCCATCATCTCATCTAACCCAACCTTTATGTAAATCAGTTTCTACAAATATTTATTACATTTTTTGGGAAAAAATTTCTTGAGCTATAGATTTTATTTGTTTCCTTTCACAACTTGCATTGTGTTGGGTATGTGGTGGTTGTTATGCTCATGGATACTTACATTTTAGGTGTGATTGAAATGTTTACCAATAGTATTATTAGTTGGTTCTCTACAATACTCGTAATACGACGTATGCATTTTTTCTCTATAGGGAGGTGGTGTTATTTACGTTTGGCTTGAGGTAGGAGCGGTTTCTATTGTTTTGTGGGTGGCTTGTGATTATGCCATATATATTTTGGGACCATGAATGAGCATGAAATTTGATTGTTTGTTGACAAATCTCATCTACGATGTCTTTGTTCATGGTATCATGGTTGTTCTGAAGACTTGGATATGGCTCTAGCTTACGACAATGAAAATTATGCCTGCTCGGTACACCTCTAATTGTTATACTACAAATGGAATACTTAATGTTTTGTATTAGTTTAGTTAATGTTTCTTGAATGTAAGGGGGAATAGCTATTTTCACTTTATTTTTTATGCTACTTATCCACCAGTTGAAACTGATTTATCAAGTCATATTAAAAGTAGAAGATAAATATATCCCCTGCTTCTGCCTTTTTGCACTGGGTTTTCATATCCATCTTATTCATGATGCACTCCTTTTTGTTAATGAAAACATTCATAAAAATGGAAGAAGGAAATTTTTTTACAAAGAACTCAACTATGTAGGATTTAATAGTAGCTACTCTTGCTATGAGATTCATTATACAAGTTTCATATTTGAAGTAATGTCATTCTGCATATAATTTTTTTTCCTTAATACTTGGGAATATGATTTTTTAGTTGATGAATTTGGAAACATTATTGAATCAATATGTTTTTTGATTCCATTTCCCCATTTCATAAACATATCATTATATTTTATGAGGAAGATAGGCATATTCCACCTTAAGTTATCTTGTTACAGGTAGATTAATAATCATGCCCTTATATGTGTATTTTGACTTAATAGAAGCACGATATTTTAGGTTTTTGTGGCATAATTTGTGTTCATGATGTAAATATTCAATAAGTGGAATCTATTTAGCATAATCAAGGGGTAAAATAGGTTTACTATTTTTAATGCTCACACATGGAACTATGATGGAATTTATTTCCAATCTTTCTTAGAACTCACGTAGAAGTATGAAAAGAGCACATGTTATCTTCTTTTAAACCTTGAGGAGAAATATTTTTTGGAATTAGTTTTAAGGGGAAGCTATCCCTCACTTATTATTTTATATTCTTATATTGAAAGATGGAAAGGAAAAATATTCAATATTGGAATCCAAGTTAGTCATATTATGAGTCATTGGTAATTCTGCAAAAGGTTATAATGTTTTAGGACGTAAAAAGAAAAAAGTGATAGCGTTCAATGTAACCATGAATTCTCTTAACTCTTGATGGTTGGCATGGGTCTGTATATTTATGTGTACTGGCTACATAAACACTAGGGCTTTATGGCCATGTTTAATGTAGGTTGATGATGTATATGTAAATGTTGATTCTTCATGCATGTTGAATTGTTGTATATTTTGAATCCTACCACTGCATTTATAGATGATATTAGTATGTTTGTACACATTTTTCAGTGTAACCTACAGAAAGAAAAGGAAAAAATTATTTTATATTCATTTGTACTTCACAAGACATATTATTAGTAAGTTGAAACAAAATGCTTAAACAGAAGTAGGGAAAGGATGTGCTTGAGAAAGTTCAAAAGAACCCAAGTATGTGAATGCCTTTGATCATTAATCGATGAGTGACAGGGAGTGCATGCATGCTTGCTGTATATATGTTTATCATGTATTCATTTTGAATGTGATATGGGCTTAGTAAGGCCACATTTACTAATTGAAACCATACCTACCAAGTGTTATGGTTGGGTTTTAACCTAGACCAGGTATGATGACCTTGGTATGTGTACTTTGGAAATGAGTAATGGGATGCAAGGTTGATATTCAATTAATGTGATGATTTAGAGTTTATTATGTTAATTTTGACCTTTTTGTAATTTTATATCAATGGAAACTTAACAAAAAGCAAATTTTAAATATTGCCTTAACCGTGAATGGGCATTCAAGAATAATGTATTTGCATTAATTAGATGTGTTAAAATATGATTTGGGAAAGCATTATTAATGAGTAAGAATGGAATTCCTTTGATTTATTTGACATGATTTCGTGTATTTTGGATTGACATTAGGCATCAAATAACCTGAAATGACTCAAATAATAGGTTAAGCTATGGCCTTCTTAATAAACAAGAGGCTTAAATGACTAGTACATGAAGGGTTGTGGAAGCCATTTTAAAGAACATTTAAAGGTTATGTTTTACTTAAGCTAATGTATGGGTGTGGAATCCATACTTGATGTATCAACTGTTTTTCTGAATGCACCATGAGAAATTATGGTTGAACTATACTAATATATATATATACTTAATGTATGGATGTGGAATCCATACCTAGCATATATCTAGGAGAAATGTATGGGTGTGGAATACATAATAATATATATCTTTGAGATAAGTAATGAGGTAAAGTAGTGGTGTGTGGAATTGATACTAAAATATATCTATGAGCTAAGTAATTCTTCTTAGAATATTTTGATGGAATCTCATAGATACATTAGCAGAAATTATGTGTAATTAAAAATTAAAATTAGATAGGATTGTAACACGAATTTTCGTGAGCTTTAAATCCATTATTTTTATTTTTATTACAAATGGTATGATACTAATATTGGTATACCTAAATTCATTAGGTGGTTTAGAATTTTAGGAATAATTGATTTTGATATATGGAGTCAAGTGTGAACTACATATCTATCCTATAGTATTGTAATCCTTTTGTATGTGTGGAATTTAGGTAGAATTAAAATTATTTTCAAATTATTGAAATGTAGAAAAAATATTATTGTGACAAGTTGATGAAATAATTTTTTTATTGGCTTAAGACAAATGAGGTCTAGGAAACCCATAATAGTCTCTTTAATGATTTTATCGGTTGGATATTGGTTGAATTCTATTTAACCAAATTAATTAGAGAAATTATGAGGATTGAACTCATGTATTTCTCTAAACTATTTTTAGTTAGGTGATCGAGTCAAAATTCATATTGTTTATAAATCATATGAATAACATGTTTAAGGTAAACATTTTATGTAGAGAAACTTGTTTATTTGAAACAAAGAAAAAGGCATGTATTAATGAAAAGCTTATTAAGTTCTGTTTATTATCATTATGTTGTGATATTTTTTTTAGGGAGAAATCAAATGAGAGTGAGATCACATTTTCGATGAATTTGAAATTTTTACGATGATCAGATTATATGTCCCCCTGATGACGGTATAGTCCCTGATGTTGTTGAAAATCCCCCTTATTGTTATTATTAAAATCTTTGTAACCCCCATAGTGTTATTGTGCCCTTAAATTATTATCATAGGTCATAAGTTGAATATACTGTGGTTCCATTTAGGATTACATTAAAAATTCTGGTTGGACTCATATATATAGAATATAAGCCTACTATTTGCATCATCTAAGAATTGTTCATTTATGTAATTTAATTTATATTGCCCCCCTCGAAGTGGATTATTTTATGAATACATTCCCTTTTTTATTCTATTTTTAGAGCCTGTTACACAACATTTGGTATCGAGGCTTTGGATTCTAGGTTTCGCCGCTTCTAAACAGGTCATCGTGGAATCTTCTTTGCTGGAACAAATTTTTTTTATCAAGGTTAAGAATCCGAAATGCTTAGGTGCAAAGCTAAAATCTTGAGTGAAAACCCCGCTGCAGCAGAACTCTCAGAGTTGTCTGGCCACATTTTCTAGTAGATATGATCCGTGGAAGGTAGTGCATTTTCAGTTCTCGACCCCTATCGCAAAGAGGTGAGTATGGGAAAAGATTCATAACTCTCTTTGAGCATGGATTGGAGTGTCAAGAAACAAGTGGTTGGAAGTAGTTTCTCACAAATAATTTCATAGCCGAAGGATGAAATAGTGACACATGGCAAGTCGTACAAGTTCACTCTACTGAACCAGTCCATAATTAGGTCATTGTGGGATATTGGACACAACTTTGTCTTGGAGAATCCAAATCATGTCAGACCTGTGGCATTCCAAATAGAATTCAGAGGGTTACGTCGATAGAAGAATTCAAATATTGAAGTGTAGAAATCACAAAGATAATCCAATTTCAATATCGAGCTCCTCAATAGCAAGAAAAAGGTGTGTATTTTTTCCTGAATTGCATAAATCTTTTTTGAAGAATAATTAGAATGATTCGGAGGTAGACAATATACCAGTATTGTTCTGAAATAAAAGTTCAATAAAAATAATTCAACACCCATTATGCCTTCTAAAGGTCCAATACTATGACTCATGAATATGAATAATTGCAACATGATCTATCAAAGTTACAAGAGCAAGTGCACCAAATTTCGCTCGCAAAGAGCAACAAAAAATGAAATGGAAGTTTTTGAAGAAGGGCGGAAGTTAAGATGGATGGCATGCGAAAGCTGCATGGAAGCTAAGATGGAATGATAGAAAGACAATATGGAAAACATGAAGAAGGATCGGGGAAAGTAGACATGCCAAAGGTTTGGCAAAGTTGATACAAGAAAATGTTTCATAATGGTGAAGATAGTAGAAGAAACTCATGATGAGAACAAAAATAAATGTTAATCATGATTTCATAATCCCTAATGTTGAGAAGAACCACCATATTCAAAAATGGAGAGAAGTTTGATGGAAAGGATCCTAACATGCATACTACGTATGGAGCAATATTTTGATGTCCATAACATGCAAAGTACACAAAAGGTACGCATTGCAACTTTACATTCGACAAGGCCATGTTTGTATGGTATCGATGGTTTTTCTCCAAAAAAAATTGTCACTGTCAATTTTTACTTTAGGAAATGATAGCACATTATGAGGACAATAAAGAGCAACACCTTCTTTAGCCAATTGATAAATCTCAAACAAAAGGCGTAGTGGGGGATGCTATTACTGGAGGATTTCCAAAATTGAATAAGGGTGTAATTGATATTCCACAGAAATTACTATCATCGATCTTCATGTGCACTTTAAAGGATAAATATCCAACATGAAGTTCACGTTTTGGAACCCGTTTCATTAGAGAAGGCATTCAAAGGCAAGAAAAATTGAATGTAAAATTATGGAAGGCTAAGAAGTCAACACACTGCCTATAAAGAAGGAAGTGTTGCTACGCTAGACTTCCACAACCTACAAGGTTGACACCAAAAAAATTGGAAGAAAAAAAGAGAAAAAAGTGTCTGCCAGCTTGTGATAGCAAATACACTAAAGGTCGTAAGGGTTGAGAAGAAATTATTTGACATAGATTTCATGTAATGAGGAAGAAGAAAAATGAACAAGAAGAGGATATACACCAGAACCACCACAAGAAGGGGAAGAAATGAATCCAACCATATCGCAATGCACTCCATGTGACACCACTCCTCAAACTCTCAAGATAGAAGGACATATCGTAAAGAAAAAGGTAATAGTGTTGATTGATCCAAGTAGCACCCATAATTTTATTCATTGTAAGGTAGCCAAGGAATTAAAATTGTTTCCCTATACCCAACAATTGCAAAAACAAGTCAAGTAATGAAGCCAAGAATAAGAACTGAAAATTTCTCTGAAACGTTTACAATATCAAGCTAACCATGGGGACCATGTAGCTTGGGCTCAGTCCAATGCTTTCCATTCCTATGGGAGGGAAGATGTTGTGCCTAGAGGCAATGGTTACAACCCTTTGGGGGATGGTAGCTTTTTAATTTTTCAAGAATTTTCTTGAATTTTTTTTAAAAAGGAAAGGAAGTCGAATTACGTGGTATTATGGGAAGCCTGGTGTGAGAAATAAGTCACGCTATGACAAAGATTCTAAAGAAATAAATGGGCCAAGGCGATCAAAACAATTATGCTCACTATAAGTTCCAACATCAAATCATTCATTTTTGACTGATTTCAACAAGTCTGACAACTACTCAACAAGGTGTTTGAAACTCCCATGGATTCCAACCCAGCCTGATCATGATCATGCTATTCATTTGATTCCTTCAGGAAGTGTTCCTCCAAACATTAGGCCTTATAGATATCCTTATGTCCAAAAGAGTGAAATTTAATCGTATGATTTATAAATGTTAGAGGCTGCATAATAACCCAGTCAAAGTTCTTTTCTCTCGCTCCCGTAGTATTGGTACACAAGAAGGATGGATCATGGTCACTGTGTCCTGATTATAGGGAGCCATTAAACAACAAGCATTAAAGATAAATTTCATTCCTCATGATTGATGAATTATTGGATAATGTGGAGCAATTTATTTTACCATGCTGATATTTGTCCATATCATCAAATTAGAAATGAAGATCAAGATATTCCAAAAACATCATTTCGAACTCATGAGGGTAATTATGAACTTTTATCATGCCTTTTGGCCTTTTAGCCTAATGCACTATACATTTATGTGTTTGAGAATTCCATTTTTAAACTTTAGAAAATTTATAGCAAGATTTTTTGATGATATACTAATCATAGTATTCTTGAAGCCAGAGATCATGTTTAACATGTTGACAGTTCAAACTATTGCAAGAGAAAACACTATATGCAAAAACATCCAAATGTTTTTTGGGAGTACAAGAGGTGGAATATCTCGGGTCATATTGTATCTCACGAGGGTGTTAAGGCAGACCCTAAATGTGCAACAATTAAAGACATTAAGGGAATGGAAAGTCCCTACAACCATAAAAAAGTTGTGAGGATTTCTGCTAATACGGTATTAACAAAAGTCTTTAACTATTATGGAGAAAAAAATGTGACTTTAAAAACATTATTGAAGAAAGATGCATTTTCATGGACTCGAAGCAACTAAGGCCTTTGAACATCTTAAAGAGGAAATTGGTCGAGCACCAATCTTATTATCCTAATTCATAAAAACCTTTATTGTGGAATGTATTCCTTGTGAAATGGAATTGGTGTTGTTTTAATGCAGAAGGAAGACCTATTGCTTTGAAAGTCATCCAATCAAAGGAAAGTATTTAGAGAAACGTATTTATGAGAAAGAAAATGTTAGCAATACCTGCATGCACTAAAGAAATGGCGAACTTACCGTTAATGGGAAGACACTTCCACAAAAATCCATCATGATAGTCCAAATATCTTTGGAACAAAAAACTATCTTTCTAAGAGCAAAGAAAAAATGGGTCACAAAGATGTTGGGTTATGACTTTGAAAGCATCTAGAAAAAATAAGCCTAATGTTGTTGCGTATGCACTTTCAAGAAAGAATGAAGAGTAGGAAGCATACTATGAAAGTATTTTCTGCTGAGTCCAACCAAATTGGATAAATCAAGCAAGAAAGTAGATGAATGGAAGAAGACACAAAGATGTTAGACACTATTCAAAAGTTGCGAAGAAGATCCCTAGTAACATCTGAGTATATTTATATTGGAAATATTCCCTATGGTACAAAGATCGCTATATCTTTAATACTCCTAACCAAAACAAAAAGATTCTTTGGAACTGGCACATCCCTCCTTTTAGAGGACATCAGATTTTTAAAAATCAGTACTAAAGGTGAAGAAAGAATTTTTTTGGGATGGCCTTTAAATCTGATATTCAAAAAGTTTGTGGAAAAAATGTTTTGTTTGCCGTTTAATGTTGAGATAATAGACCTCAGATTTTTACAACTTTTATCCATTCTGTAAGTCAACGTTAAGGATATTTCAATGGATTTTACTGCAACGAAGTCCGAAGGAAAGAGCGTCATCATGGTGGTATTTATAAACGCTATCAAAGTTAACACTTTTTAAAAAGCCATTATCTCATCCATTCAAGTGTTATGTTGCTACTATAGGTATGGACACAATTCAAAAGCTACATGGAAGCCCAAGGGTTATTTGAGGACAAAGATCCTATTTTTACCGGAAATTTTTGGACGAGAGCTATTTTCTTGTTTGGGCATCAATCAGCTTCATAGCTATCTTTATCATCCTCAACCTCATGGTCAAACTAAGATAAAAGGTTGAAGGATATCTCCATTAGCTATCTGATAAACAAACACAATGGTTCAAGTGGTTACCGCTCAATGGTATAACACTCTTGCATACTGCAGTTAAAAATGACCCCATTTATGGCACTTTATGATATCATCCACCATCCATCACATCATATCTATGTACCAAGGTTCAAGCAAAGTGGAAGATCACATCAAGCATCAAGGAATGTTCTCCAACTCTTAAAGGATAACCTCGACTTAAACAAAATCCGACGAAACAATAAAGTGCATCAACATCGTAAAGAGAGTAATTTCACATGTAGGAGATTTGGGTATTTTTATGGCTACAACCTCATGCCAAATAAATGTCCCTCAAGCAAGCTAAGAAGGATTATAAACATCAAAAGTACTATGGTCCTTACAAGGTGTTGCAAAAGATTGGTACTATGGCATACAAATTGGAGCTCTCGCTTCTCTTCACAAGTACCCGCTTTTCCATGTTTCATGCTTAAAGAAGGTTATAGGTGAAAATCTTCCAGCTCAAACAATATTGCCATGGAATCATGGAGGAAGAAAATCATATTGAACCCAAAGTGGTCACGAAAAACAAGAATCAATGTGCCTACGGAATCGATCAATTTCGCAGTATTCACTGCGAAGAACTGCATCGAATAAAATATCTGGGTATGGCGGGAGGATAATTACATATATACCTTATGCTACTCACACAGAGGACAACAATTTTACGAAGGAGAGGGTGTTAGGTCCCCATATTACTAGTATAGTCCTCATTAATGTTAGTAACCCCTATTGCTATTATTGTACCCTTTTTGTAACCCCATATTGTTATTATCAGGCCCTTAAATTATTATTGTTGTGTCACCAGGCTTGTATCAGTGTCCTCCACTAAAGATTTACATTATGGCCCCATGACCACAGGCAGGAAGGAGGTTTTGGGTCATTTGTATCATCCAAGAATTATCTATTTATGTAATGTATTGGAGGCTGCCCCTCGAAGTGGCTTATTTCTAAGGCGTTGACATTCTTTTCTATTTTTGAGCCGGGTTACACAACATCATGGAATGGAAGAGATTTTTGGATTTGGGAATTTTGAGTTAGGATGCAGGAAGTTGTATGAGTATTTATTAGTCCTACAAAATGTTGTAATAATTTTGAGAGGGTGGTAATTTTCCTAGGTGGTGGGGGTTAAATTTAGGCTAGAAATTCTCAGGACTTTTCAAATATTATTTAAATTTAACAAGATTCATCATATTCTTGAAAATATGTTTTTCATATGTATAGTTACATATTAATAGTAATGAATAAGACACTGTGCTTAAAAATGAATCGATTAATTACTCAACAGAAATAATAATGACCGATTTCATATTTGGAAAAATAAATTTATTTAGAGTTATTAATTTTGTATTCAATAATATAGATACCATATTTTTCACAATTGTGAGAGTTGTCCCGATTAAAAGCCGCTTTCAAAATTAGCACATCATTAATCTACTTTCATAATGAAGATCTCTTAATAGAGTTATTCATAATTGATTATCAAGTTATCGAAGTGAATAATAAATAACATTATGGAAACTAAAGGAATGATCTAAAATACATAAGTGGGTCAATGAGGACTGTATTTAACCTTAGCTTGTTAGTTAAAAACAAAATTGTGCCTTGAACCTGAAATTGTGATTTTTCTTAAAGAGTAAATTTTTAGAAAAAAATAAGCATAGATCCTAAATATTTTGATTGCAAGGATGTCTTATGGAATGAAAAGGGGAAAAATGGATTGAGAATACAATCATGTGTATGTGGCATTGGGTTTTTATATATAACATGCTTGTTGCTAATTAATTGACAATTGTATGTGGATGATTTTATGCTTATTGCATGCAAATTTGATTGTGATATGGGATGACCATCATTTTTACAAAGAAACTGAAGTGTAGAATTTATTTATACTGGCAAGCCTAACATACTACAAAACCATGTTAGACACATGTAGATTCATATACTATGAGAAAGAAAAGGTGGTATCAAATGTTATAGATAAATTAAAGGATTTACATCAATTACATGAACAGCATTTTTACTGTGGTACTGCAAATTATATGGCTTTTTTCGATATAAAAATGTTTGGTATTTTTATGTCAAAACATGCCTACATGGAATGGATGCATTTTCTACTGGATTAAGAACGATATGCTTAGTTTTCTGCTTTATTTCTTCCAATTCTAGAAAACATTAAACTATGGATTACATGAATTAAAAAATATATCAAATAGAAAAGTATGGCAAGGTTAACAAACTATTTATGAGGAATCGAAAATAAATAAGTATCTTATGACCGTAGGAAAAACTGGGCTAATGTTACTTCAAGAGGGGGTAGAATGTATTGTCCCTTTCAAGAGATAGATTTGATGACATTTAGAGATAGTGATTTTGATATAATGATATAATATTATGCATTTACGTACTTATGTACATGTTTATGCGATATACCTAGTTTGGGTCACTTGGTTGTTAAAGCTGTTATTACATTCAGTATGTGTATAATAACTATCAGCTATAGTAGCTATTAGCGGCGTTTCTTTATACCGTATCTTGGACATAGATGTATGAAATGGATGGTGATCCAGGATTGAGACACAGATCTATGGGTGATCCTAGTTATGTGGAACATATGGTTAATTATGATTTATGGATGATACATGATTTGTATGATTATATGTGCGTAATCTCGTACTAAATGATGTATTAGGGGACTTGGTCATTGACTACAAGGATGATCGACTTATAAATGACTGTGGAAGTCATTTATCCAAAAACAAAATGTAGTCTGATATTTATGCAATTTGATCCTAAAATAAGTTAATTATGAAATTCATTCGATTCCTTTGATCTATGAGATTGTGATGTGTGCAAGTTCCTGAAGAAGACTCACTAAAGAACTATCATATGGGTATGAGCTCACAATTAGTACCCAAGGTGAAGCGTGGAGTTTGTTAGAGTAGATGAATGCATGCGATGTTCAGGCGTGGAGTCCTAAAATCCAGATAAAAAAGACGCTTTGAGTCTTGGACATATACAGAAGGATTAGGTGCGGCATCCAAATCCATGAATACAAAGAAATGACTTTTGATCTTATTATGAAATGTTTACTATAGGAGTCCTAAATATATAAAAAGATGAAGGTGTGGAATATTGAATCTGGAGGCAGTATCGTGCTGCAGTCCTCAATCTACTAAGGCAAGAAGATGCATACAATAGGGTGCAAATCCCTATTCTCCGGAAGAAAAATACCACTCATGGGCGTATTTCAATGTGATGAATTCCTTTAATAAAATCTCATCTCCTCACAATTTTGGAGTGACTTTATAAAAATAATGTCATGTCTAACATCTCAATTATGACTTCTCCAAAAATAGTAAATCACCTGCCATATGGGTAATAAAGTATATCCAAAGGAAAATCACTTAACTGATTATCGATCACACAATATTTTAATTTCGTACTCGACGTTCAATATTATTAATATTGTTATTTTATTATTAAATGGGAATATATATCCTCAAATACTGACAAACTTCTCCCTAGATGATTCTCTTTATGGCTCTTATGTAACCTTCTTAATTATACATTACACTCTCTTTTATGCACTCATAAAATAATGGCATTTTCCTCTTACACTAATTAAATACAAGCCATGTAAATATTCTCTTACACTCTTTAATGCATAAGGTCACACTCTCCTTATCCAAGGGCATGCATACCTAATGGCATGAGTTACACTCCTCTAAAAGGGAATACAAGGCAAGTGTGCAAGCACAAGTCTACTTCTATTTTTATGAAAATAATTTTTTTTCTCTCTCCTGGCAGTGTTTCATGTATTCTCACCGGAGGGAGGCGCATTGTGATATGAAGATTTGGAAAGAGACTCTGAAAATAGAAGCAGTGAGAGTGAGAGACTTTGGAGAGTAGCCATCAAGCTTTCAGAATTAATTTAAAAATTCCTAAACCAGATTACTAGGCAGTTATACCTTTCGTGGTGCTTAATTTATGATATAAAAATTGGGAGGAAGTGAAACTTATCTTTCCTCAGCCTTGCATTAGATATCTCTACCGTTGGTATTTTGAGCTTATTTGTGAGTTGCTTATAACTGCAGGTCCTGTGGGAGAATTTCTCCCGGATATATGGTCATGGAAAGCCGGATGGTTCACAATGAGTCATGGATATTGGACCTAGATCATACTCTCATCCTGAGCCATATATACATTGCCAGTATATTCACTTAAATGTTCTTTAAAATTTTTATTTTTTACACATGTTTCTAAAGTGTTTTGGAAAATTTAAATTCTATCAAAATTACATTTTAAATTATTAAAAAATTATGAATACTTTGGGAAAATTATTTGCATGAGCCAATCCAAATAATGTTTCTCTCTCTCATGGAAGCTATATATTGAATGTACATGTAGGGATTGTGCATCACATCTTTGCTAATGCTTAAGTTCACGATAATTATCCCATAGTAGGTTGCCAGTAGGCTTGATAAAAAATACTTGTTGTCAGCATAAAAATTTGATTTTTCTTTTCCATGCATAGTTGTAGACAGACAGAGAGAGAGACACACACCGTATATATATAAGAAAGAAAGAAAGAGAGAGAAAGAAGGCAGAGAGAGAGACACACACAGACCGAAGACAGAGAATGAAAGAATTTTTCACACTAAGTGTTTGATAAAAGTGATAGATGTAGTATAGTAGGAACTTTCAGGCAAGCATGTCAGCAATCGCATTTTCTGACATTATTTTGCGATGCAACACAACATTGGCATTCTAGGCTCTCAGTCATGTAACCCCCACTTTGATTCAAAACCAAGTTTTTAAGGCCTTGGATTCTCTGATTCGGTTGATTGTAAATTCGTTGTTGCTTGTATGTGTTGTCTATTGTTTGGTTTTTGCTCAATTTTTTTTACATCTTGATTTGTCTTTGGGTTATCTATATTGATGATACTAACCTAGTTAATGCACTTGAAATTATTTTTTTAACTTCTCAGACTGCCTAGACTGTGATATCATGTAAAGTGTTCCACAAAATGGTCAATACTATATATTGCAGGTTCAAACGTTTATAAAAAGGCCTCAATGGTTGTAGCTTTTTACACATTTCCATTTATTAGAAAAGTGCTTCACTCAGTCATAGGATTTTATGTACCAGAAATTCTATAAATAGTAATAATATTCAATGGATGTATCTTCCTATTCTTGCACTTTTTTGTATAAATGTGAAATTCATTTTAGTAAAGTTGTTGAAGTGTGAATTGATCAAACAGGATATTGTTCCTTTCTGATATAAATTCATCATTAAAATAAGGGAGTTTTTGAAACAATTTACAAGAACTAATTGTAAGGATTTAATTACTATTTCAGTAAGTGAGCATATTGAAGTATTGTCCAAGCTACATGTATTCATGGGTGTAGCCTTATGTTTAGTAGTTGTATAAACAACTAATTATACCTAATTTCAACAAGTCCAATTTTTTACTTGGAATCATTAAATAATAGGTATTTTTGAATTTGTAACAATACTACTTTTTCTATAACATTCATTATAAGTTTATGGGATTTAAGCAATGTCATTATGCAAATAATTGTTTTTCCTTAATACTTGGGAAATGAGATTTTTTTTGTTACACAAAACATTGTTGAATCAATATCTTTTGTAGATTCTATTTCTCCATTTACAAAGATCATTATAATGCAGCATTTAAGATAGGTATATCCTCCAAGTTACCTCATGACAAGCAGATGACAATCATAACCTCTTATGTATTTTGACTTATTAAATAAGCATGATATTTTAGGTTTCGTGGTATACTTTGTACTTATGATGTAAAAGAGTTTGACAACAGAACCTATTTAACACATCCAAGGGTCAAATAGGTTTATTATTATTAATTTCTCACACATGGAATTACAATGGAATTTATTTCGCCCCTATGAACTCATGATGAAAATATACACATATTACCTTCTTTAAAGCTATATAAAAATGTGTTTCTTGAATTGGTTTACAAGAAAGCATTCCACTATTATGTTATATTCTTATATTGAAATAGATGAAGGAAAAAAATATTCATGATAACCAAGTTAGTCATATTATGAGTAGTTAGGTAATTCTAAAAAGGTGTTATAATCTTTTAGGTGTAGTGATAGTGTTCAATGTAACTTTTACTTCTCTACACTTCGATGGTTGCTAAGGTGGAACCTACACCAAGAACCCACATGCCTTTACATCCTCTAATTTTCATCGTTTGCCAAAGGTAGGTGGATTTTCTTTTCTTAAACTCATCCAAAAAATATCCCCTATCACTCCTGCTGTAAGCATGATAATGATGACGATCATAATGCCATTGAGAACCAAAACTAAGAATAGTACCTATGTATCTCACCTCTCCTATCTAGAGTCTCCAAGAACCTACCATTTCAATCCATCTTCTTTATTCACACCTATAAAAACACGTATGCTCTGTAGCCCGATATGCCCCATTAGCCCCATCCCCATGTCCAGTTGCTCCAAAGTGGTCCCCCACAATACAAATATGAAAACCTCAGAGACTGTCCATTTACTTTCTTGCTTTTTCCTATGCTTCTATGATTCTTTCATTATCTGATTTACAACTCCTTATTTATTCCTTCAAAATTCTTAGTGTATATTCCAAATCAAACGAGTAGCCAACCCCATGTTTTTCATATGATTCATAAGGAGAATCTTTCTAGTCTTCCATCTTGCTAGAAATCTTTCATTTCTTCCCGCAAGGCATCCCATGTCTTCTTAAACCAAATCATAATAAAAAAAACGTGCCTTAGCATAATTTGGGGAGGATATATCATCTGAAATATCACCGAATGAACATAATACATGTATGTTACAATCAAGGAAAGCAGCTTCAAGGTATCGTAAAGGTATACCTACACATAAACATCATTCTAGCTAGATTCCTATCATCAATGTACGACCATATAACCACACACCATGACCTCATGCATGGAATCCTCAACAATACCATCACACTTAGCCAAAACAAACACCTAACATGCATAATCAGGACATATGCTTATGAAAACACATTTACATCAACACCATGATCCCTTCCATGGAGACATCACTGCCACCATGACCAACACCATGCATATGCAACAAGTACATGGACCACGACTATGAGAAACAGATATGTAGCCAACATGAATGCGTGATGATAATAATATTGACAACATCGGATATTTCCGAAGGATAGCACAACCACGCCCTGATACCACCTATAACATACACCTCTCCTCACATCTACCCAACTAACTAGCCAACCAAGGAAAACATGAGATGAGGGTAGTTAAGTGTAGACTCAACCTCCTTGGTGACATTAAGGACGTGGAATCAATGTGGAAAACCATAACACATACACCTTTAGACTTGCTACGTGACCCCTAGAGGCTATCCAAGTCATCCACCTGACTTAACCCTAGGTCCCACGGAATTTTTAATGAATAAAATCTACAGATTCTCCCTTGATATGGGAAAGGGTGTGTTTCGTAGGCTCTGGATTCCCCCACAACATATCCATGCATGCGTCCACGGAATTTTTCCCACAGACCTATGCCGACGTCCGCGGGATTTATGGAAATTTTTAAACCCATAAACCCAAACACTATCAATAATTTCCCCGTATCTTCCGTAACCACTGCAACGACATGAGAAAATTCTAATGAAAACTTAAAAACTCAATCTGTGATTGTGTCACCATCCAAGGAATGGGATCGACATTTTTTCAAACACTTAGCATTAATGAAATCTACAATTCTAGGATACAATACAGAGCATGAATGGCTGAAAACTATTATGAGACATGACAATAAGGATAACCACCATCTTCCATGAACTGATATGACATAAATTAGAGTTGCAGATCACATTATTTTTACATTTACCAGTAAATACATGAAATAACCATGACTTGAAGCAGTCATATAACCATGCTTATAACCAACATAAAACCATGTAAATAATAGTGAGATAACAACCATTAAAGCCACACATTGATAAGTACAAAAGACAGAGAACTTAGCTTTCATTAAACATGGGTAATATTTGACCAAGTTCGAGACTTCCATGTACCACCTAACCATAGACATGGCTAAGCCAAATCTTTCTTTAGCTAATCACCTTCGTGCCATATTCCAAGAATGAATGTGGGACATCATGGATAAACTAATTCAAAAAAAATAAAGGAATCCAAAGTTTAAATAACCTCCACCCTCACCATACCATGATCACAACCTCCACCAAAGTGGCCCCATCACAAAACCGAATTGAGCTCTAAACACTCTTCAATCAATCACTATCCTTTATAGCCTGTCTCCGTCTCTCAGACTTACCTAAACCACACGAGGTGCAATCCAGGGCCCTAATCCGAGGCAACACCTCAAGCTTTCGCTGTATCCCACCAAATTCTACGTCATTATCCCCATACCTTCGAAATTTTCCTTCGCGAACACCTCCACCCTAGATTTTTGTGTCTATTCATAAATCCTAATGGTAAAACCCAAGATAAAATCCCATCAAGACCGTAGTTGTCCAGCAAGAAGGGCATAAAAGGCCGAGAACCACCGAAGCCAGTCCCAGGAAAAACCATACAAGTACCCAACAACAAGAGAACCAAATACCAAAATGCATAATCCATGCATGTCCAAACGAAATAGGAAATCACAAATGAAATTATTCATGTTGAAGCCTTTAGATAATGATCTTCCTTTCTTTATCTTTTCTGTCCTTTCCTTTCCTTGTCCTTCCTTTGTTTAACATTTCTTTCTTGCCTAATGCCAAAATTCCTCTGTAAGAAACCCTAAGTATCCAAGAGTGAGAGAGAGAGAATAATGAGAGCTCCAAAATTGAACAAAAAAGTATCAACTTATCCCCAATATTTTTTTTATCAATGAGGCCCATATGTTTTCTTCATATATTCTAAATTATTTTTCCTTCTTACTTCTCCTCACATGAAACCCTATCTTACCTTCCTTTTCTCCTATTTTTGAGCTGCAATAAACAAAGCAAAAATACTATTTTCATCTTTAATGCCTTAGCCATTTCATTTGTCATTTTCCATTTATCCATAAACACATCTATAAATGCCCACTAGGATATCTTTTCCCACATCTCGCCTTGGAATACATCCCTTAACTCGGTCTTATTTTTTTCCCTTTTTTAACTTTTATTATAATAACTTTTAGCCTTGGTCTATTACAATCATGTGCATGACCTCCTTTCACTTGGATTTAATAGACAATAAATTCTAGTAAAAACATATTAGTCAACCCATGGTGACATTTATAAAAAACATGTTCCTCAAGCATTCTCCCTCCTCAAACTCTGGAATCCATGTCCCTTTCTTCATAAATTTCTAATTTATGAGCATAACAAAGGGGAATTATTTACAAGGTTTACAAGAGGAATTAACCCACAAAGGGATGTCAAGCAAACGTGAAATGTCTTAAATTACCTATTAGTTGAGGCACTTAATTTCAGTAATACAACTAATTATGATTTAAGTTATTTGATCATTTTTTAAAATATTAATAAACTCATATCACTAAGCTAATAACACATAAATATAAAACTTATTGTCTCCTTTGGCACAATGTTTACACCATACACTAGAGTCATATCAATTAACAACCTACAACATTAAGTGAGATCAAAAAATGAATAGATCTTATAGTTGCCATATATTTATTACCTACTATGTAACATTTAATGTTATGTTATAAAAGAAAGGTGCTAATTGAATCACATAACCTCTATATTATTTAATATTGCAATGTTAACTAGTCCGTAGTAAGCCTATTATATTTTTTAACAAATGCATTGTTTAACTATTCTATGTTTTGGAGTTGTTTTGTCTTAGTTTGACAAAATAATTTCTTGTGGATAGTGAGGGTTTTTTTTGTTTTAAATGTGTTTTAAATACATAAATGGATTTAGCACTATGAAAAAACCCTGAGCACTCAAATTATACAAAATTTCCAACTCAAACATGTGATACCAACAATCAGTGCCAAAATTTGTCAAGAAAATATCCAAAACATAGAATAGTTAGATTACGGCCTTAAAACAACCAAAAAAATCCCTCCTTCCAGAGCATCTCTTACGGAAGTTTTAGGTGTCATACAATTATTGTGTGAAAATGAGGCAAATTTGAGCCCACCTTCAAAATATTTTTGTCACATAGTTAGTCATTTTTTCTACTGCTCTTCTTCATCTTGTTTGCTAGATTGACAAAAATATTGAATGTTAATTTATAGTCATTTTTAATAGACTCTTCAAAGATTTGTTTTAATTATAGACAATTATTGTAGATATAGGAATTCAACCTCTATGGAATATCTCAGAATAATAGAATTATTCATAAATCCTGATTGATATTTATCTCCAAGGTAGTTATGGCCCTTTCCTTTTGACTGAATTGATTAGTTAGAAAAGATGTCGATGAATGTTTCATATGAAATGAGTTACATTCTTGTGGTACAGTATTAATTATGTGTATGTATTTGTATGATATTGTAATTAAACCGGTTTTTCCATAAAATTTAAAATTGCTATATGGGGTAAATCTACATGGTTAAGAATCTTATTACATGATTTTTTAAATGTATATATATTTAACTTATATATTACTTTATTTTATAATTAATAATAATGATAATAATAGTAGTAGTTTAAAATAAAGCTAGTTAAGGCGAACCTGTGGTACAAAATATGTCTGTTGATGGCTACTAATGGCTACTAATTATTCGACTTTATATTTCAACAATATGATGATGGATGTATTTATTTTTAAAAAATAAGTTTGTTTCTTCGATTTGAAAGATTTAAAATATTTATATATGATAATGTATGAATTTATTATTTAAAAATAAATTTAATTATTTAATTTTGGATTAAAAAATTCAAAAATTTAAAGATATATTTTTAATTTTATATTAATGAGTTTATTTGCAAAATCATTCATATATGTGTTTTCCACAATAAAGTATCAATTTATTTATATTTAATGAAAGAGAAAAAGAAATCTCAAAATAATAATATATTAATCTTATCCCTATTTTCAGCACTCAATCTATAAGTTTTATATAATGGTTATGTAGTTTTTTTCGTTTTTTCATAAATGTTTTTTTGAATATGTGTGAAATTGTAACATCTTGAAATTTCCTTTAGAGTCATGGAATATTCTTCACATTGTGTTTTTTTTTTCCTTCTCCTCCTTTAGACATGGGTAAATTGAGGTTGATTTCCTTTGAGTTAAATGTATTTTTTGCAAAAGTTAAATTTTCTTTATATTTTACTTATTTTATTATTCTTTCCTATTTCCATAATAACTTCTACTAGGTTGGCTTGGTCATAATGATCATGTTGTTATTTTTTTGGCAATATGGGGAACGTGTCTCAGCCCACTCCAAATAAAGAAAGAGAAACTATCCTAAAGAGACTTCATACTTGTAAATACAATTTTCAGATATTTATTTCAGTAGACAAAAAAGAAGTGATTCTACATACCCCACTCAACACATGCCATTAAATAGGAAATACAACCATTACCTATCAAATCAAAAAACAAATATGTGGAAAAATTGTGAAATTGCAATTAAAAATGGTTAACTTGCAAGAAATGGCTTCAATTCACCCATATCTCTGAAAAATAGTGTCCATTAATTTTTTTCAACCGTAAAGCATGCATCCAGCAGTGTCTACAGCCAAAAGGAAAATTTGAAGACACTAGGAAATAGGTATATCCCATTTTTATTTTTCACACCTTACTATCAAAAAAATGTCACAAAAGAGGAACTACAAAATCATTATAATCAAAACCAATTGTGTCAGTAAAATTTTGTGATTGGGGTTATGGGAAAAAAATGCAAAAAGGTAAAATATATGGACATGTGTATCACATTTTGATTTCTCACAAAAAATTTACAATAACAAATTTCCACAAAGAGAAACTATGCTATCAGATTACACCAAATTCTTTCAAATTCTTAAGAGGGATTACGAGAAAAAAGGATAAAAAATTAAGATATAGATAAAAATTTAATTTTTTGAAAAGCACATTTAACTCCTGAGAAATTCAATAGAGGGAGCTCTGGAGGTAGTCAACAATGGTGAAAACCCTAGTTTTGTACTGGTGGTATTGATGGTGAAATAAGGAGGTTACAAATGGGAGGTGCATGGCTGGTGGGTGTATGGTCGGAGGGTGGGTCACATTGTGTATTTTTGGGGTGGAGATCTCACACTTAGTGGGTCTCGTGGTCTTTTCTGGGCTCGTAGTCATTGTGCTTGGGAAAACCCGCTTGGTCGGGCCGAGTTTCTTGTATGGCCATATTTATCCAGCCGGTTGTAACTTCGCTTAGTCATCTTTAGTGGGGGTTGCGTGTTTTAAAAGTGTCCATCACATTTTTCATCATTAACGGAAGGTTACTGTGCTTTTCACAAGAACTGGGTCTACTCAAGACATGGCGTTCTCACCTTGCATAAGTACTTGCTTTTCATTGCTTAAATGCCTTTTCGCGCTTTTCTTCCTTTATTATCGGAGGGTTATCTTTTGTTGCGAAGGGATATGGTTTTTATTTTCTCTTGGAAGTATGTGCACGATAGTGGGTTTTGGCATTTGTTATGAGAGATAGTTACATGGATTTTTTACTTTTAAAAAAATTAGTTACCAGGTGTCGGGTGGTTTTCTGATTTTTGGGGTTTGTTCAATGGGGAAGGAGAAGGAATTCGTTGGCATGTAACAGATAGCACAGGACATTATGTTGGTCTTGGGTTCAGAATCCATGAAGGAAAACCTAAAAAAGGTTACACTTTCGCCATGGTCACATGCTAGAAGAGACGGGGAAAAAAATCTCAGGTGGAGTTGTTTGAGGGGTTTGCATCACTGAAAGGGGTTGACCTACAAACCCTCACTCCGTGGGTCTTTGACAGAGCTGTGTTAGGAAATTTCCCCCGTTTGCATGGGGACGGGGGCAGCCGGGATAGCCCACATTTTCCCCGCGGGCGGGCAACACCCAAAAAAGTTTCTCGTTCGCTCTTTTTCCATTCCGGGGTCCGGGGGGATATAGTCTATGGGGTTGGAAGGAAGGGAAAGGTGGGGGTCGGGCGTTAACATATGAAGGGGTTTGAATGATTTTTGCGGTGAAGGATGGGGGTTGTCGTGGTCGGTCGGGGTCATGAATCTAACTCGACAAAAGTGAGATGGGGCTTCTTCTTCCCACCGGGATTAAGGCGAAAGGTAACTCAAGGCCAGTTTTCTTAGGCTAGGGTGCTTAAGGAGGTTTCAAAAAATTACACTTTCACAAGAATGGTATGGTGTTCTATCCGTCGATGGGGGCAAATCACAAAGAGAAGGGGAAATATTCGTGGGTGAACCGTGATAGTTGTGGTTAATGTGGTCAGTCGGCAGAAATTAGAGCCGGAACCAAACCTCCAGTTAAGGGGTCAAGGCCTAGACATATCAAAGGCTTTTACGGATTTCTAAGTGTGGTAAATATTTTAGAGAAGGGGAAAAAATTAGTGTCTTTGTAAAACATGATGTACAAGTACGGGTCAAAAGAAATAAAGGTAAAGTAATTAAGAAATGATCTAAATGACCCAATCTCGTGTTTGGGGTCGACTTGCAGTACCTGAAAATGGATGGAGGTATCGTAATTAACTGTGGGTAGAGAGAGGGGGAATTCTTCTCATATGAACACATCGGATTGGATAGAAAGGAGTTGGGCCAAGGCACCGTACGAGATGTGGAAGTGATCACTCTGTCAAAAATATGGTTTATGTTCAATTTGAAGAACCTGACAACCTTGGAGTGGGTTTTAGAGAGGCAATGGGGTTTTGGCATCACCCCGATCCTCTTTAAGAAATGGACCCCAATTTTTGACTCTAACAGAGAGCATGTGGAAGAAATTCTTGTGTGGCTAAGGCTCCCTACACTCCCTCAATATTTCTAGATAGTGGATATTTTTTGTGCGATCGCGAAAAACTTGGGTACATTCATGGAGACCGATATGACCTTATTAGAAACTTGATCTATGAATATTGCTCATATCCTGGCTAAGTTATCTCCAATGGAGAGGCTCATTGCAAAGATCGTTCTAAATGTGGAAGGCCATTCTTATTAGTAGATGGTTGAATATGAACATTTTCATTTTCACTGCCACATGTGTCACAAACATGGACACTTGGCTCAGGACTTCCCTCTTAGGCTTAATAAAAGTACGTTTCATAAAGGTGAATCCAAGAATAACCCTAGGCAAAGGCTAGAGCGGGTAAAACATGGTGATATATAAGGAAAGCAAGATAACTGATAAGGATACAATCCTACAAGCAATGGAGTTGACACCTATGGAAGCTCTAGAAATGAAAATACAATAATGGAGCTGGATGTTGAAATGGAACTCAGCCAGGAGTGGAATTTACCACTCCTTGCTGATCTTGCTTCAAATTTAGTGGGTACTAGTCCCTGTCCCTATGCTCCTACTTAAAAATATTTTGATCATTTCCTAAAATTCATGAGTATGCATTGTCCCTCTAGGCTAAATTCAAATACATCTATGTGTGTTAGAAATATATTTTTGGCCATGGAAAATATAATTACCATTATTCCTAAATTATCAAATGATACCATTCCCTATAACATGAGACCTAGGGATAAAAATATGATGGATATTGATATGAGTGGAGGGCTAGGAAAGACTCCCCTTATTCAAAAATTGAGAAGGAACAGGGGTAGGAAATCAAATATCTGTGTCTGTGTTAAGATTTATGATTTCCATATGAGATGGAAGATAACTCTCCCTTAATGGGGAACTTAGAGGAGCGATCGCCCTTGACATTGTGACTAAATGATTGTATTATCCTTCAACTACAGAGGTTTGGATAGTGATCCTAACAAACTAGCCCTGAAAAATCTAATATTCAATTACAAAAGAGATATTTTGTTGCATCAAGATATCTTGGGTATAGGGGATCAAGTTTCAAACTTTCTTTCTTCTTTCCTTCCATGGTGGTCCTTTGTCACTTTTGATGTCAAGGGAAAATATGGTGACCTGACCATGGGAGTTAATAACAATACAATTAAGCTGAATAATTCTTGGACCTCTGATCTTCTTATTGGGGTGGAGGTTTTCTCAATGGAACTTGGATTTTATATCACCTTAGTGAATTTTTATGGACCTGTGTTCTATTGTGGTGGGCTTCGGAACACTCTCCTTATCCACATCTTATATGATGTGCCCAAACCTTGTGGCGGGGTGACGAAGCTTTCCTTGTGTGGACATTATTTGGGGTTCACATGCGAGAAAGGCACTTCTTGCTGGCTCCTTCTTCAAAAAACCGAGGGAAGGGGAACTGATTTACTCCCGAGACATAAGGTCACCCCCTACTCGGAGGAGAAAAAGGGTAGAGGCTTGGGCATAATAGGGCTGGATCTGTTTCTTCTTAGTACATCCACAATCAAGATGTTGGCTTTCAAGAGGCAGGCTCACAGAGTGAGGTGGGGGGCGCTCAATCGTATCGTCACAACCCTATTCTCCTAGAGTTGGCTGGCCTGAAAAAAATTCAAGGGTCTCCTTTTAATTTCAATTTTGGTTGGCTGAAAGAGGAGGAATATCAAAAGCTGGTTATTGATACATGGCACCCAATTTCTAGGGATGAGGATGTCTCTTTCGCCCAAGCCTTTATTAATAATATGAAAAACATTAAGAGCACTACTATTATCTGGGCTAAAGAAAAGGCTTTAAAAGACTCCAAGTCTCTTAGGGATATTGAGGAGTCCTTGATCAAATGAATAGCCAAGGTAATGAGTGAGTGATTGGATCAGTTTCGTGAGAGTATGAATAAAAGAATTGGAACTCAGAGAAGGAAAACTTATTTTAGATAAATAAGAACAATGAGGTTAAAATGTCATGCTATATCTCCGCTAAATGCAAAAGATGAAAACACCAAATTTTTTCCAAAATTATGCCAAGGAAGAAGGAACTCAAATGTTCATTCTGGAGCTGGACCACGCAAGGGTAGGGTGGCACATTTCCAAGATCTATCTACGTTGGGGAAAAATCATTTCAAAAACCTTTATGGGAATCAAGAAGGGGTCTCAATATGGGAAGTTGTTAAACTGGCTCAATTATTTCCTAGGTTCGCGGATGAGGGGAAAAATAATAAACTATTGGCTCCTATGGAGAAAAAAGAGTTAGAAATGATTTTGAAGGTTATGCAAAAAGACAAGAGCCCAAGTCCAGATGGGTGGATGGTGGAATTATTCCAACATTTCTTTGAACTTATGGGGGACACTATCACAAGTGTGGTGGAGGAATCTTGAACAAAGGGCTATACTCATGGTGCTCTTAAATCGACCTTTTTGGCCCTCATTCCTAAGGAGGATTGTCCCTCCTATTTCGATGAATTTAGACCTATTTCTCTATGTAATTTTATATACAAAGTCATTGCCAAACTATTTAAACAGATTAAACCTCCTGTTATCATAAACATTTATAAATACAGTTTAACTTTTGGATGCGCATTCAGAGGCCACAGGTGTTTCCTGTGAGACTTACATATCATCAAGTTGTCGTACAGCAAATGCACAGAAAATATCAACTCATCAAAGGCATATGATCGAATCAGATGATTCATTGTATGTCTTCTCCTACACATTCGTTTCATAATTGAATTCGTTAATTGGATAGGGAGTTGTATTTATCATGTATCTTTTGTTTTTATTAACAATGTATTAAAATCCCATTTTTTCCAAAATTAGAGAGGGCTTAGACAAGGGTGCCCTCTCTCCTCTATTGTTCCATCTACTTGCAAAATTTTTAAGTCAATTACTTCATCAGGATAGGAGAAGAGGGGAATTTAGTGGCATCGAGGTGGCTACCAACCTTTACATATCACGTCTATTATTCGTGGATGAAATTATATTTTTTAGTAATGGGAATCAAATGGAAATAAAAAAAGTTGAAAAATTTCATGGATCGTTTTATGAAAGCAACGGGGATGGCAATCAACAATGAAAAATCAACCCTTACACATGATGGTATCTCGGAGGTCGACCTGGCATGGATCTATACCTTGCTTCCTTTCTCCCATATCACTTTGGATTCAGGCATCAAATATTTGGGTTTCTATCTGAAGTCAGACTCCTACAGAAAACATGAATGGTATTGGTTATTCACAAAAATTTAAAAATATTAGTTTATGGAGTTTCAATTGATTTTCTAGGGCAGGGAGGATTGTTCTCATAAAATATGTCTTAATGGAAACTACAGTTTACTGGATTGCCCTGGCCTAGATAATTGGTCATGGCAAGTAGTGTATGATTGGTTTCGACCCATGGTCAGTGTGAATAGGGCTTCACACTATTTGAAATAAGGTTCTTTGTTGCAGGAATCGCACCTCAATCGATTGATAAGTCGAAAGGCCCATAGGGCTCGTTTATTTTCAGCTTGATGATTTAAGGCTTAATATGCAATGGGAACAAGAGTGGCAGGACTATATTCTGGAATTTGGTTGGTCTAGAGTCCATCTCAAAGACTTTCCAGAATTTTTCTCTTGGGTACGCACGAAATTTGGTATTTAGTCCCACAAAGAAGGCTATGAATATAAAATTAAAACCAGAGAAAGAGGTGATGAGGAATGGTGGTTCAAATATCCGTGGAAAGTGGAAGGACTGGAAAAAACTAAATTTTTCTTCGGTTTCATTCTGAAGAGGAAGGTTTCTACTCAGGATGCTCTATAAAGAAGGTTTTTAAATGGCTCAGGCTGGTCCTTCTTATGCCAAAATGTAGAGGAAACAATTTATCACCTCTTTCTCCTGTGCAAATTCTCTAAAAAAAGTGTGGGAACATAATTTATCTCTCTGTGACATTCATTACACTTTATTTTTATGTTTCCAAATCGAGTAATATCAATAAGATGAAAAAATTGATGCAATCAACAAAAAATTCCTCCAAATAACCATAGTCATGGAAATAACTCGAAAACTGACATCAATTCCAATGAATAATGATGATCTATTTGGATATCAATGCAACCTGTTTTATTTTTTGAAATAATTGTGTGAGAAAATCACACATTTTGTTTAACGTAACTTTATATAGCATCCCAAATTGAAACACATAAAGCTACCAATAGAAATCCCATTTTTTATGATAAAGAGCCTCTTATCGATATAACATAATGTACGTTTTATTTTATTCTATTATGTTATATAACGTCGTCATGAAATATTACACCATTGATCAAATATATGGATGATTAACTATTATAATGAAGAAATGAGAAATGTGATAATGTAACAAATTAATCCAAACATCATATACAAATGCACTAATAAAATACTTAAATATAAAGAATACTGTTATAGATAATATGTTGATTTCTCAATGAAAAACAGATTTAAAAAATTACAATAATTTCATTGTCATAGGCCAATGTCTCCAAAAAGGATAAAATCTCATAGAAAAAAATAGGTTATTCCATAACATAAAAACACACTTGTGTTTTACTTTAAATAAAATCACTGTGATGTCATCTTTTAGCATAATTGGTGCCCTTTCAGAAAATGATAGCATCGAGGATTTCATTTAGTCAAACATCCATATTTTTTTTAATTAATCCCTCAGTACATTATAACTCTTAACACATCAGTGCCTTCATAGAAATAACACCCCCCGATTTCTACAAAACATTATTTACATTCCCAAAATTAATAAAAATGACAGTATCAACCCCTCATATAAAAAAATGTCCAAAGGTGTTTATGTAATAGAAGATGTGTTCTGTTTTGTTGGATGTGAGGCAACTTAAATGCAATTATTTTTTGGTATTAGGTTATGAAATTATTTTCATCAAAGAAATACTAGCTCCTTTTTATATAAGTACCCATGTATAATTTTTTCAAGGTTTAAGTGTCATGTTGAATGCATCGAGAACTTTTTTCTTGTAAGCACCGGGGTGGTATACATTTTAGATTTCAGTTTTCTTTTAATTAAATTCCTCAACGATTTTAATTATTTATGAATCATTGTGTGTTTCCATTAGTGTCGCATTGGAGCTTCTTATTCCATAAAGAGCACAAAAAAAAAAACATCTGCTAAAATCTCTCGATGCCTAGATTTTTTTAGTTGTGTTTAATTTTTTCTATAAGCTCCACTAAAGCGTCGATTCCCACAAAAAAATGTTTTAGAAAATGTTTTTTTGACATTTTTTTCCAATTTTATAACACTAAAAAAATACCTTATAACCTCTGCTAGAATGTATTTTCCTTGTAGTGTTACTATTCCTCTAGTGGACTTTTCACCACTTCTTTCATTCTCCTTCATTGTTTTAATTTATTTTTAATTATGAAAACCATTTTATCTATCTCATAAATTCCATGATCCTGATATTCATACTCCTACAGTTGGTCCTTATGAGTTTTATTTAATATTGTTTCTCTTTATCTCTCCTAAGGAAGCAAAGAGCTCACCTTGAAAATATTTCTTACCTTCAATTGCCTCCTTTGAATTTGTCTTCTTTTATCGGTGATATTTATTTTTCTGACTAAGTTTTGTAGCATTCATGAATATAAATCCATCTTCAACATCATTTTTTTTCATATTTTTCATGTGGACATCTAGAATAAAAGTGGCCTTCATTATCAAAAATAAAAATGAGTGGAATATTATGCTTTTCCTTTGTTAGTTCCTTTTGAGATGGATTGCATGGCATCTTATTTTTCTTTTTTATTTTCCAAGGCCATGAGTAAGAATTATTTTTTTATCATCATCAAATGCATCTCCATCACTATATTCTAATGAGTCACTATCTTCCTTGTATTATCAACTTTTTTCCGGAGATATCTTCTATTTTTATGAAATTCTTTTACTAGTTTCATGTTTTCTCTTATCATCATTATCTTCTCGATTTTCCAAATGGATGTTTTGAAGCATAAATACTTGTTCTAACACACTTAAAACATTTAATGGTAGCTTACCTCATACTTTTCTGGGGATCATGTTTTCAACTTTCTCATGAAGGCCTGGCCTTCTCTTCATCCGATTCTACTAGTGATCATGTCCCTTGTGTCATTTTGTTTTCTTTAATGCTTTGAAGGCTTCTTCCTTTATAACAAGATCCTATTTTCATGTTCTAATGTCACATGAAGTGAGTACTCCATGTATTTCATCTATTTTCGAGCTTTCGATATCTTTCATTTCTTCAATAGCTCAAACCTTTGGATTGAACCTCAATGGAAGAAATCTCCATACTTTCTGAACAATTGTTGATTATTCAATTTTTTCACCCAATATTTTAATAGACAACTTCATCTACTCAAAGGAAAAAATATGCAATGTCTTCTTCTTCATTCATATTTAAAGTTTAAAATTGTATTATGTGAGTTAGAAGTTTGACAGTTTTTACCTTTTCATATCCATCATAGATGCTTTGAAGCTTGTACCAATATTTTTTAGCAGAGTCATGATGCATTACCTTAACAAACAAAAAAAACTATCAAGACAATTCAATATGGTATTCGTTTCTTAGGAATTATTTACATAATTCATTATTTTAATCTCCATCTATTGGAAGAATTTATAGAACTTTACAAACTTGTATCGTTGAAATTTCCATCAAAATATCAACACCAAAGTATATCTGACAAGTTCTCCTTCCTATATTATAGGAAGCATAATAAGTGATCCATCTAATAAAGAAAATATAATTGTGTATGTCAAGTCCATTTTATTCACTTTCTAGTGGTCAAATTGCTTCTCAAGAAACTTTTGCAGAAACCAATTAAATGAATTCACAATTATATCGAGAGAGGGACAAACAAGTATAATGGTCATTTTTACTTGTCAGATTCCACCACCTACTAAACAACATAAAATATCAATATTATAAAATTAACAAGTAATAGAATGTATTCGTGGAAACCTGTAGAGAGAAAATTAAACACTTATTTACTTGAAATATAATATATAAGGTCCAATCCCCACCATTATATCACTTAGGTGTCCAAACTCCATAAGAGACACCAATTTCCCTTGTTTCTTTGTAGAACCAACTTGATAAAACTCTAATCCTACTATTTTTTCTGCATCAAACTACATGAGAAACCAACTTCTACTTCTTTTGCAAAACCTACAAGAGACACCATATACCCTTACCTACTACAAATATTTGTAGGCACCGACATACTTTCTTTCTTCTTCAAAACGTTTTTTAGCTGCTTCTACTTTCACCATATCTACTTGTTACTTTTATCTTCACAAACTTTGTTAATTTATTCTACTTTCACGACCTCATCTATACTTTTCCCTACCAACATATCGCTCCTTCTAAAATTCTGTTTCTTTTCGGCCGGAAGAACAAGATTTTAGGAGCATTCTAGCTTCAAATTTCTTCAACCAAGAGCCCCAAAATTATAGTGAATCAAGGTTCAAAATTGAAACTTCATATTCGAATATATTTATCTATATTATCCAAGTTTCATGGTCTAAAATTCACCAGCACAAAATTTATAGTGAAAATTATCATTTTACCCATTTCAATAAATTTCAAAAAGATTTATGACGCCTAACTTTTTTCGCCTATATCTATGAAATTATAGTGAATCAAGATCTAAAACTTTAATCAGTAAAGGTGGATAAAAGATTCCATATTTCTTCAAGTTTCATTATCTAATACATAAAAGGTGAAAAGAAATATAAAAAGTGTAGAGATGACTCGTTCATGCCATAAATCATATTTGTGCTTTAAGAATCACCCAAAGAGATATTCCTCAACTCATCTTGTGACCTTGGATTTTTTCTTCAATGAATTGATGTTAAAATAAACCCATATGTCATTTATTTATATTGTTAGTATAATTATACTTTTGTGTAAAGCTAGTCTACCATTTTAATGGTGCCTTAGGTTGTGGCCACTTCAGAGAAAGTAGGCTTTTCTTATTCTTATGGAAATAGAAGTAGTGCCATATACCAATGGAAAGGTCTCACAATAATCTTTGCGGCCATATATCCTATGCTCCCATTTGAGCTAGTAAATTGGAGTGAAAAAATGTTCAAATATAGCATACTTAATTGGGACATCAAAATTCCAAAAATAATATTTGCAAGAATATTCATTTTCCAATATTTATCTTTGACAAAACTAGTCTCTCATTGTCTTTAACATCAATAACAACAATATTTCCAACATTTACACCATTGGAGCAATGCTAAAACAAAGCAAGAAACTAATTTTTTCTATTATGATATTTTCATTACTCCAACAAAGAAATTACTCCACTTATGAAGAGGAATTGTGTTCTCCACTTAAGAGCACGAGGAAGTGGAAACTAGTGAGAATGATCTATATAGACCATCATTACTCAATTTTTTTTAATATATATAATCCCATTAATTACTTCTTGATTAGGGGTAACTCATTTGGAAATCGTAATGTTACAATTATTTTGTAAATTGTTATTTATTATTTATTATTTTATTATTAATTTATGTTTCTAATTTATTTAAAAATTCGAGCTTGAGGTGATGTTTGACTCAGTATAGTAGAGATGTTGCAATGTAATGTAAAGTGAACATTTTAACTAGGTGAAAATAAAATAAAAATAAAAATAACAAAATACATATTTAAAAGATGGCGCACAGAAACCTTAATCCAACATATAGGTTATCTGGTCAATCAAATTGATTATCTTATTCCCTCTCACATTTTAAGAACATGTAATGAAGCGGCTGACTATCTAGCAAATTGGGGATGTCAAAATCTTGACAGACATCTTGACATCACTCCATCAGCTAGGATATGGAATATCGAATTGCATTCTCTGCAACTCATTCTAGACAGAGATCTTAGAGATGACCCCCGATCAGGGTGCCACCTAGATTAGTGGTTGCATGTCAATCAAATGTAAGATTTCACTTCTCGAGGATATGGCTGTCAGCCTATGCGGTAAGGACTTAGTCCTTTGCATGCGCCCACAAAGAAAAGCAATTATGAAGCAAGCCGGTGGCTTGCTCGGTCTTACTTGCATGCGCATGCCACCATCCTTCACCATCTTAACTGCTAGTTTCACAAAATTCCCACCCATTGTTTTAGCTTCAAATCAAAGTGCTCTGGAGACTGATCAGCCCAGGACGCAATGGAAGCCATTGCTGCCTCAGACCAGTTGGAGCAAGTTTTGTGGGATTTTTCGCTTTGAGAATGTCACCGTCTCAGGCTACAACCCGGAAACAAGTAGACAGAGATCTGAAACCTGAAGTCAAGCCTGGACCTTATAAACGAGGTCGGAAATCCAACTAGTAGGTTATAGAGAAATTAGCGGAAACTTTCACAGCAAATACCCCAACTGAAATTCGTCAAAAAATTCATGGCTGAGAGAAACAGAGTTCTGAGGATGAGGGGGATATACAGGAACAACAAGAAAACAGACCCGGGGAGCACTAGGGGAAGGCTATCCTTATTTCAACAGTCAATCAAAACTTATTGGAAATTCAAGAATGTTTTGGCAAAAGCTCTAATTAGTATGCAATAGCAGGAAGCTCAAAAATCTCTTCTCTTTGAGCTGAATCAGATAAAACAGGACATGAGGGCTATGACCAAGACTTAAATGCAACAGAATGCTCGCATAGGGAGAATGGAGCAGCAGTTGTTATCACTGCAACAAGTGGAGACACCAAGGTCTTCAGCTAGAAATCCAGCACTAGTGTACACTTCTGATGGATAACTAGCTTTTTTCTTAGTCTTTCTGTATGTATTTTGTTAATAGAAAATATAGATGTTGCTTTATATGTAAGTATTATGGACATAGTAGAGTATTCCTCACTGCTACAACTAGACTAAAACAATACCAATTTTGGTTGGCTTTCAACTCCTTAAGGTGGCCAACAAACCCGGTTTCCTTCGGGCGAGTTGAGGTACCAAACTGATGATGTTTTATTTAGCAACTTGCCCTTAATAATAGAAAATAGCAGGTTCTACAAAATTTAAAAAAAAAAAATACATATTTAAATAATAAAATAAAAATAAAAATAAAAATGACAATGCTATTCATGTGGAATATATCCTATTTTAAACCATATCAAGAGTTAAAATAGAATATATCCTATTTTAAACCATATCTAGATTGGTTTAATTTATTTATTTTTGTTATTATAATATTTTTGTTATATATATATATATATGAAAAAAATATATATTATTTAATAATTATTTATGATTTTTTTTTTTTCATGTTATGTAAGCTTATTTTTAATTGGGTTAAATTTTACCCCCAATTACCTGTTTTTCCACTAAAATATAGTTTATTCTGAAACAAACACATCAAGGTTAACTTGCAAATATTTTTTTTAAATGTCAAAGTGACGAGCATATAAAAAAATCAGAAGTTTCTACTTGGTTATGTGGTCTTGTCACACCCTACTTGTAAGTTTTAGATAACATGTTCTTAATAGAGTGACTTAGTCAAATTACATAAAAATAAAAATAAAATTAATATTAAAACTAAATAAAATAAAATTATAAACTAAAATAAGATTAAAGTAAACTAGTCAATTTGCCATAAATAGTTTTTGTACTCTACATTTTGAATATAGTATTTTAAAATGTAACATTTATATTTTAAAATATAATACAATAATATTTAATATAATAATTTTTATTTTTTTAATAAAAAAATTTTTTTGAACTAAGTGAAAATAAAATGAAATTAACAATAGCTCTACGTGAACACATTTTTATTTGGTCAATTTAAAATTAAATTAATAAAAAATAATGTTAAAATAAAAATAAGTTCATGGTATTGACCCATGCTATGACAATCCATGGTATTCAAGTGGAATATAGCATATTCAAAGGGGGGAATTAAAATAGATTATATACAACTTAACTCTGAATCTACTGGATCAAATGTGGGCCCTTGATAGCTCCATATTTAAGATGGATCTAGGTTGGTTGTAGTGTAATGTAATGTGTTTTTTATCCCTAAAAATAAAAATCACACTACCTGAAAACATTTTTAATTGATCAAAATAAAATAAAAATAATAAAAAATTAACATTAAATTAAAAATAATTTCATGGTATTCACCCATGGTATTGGCACATGGTATGAGAACCCATGGTATTCATGTGGAATATAACATATTTAAAGGGTAAAATTAAACCAACCTAGATCCATCTTAACTCTCGATCTACCAAGCACAGAGAGAGATATAAAATAGCTTGTGACGCAAACCTATTTTCACTCAGTGAAAAGAAATTTGAACCCTTTTAAGGCTTGGTGGATCCAAAGTTAAAATGGATTTACACTGGCGCAAATCTATTTTAACTGAGTGAAAAGAAATTTGAACTCTTTTGAGGCTTGGTGGATCCAAAGTTAAAATGGATTTACGTTGAGGTAAATTTATTTTCACACAAATCTATTTTCACCCAGTGAAAATAAATTTGAACCCTTTTGAGGCTTGGTGGATCCAAAGTTAAAATGGATTTATGCCGGTCAGAAGTGGGTATGTTTTTTATGGTATACATTCTTAGATGAGGCTTTAGAAGTGGATATGTTTTTTATGTAATACATTTTATTTTAAAATATTGTTAGGAGTGGTAAATAATTCATTTCCCCATCATTTTATTTTATTTTAGCATGCATACGCCTAATTTAATAAAGTCTTGATTAGTATTTTTCTGTTATCACTATTTGGTTAAATATTTGATGAGTGCTTCAAATTAAAAATCACTTGGACTATTGTTCCAACCTTATAATTTATGAGTCAAAGTACTAGAATTTCCTCAACCAAAGACTTCACCTAAACTCCGGTAAGTTCAAGTAGATTTTAATATATTTGAATAATTGATACAGACAAGTTGTTATATCTGGAGCCTCGATATTTTTTTAACAAACTCTTATCAGAATGTTCCATTTCATGGAATATTTTCCCTCCTCCATGGAATTCTTACAAGACTATGGCTCCTCCTTTAACTGAGCCTCATGAGTAGCAGACTCTTCTCTAGGAAAGGATTCATCTTAATGTTCATCTTAACTTTAGTAAGTTCAACTAGTCTTTACTTTCATTTGAATACCTTTATTGACAGTATCTAATATCAAAACGTTAAACATCATTTTAGCAAAATCTTATTGAAATTTAGACTAAAATGCTTTATTTTGTGAAAAATAAATCTAATTAAAAATGAAACTTTCTAGATTTATTTTTAGCAATGGCATGCTTCCCCCTAATATCTTCAAAGTTTAACTGCATTCTCTTCAATATTTGCAGGTATACATTGTGTTTTTTAACTTAGATGAAATTGGTAAAAGGAAATACTAAAAGTGATATGAAGGGTTGTTTAAAAACAAGATCGTCATAAAAAAATTCTAAGATTGGGTAGCATGACCCATCAAATTTAACCCCTAATTCCAATATATTTAAATCTTGAACCTTAATGTTACAAACTCATTTTGTTAATTTTTTTTCTTAATGTTACAAACCCATTTTGTTAATTGTTTTTATAATTAAAGGTGTACTCCATATATTATACATTTTACAAGTTTTTTTTAGTTTAATTAATTTAAGATTTGTTAGAATTACAAGTTGTGAACTCTTAAAACTCTAAGTGCCTGTGATTTTTTAGGATCTTAAATCCATATATATATAGAATCAAAAAATCCTATTTTAAATAACAATGATAAAAATTTAACCAAAACTACAATTATTTTTCTCTAACATAAATTCAAACAATAAAAATCTAAAATTTAGATACAAATACATTGTTCAAACAAACTAGCGTTTTTTATATAATAACAATATTAATATTAATTAATTTAAAACCATTCATTCCAATTAAATATATAATGACTTCCATGTCACCATGCACAATGTGAAGATTAGGGAAATAAAATATCTGGTGTGGTACAATCTCCCATATATGGTCACCGAGGTGTAGATTGACTAACTCATAAAAACATGGCCGCCTGAATGAAAACTTGGCCTTAAGTCCTCTGCCCCGGTCACAACTGGCATGTCTGTGTTGTCCCATAGAGCACCATGAAGGAAACTAAGGTGCGCTCCACGAAGAAAGTAACTACCAAGGAAACCCCCAAGGATGCCACAAAGGGGGTGAAGCAAGAGCCTCAACAGGATTCAGAGACTGAAGGACTCGGTGGGGAGGGCACGGAGTCCCCATGCGAAATGAAGCACACTGGCGAGCCTCCCAAATGGCAGCGGAGGAAGATCAAGTCCGATAAGATCGGAGGAGAGGCAGACGTTACATTGACATAGGAAGATCTGGAACAGATCGTAGATGTCGTTGCTACTACCTCCGAGGATTGATGAACTGCCCTAGAAGATCACCAAAAGGCCGCGATAGAGGCTTTGAATTTTGGGTTGCCAGAGCTCCAGCTAAAAGTGGATACCCTTCAAGCGAGCCTGCAAGATACAACCATTGTCACATCTATGGAGATTAGTATTTGCCCCTTCCCACGCATCATATTGATGGTAGAACCGTTGGCCCTGTGCCTGCAAGTCCAAGCATGCGCAAAAGTCAGCCTCGACATCACAAAAATAACTAGTGGGCAGCTATATGCTCTCCACTTTTTCATCTCTGCCGAGCTCCAGAATATAGAAGTTCAAGCACAACACTAGCTAAGTGACGTTGAGCAGACAATTACTGCAAAAACTGTCGAATCCGCCCAAGCTCAGGTAACACAGATCGTGACAGTTGTGCAACAAGCATAATTAGAGAAATTGATAGACCAATTATGTGGAGACATACCATAAGTGATTCCTGCCTCTGTTGTTGTGCAGGCCAAGGTTGAGGGCCTGGTGGCTACATCAAAAGCATCCAAGAGATAACTGAAAATTGTCAAAGTAGACCTAAAGCAATAGATTGTTGTGTTGCAGGCCAAGCTGTAGCCTAAAACCCCGCTAGAGGTGCGAGCCCAGTGAGCCACGCTAGTAAAAGAAGCAACAGGAAGTTTTTCGACATACATCGCCAAGGGTTCAGAATTTTTAGATACCACTAGGGGGCTATGGTCCATAGTGTAGCATGATCCCCTCCTCCGGCATTTCAACCGGGAGCTGTGCTAGAAAGAGCAGAATTTTGAGCAGATGGAAGCTACCATGCCCACCCTTGTGGCAGCCCAGCCCCTAGCACATGTTATAAAATTATATATTACAGAGCAATGCGACACATAAAATATGTGGAAAACACAAACACATATAGCCAACTTCACATCCTCCATGAAAATTCCAGATTTTGTTCAAGGTATCGCGGCAAATCTGAGCCACGACTGCATCATCCGATATGTTCTTCAGTAACAGTTGCCCAGTGAAGTTGAAGTCATAAGTAGAATTAGCATTAAATATATGCAGAGATGTTGAGTTGAGGAGTTTATCAATCACCCTCACTCCATGTAGAGACGGTGAGTTGAGGAGTTTATCTTCCTTTTTGTTCTAACTTCTTAGGATGTCATAATTTTTTTTTTATGAAAGTCTTCCAAGATGCTTTTCATCCTTTTCAAAAGAATATTTGACTTATTAGATATTGGGGGTGCCTCTTTTTAAAAAATATTGATAGATATGAGGAGTCTCCAATCATAGTGATCTTTGATATTTTGAGGTCCTTGTTGAAAAACCTAGAAAAAGAACATAGAATTACATCATGTTGTTGGTTTCTTTACCCAAATCCATTAATATAATTCTTTTATTAAAGTACAATAATTAAAGGTATTATTTTTCCTTGGAAAAAAAACAGCAATAAAATAGAGATAGCTAAATTGAAGTTATATTTTTGGTCGTAGAGTCCATAGGGTCTTGGATAGACGGTTATGAGGTGCTCTTTTGGGAACTCTTTTATGTGAAGTTGTTGGTTAAATTCATCGCCCTGACCAAGGTGATATATTGGACATGATGAAGATGTAGTCCTGCCAATATTACAAAAAAAAATGGTTGGAGAAGGTGGAATTCAGATATGCATTATTTTTGGGTTTTGTACTTAAATCCATTCTGCACTCATCAAAGTCATCAAGGTGTAATTTAATTTGAGCTAATAGTAATACTAGTATAGATTCATATTAACTTAGGATTTGTGATATGTTGAGAGGGATCAAACCTCTCAAGGTGCAACCCTTTCCTTAGTTTTTGCACTTCAAGAAAACAGGTTTGCACATCCAAGAACTTGAAACCTCTAGGACATGATTGTTAATTATTTTCACACCCATTGTTATATGTGTGTGTATGTGTCATTTTTCAAGTCCATGTTGGGCACTCAGGGAATTGCATATCTTAATCATATGCACACTATTGGAATTTTTTTACTTCCGGCGAGGTTATTGATATTTAAAGAGCTTATATTAAAATATTTTAGTTTAGTTCCATATTCAAGTACTTGTTGTTAATAGTATATTTTTAAATGTTATGTATCAATTTTAATTAGTGTATGAGAATAATTATGTCTCCCTCATACTAAGAAGAATAATATTAATTTTTTTTAACTATAATTATGTTTGTCAAAAATATTTTTCATTTAAAAGTTAAGATTTATATTCATATAAATTTTTACCTCTTCATAAAGTGAACTTCATAAAAACATGGACCAAAATCTACCACACCATATGTCCACAAGCACAGTGATGGGGTGGTTTGTTAAGACATTTCTTGATGTGAAGTCACTAGTTCAATTCCCCACAGGGATGATATACTGGACATGATGAACATGCATTCCACCAATCTTACAAAAAAAAATTAAATCTACCACACCATATAAAGCAAGAATTAATAAAGAACAATTTAAACTCTAATATTGGTGCTCCTTTAATACAATATTTCTTATTACTTGATTCCAACTAAAACACATGTTGACGATGTATTCCACCAATCTTACAAAAAAAAAATTAAATCTACCACACCATATGAAGCAAGGATTAATAAGGAACAATTTAACCTCTAATTTTGGTGCTCCTTTAACACAATATTCCTTATTATTTGATTCCAACTAATAAATGCCCTCTTACTGATTCATAATAATAATGATTTTTCATGGTAATATAACTTTTTAAAGAAAAAAATATATATAATTTTGTGAATACTATTATTATTTATATTAAAAGTATATAAAAAATGGATATCCTAAGTTATAGGTTATGTTAACATTAATATTTTTTTAAATTTAATTATTTATTTATAAAAATTCATGTAATTTATTTTTGGTATACAAATATAATTATCATTATGTATTAATATATTTTTGGAGAAGGAAAATATATTTTTTTTAAAATATTATTGATAATTTTTTAATATTTAAATTTTAATTATTAAAATTTGAAAAAGAAATGAAATTTACTAATTTTTAAATTAATTTATTGTGAGAAATGAAGTATTATGTAAATAATGGGATTTAAAAATAGAATCTAGTAACTTATCAACCAAAAAAAGACATTTTTTCTTAAATTATATTATTATTTATTAAAATCATTAAACAATCAATAAAATAAAACATAAATGATGAATTTCAAATTGATTATATTTTATAGGAAATTCAATTTATGTATTTAAAAATTATTATAGCTTATTTAAAAAATGGTTAGAAATGGAAAAAATAGCATTTAAGTGATTTGGCTCTTCAAACACATGATTCAAAAAGAGAGGAAACTTACTTCTCTGTGTCATATGTGATGTGAATTGAGAACAATACATTGAATGTATAATGTGATATAGGGTATAGTGCCATTGATTTCAAAAATTCATTATTTGACACCATGTGGCATTTGGTTCAATGCTTATGCCTTTGTTTTTCATACTGTGGCTCTGTGTAGCTTATTCCCAAATTAATTTCATATATTTCTGTCAAAATAAAGATTACATATTTAAATTTTAATAAACCAGGTTTAGTATATACTAAACCAAGTTTCAGAATGTATTAAACTGTTGTAAAAATTGAGTGAGACTTAATGAATATAGCTTCTCACTTCTAATAAAGATTCCTTTATGAACTGAAAGAACAGTCAAAAGGCTCAAGGAATTTTATAATTTTATTCCACACTTAAAGCAGGGTTGTTCAGAATATAATTGTCTATCTTCTTAAGTTGACTCCTACGATCCAGGATTGTTAGTAATAAAATCTTTCCTAATAGCGATTCTGAAAGTGAAATGTGCATGCAGTAAAAAAAAAACTGCATATATCCTCATATAATTTAACCTAAATTATGAAACCACGGTGAAAAACTTCCACAATTATCACATAATTTCACTCAATGAAAACAAAGAGAAAAGGACATCAATCTCAAGGATTTTCGCAGAGTCGATGTCGCTTCTTTTTTCTCATACATTTCCATTAATAGGTTCGATTCCATCAGAATCTCCAAATATGCTATCAATTTCTTCTTGTGCGAGGCTCCATACACTTCACATTAATACAAATGAACAATGAGACTGAGTCTAAAGTGTCCAACATTTTCGCAACTTTTTAGTGACAGTGTTAATAAGAGATAAAGGGACTTCATGAATTCTTAAAATTGCATCTTCTCAACATTTCAGCTTCATAAATATGTTCTGAATATAGCTCGTTAAGTGGCAATGTCAAAAAAGAGTCAGTTATTTTCTTTCATTTTCAGACAATAGTTACTAGTCGAAGCATTGGAAAAGCTTCCTTTAAGAAAGATATTACCGAGATTCCATTAACTCATCTTCAAGAAATTTCTACTAGAGTCTAAATACCACTGCTATGAGAGTCTAAATACTAGAGCAATGCCTCTTTAAACAAATTTTCCAGAATTTCGTAAAATTATTATAATATCCTTCGGGAATAGTTTGACATGCATTGTCCTCGCCATGTTCTGAGCCATTTCCTCATCCAACCCTCTGAGGAGCTCTGAGTGCTACCAAAGACCTTGCAGGTCCCCCTCACAGCTCCTTAAAACAAGGTGGAAAAATGTGCTGCCATGGACTCAGATTTGAAGCTTTCGAGTAGAAGCGTTGATTGTGTTGAATGGACTCAGTTAGGGCTAGAATAAAAATACTAAGGGCATGGGATTGTGTTGAATGCAGTTAGGGCAAGAAGAAAAATACAAGGGCATAGGATTTGATGATCATATCTGAGAAATTTTGATAATAGTAAATTGGCACAGGAGGAGTAACTGTAACACGAGTTAAAACAGAGTGCGGGAGTTAGAGTTTTAAAAATTCCACATAGATGATTTGTACTGTGCAACCTACGAATCTCTAGCTCATGGAGCCTTTCAATAAAAACACCTTCGACTTAATTAATAAGGGTGTTGGAAATTTAAAATGAAAAATAAATGTAAATGTCTTTAAAATAAAAATAAATTTGTCAATACTAAAAAATGGAGGGAAAAAAATAAAAAGAGATTTGTTTTCACTTTACAAACAGTATATGCTAATAGTAAAAAATTAATAATTTTCCGTATTCAAGTGACACATTTTCTCATTTTATGTATATTTATAAATTGAATTGTTAAAAATTAAATTACAACAAAAATGTGATGATCATGATAGTTATTGAGAAGAAATATATATATATATATATATATATATATATATATATATATATATATATATTGACTATGTTAATGTATGTCATGGTTAATCATTTTAATAGCAAATTATATGTTTGGTTAATAGTGATTGTATAAAAGTGTTATAATTATAACATTATAGATGGATTCATGGACCCCTTTAAGGTGGTTGTTGAATGGATCTACCTAAATTTTAATACTGCAAATAGACTCGAAGACCCCTTTCTCTCTAAATTTAACACTACGAATGGATTCAAAGAAGGGGCTCTCTGAATCCATATGTAGTGTTAAACTTTATAGACAAAAGAAGATTCATAATTTTAACACTATAGATGAATTCAAATACCAGTATAGTGAAATGTAACACTCCGACATCAAAATTCCAATTTTCCATTTTTGGAGTGACACAATTAAAAATTACTAACATAAATGACTAATTCATATACTTGTTATACTTTTTATTTGGTCATATTTTTATTATTGGACTATAATAGTCATTTAAGTTAATCATTATTAATTTTGTCACTTATTATCTAGTCATATATTTTAATCCTAGAATAAATTAGTTATTTGAGTTAGTCGTTTTTAGTTTATTCACTTATTATCTAGTCGTATATTTTATCCCTAGACTAAATTAGTTGTTTAGGTTAGTCAATTTTAGTTCAGTCACTTAAAATTGCTCAAATTTAGCAGCAATTGTCTTGAAATAATCGCGGTAACTAATGATTTTAATCACCTAGTCACTTATTTCATCATTTTCTACTAGTGAAGAGGGTGTATTTCTTCCGAGCTGGCCCGACACTCCCTCCCATAACACTCCTCCATTTATGAGGCTCAGATCAATAAACATTGTATTCTTCTAAATTGTAATGAAGCCCATGGATTTGATTGTTAGACTGTTATTGCACCCGCTCGCTTGGAAGAAATTAATACTATAAGTCTTAGATATATATCTCATGGACATCTTCCAATTCATGGGATGGTTTTCCATCTCTTTTTCCCATTGACTTCAATTTCGCTTCTCTCCAAATTGCACGTTTGATTAGCTTTTGATCTTCCTTTTTGTCCTAACTTCTTAGGATGTGATAAAAAAATTTGTTATGAAAGTCTTCCAAGATCCTCTTGATCCTTTTCGAAAGAATATTTAAGTTATTAGATTTTGAGAGTGCATCATTTTTAAAAATATTGATAGATATGAGGGAGTCTCCAATCATAGTGATCCTTGATATTTTGAGGTCCTTGTCTAAGGAAAAACCTAGAAAAAGAACATAGAATTATGCCAAGTTGTTGATTTCTTTACCCTACTAGGTCCCATAAGACCCCTCGAGAAGCTAAACTTTTTATTGACATAATTAACTTAAATTTTACCATTTTTATAATACTCTTTTCAAAGTACAATAATTAAAGGCATTAGTTTCCCTTGGAAAAAAAAAAAGCAATAAAATAGTGCTAACCATACAGAAGTTATATTTTTGGTCATATAGTCCACAAAGTGTTGGATAGATGGTTATCAAGTGCTCTTTTAGGGCACTCCTTGATGTGAATTTGTTGGTTCAATTCACTACCCTGATCGGGGTGATATATTGGACATGATGAAGATATAGTCTTGCCAATCTTACAACAACAAAAAAATTGGTTGGAGAAGGTGGAATTCACATATGCATTATTTTGAGGTTTTATACTTAAATCCATTTTTCACTCATGAAAGTCATTAAGGTGCAATTGAATTTGAGCTAATTGTAATACTAGTATAAATTCATATTAACTTAGGATTTGTGATATGTTGAGAGGGATCAAACCTCTCAAGGTGCAACCCTTTCCTTAGTTTTTGCACTTCAAAAAATAGGTTTTCATGTCCAAGAACTTGAAACCTCTAGGACGTGATTCGAAGAGCATCATTTTCATCATTCTATCGATCCAACTCTTGCTCCATAAAAACATATATTTTTCTTGTTTCATGATGCAGAGGGAGTGTTGTTGAATGATCTACAAGATGAGGTGGCATTGTACATTGTTTACTACAGGTGGTTGAGGACATAGGGGAAATTATAGAGGATCTTCCCTATCGTCTTCATGCTCATAAGGATCCATTAAGTTCCAACTGAGCTTGATTATTTGCTTCACAATTTTTGAATCCAGCCTCATATTTCTAACTCAGAGGGAAAAAGATAACTCATTCTAAGAATATTGCAAACTAAAATGGAAAATAAATCCAAAAAATTAAGCGTAAAATTACCAAGGTAAAATCCAATTGCAAAGAATAAATGCTTCAGCCCTCTGTGATGCCCCTTATTGATTGCTTAAGTTGCTGGGCGAATGGAGAAATCTCCCCTTTTATCAATGTTTCCTATGATGACATCCAATTCAATTGATGTTAGTGGTTACTACTCCACATTCAAAAATAAAGTGAGAAAGTATGACTGTAATTAATAGACCTCGATGCCTATAAACTTAACCCGTACTTTCCCTTCCATCATTGAAGACTCCAAGAAGGGATGTGAAGAGACTTAGCTTCCTTAAGCTACATATGGCATCCAATACGTATCTGAAGAACAATTTGTTTATTAAGCCTGATTCCTCCCTCAATGAATGATTGATGGGATCTGTTATTCCTTGACATTGGGGAAGTGGATTAGCTTCCTTACGCTATGGATGGAATCCCATTCTTTGATGATAAATTATGTGTTTATTGATTATGATGCCTCCACTAATGAATTCTTGATGGGATATGTTATTCCTCCACATGAACTCAATCTCATTCTTTGAGATGCTTGCAGATACCAAGACAGAGAGGGTGTGCCACTGACACTTGGAAATTAAATACCAATACCATTCAAGTAGACACATCAACATGTGAGTACAAGAGGGTGGATGGCTTTGGAGTTTACCCAACACTCCCTCCCATAACACTCCATTTATGTGGCTCAGATCAATAAAAATTGAATTATCCTAAATTGTAATAAATCCCATGGATTTGATTGCTTGACTATGATTGCGCACGCTCGCCGACAAAATTAATACTAGAAGTCTTCGATATCTATTTGATGGACATTTTCCAATTCATGGGGTGTTTTTCAAACTCATTTCCCGATTTACCTCAATTTGGCGTCTCTCCAAATTACATGCTTAATTAGATTCTCATCTTCCTTTTAATTCTAGCTTCTTAAGATGTGATAAAAAAATTTGTTATGAACGTATTCCAAGGTAATATTTATCATTTTAAAAATAATATTTAACTTATTATATTCGGAGGGTGCATCATTTTAAAAAATATTGATAGATATGAGGGAGTCTCCAATGATAGTGATCCTTGATATTTTGAGGTCCTTGGCTAAGTACGAACCTAGAAAAATACCATACAATTATGTCATCTTGTTGGTTCCTTTACCCAATTCCCAGGCGAAGTTAATTTATTGATGCTCAACGGGGTCCCAAAATATCCCTCTAGAAGCTAAAATTGTTATTAACATAATTAACTTAAAATTTTCCATTAATATAATGTTCTTATCAAAGTACAGTAATTAGAGGTCTTACTTTCCCTTGGAAAAAAGAACACCAATAAAATAGAGCTAATCATATGGAAGTTATATTTTTGGTTGGAGAGTCTACAAGGTCTTGGCTAGATGGTGATCGAGTGCTTTGTTAAGGAACTCCTTGATGTGAAGTCCATAGTTCAATTCCTCGTTGTGATTGAGCTGATATATTGGAAAATATGAAGATGTAGTCGTGTCGAACTTACAAAAAAAAAATGGTGGGAGAAGGTGGAATTCACATATGCAATACTTCGAGGTTTTATACTCAAACCCATTTTTCACTCATTAAAGTGATCAAGGTGCAATTGAATTTGATCTATTAGTAATACTAGTACAGATTTATATTAACTTTGGATTTGTGATATGTTGAGAGTGATCAAACCTCTCAAGATGCAATTGTTTCCTTAATTTTTGCACTTAAAAAAAGAGGTTTTCATGTCCAAGAACCTGAAACCTCTAGGACATGATAGTTAATAAGTTTCACACCAATTATTATATGTGTGTTTGTGTGTCATTTTTCATGTCCATGTTTGGAACAAAGGGAATTTCATATGTTAATCATACGCAAACTATTGAATTTTTTTTACTTTCAATGGCATTCTTGATATATAAAGAGTTGATATTAAAACATTTTAGTTTAGGTCCATATTCAAAAGTTGTTTTTATTAGTATATTTTTAAATGCTATGTATCAATGCCACTTAGAGAATGAGAGTAATTATATGTCTCCCTCATACTAAGAAGAATAATACTATTAAAAAAAATTTACCACAATTATTTTTTTCAAAATTATTTTTCATTTATAACAAATCTAATGGATTTTTTTCTCCTAGAAATCTAATTTCGTGAAATAAGAAAGGAAGCAATGAACCAGGTTTGAATATTAAGCTATATGTTTCACGGGTAATGAATTAATTCCATAATTTTTGAAGGGGTGACTAGATGGTCAAATAGGGATGTCATATCATTGAAGCCGATGGGGACTCGAGATTTGTCTCTCACCACCTTCTCCATGGTGATCTCCTTAAACACCACAATTATTTACCTCTACAAGTGATTGACCATCTCTTTCACTCAACAAATTTTAATGAACTTTATCCATTCCCTTGAATAGCTACAAAATTTTTGTTGAATATCTCATAAGATGTTCTTCTAGATCTTCAATGTAAAACAAATTATTACAAGCATAAGAAAGTAAGGATGTCATATTTTTTGAGATACTCACTTTTAGATGTGGTGTTACCAAAGTCAATGTTCTAAACTTCATCTCACCAATATGCCTTTAATATATTGCAATGTAATTAAAACAACCATTGTTAGTTTGTTTAGTCTTTATCTTGTCTTAAGGAAGTGAAGGCGAAGGTTAGCTTTTGTTTGTGATTTTTTTTTATTTTTTTTTGTGAATTCCGTAGGACCTGTCTTTTCTATTATAAAGAGCAAGTTGCTTAAATAATACAGTAAAATAAAGTGCCTCAACCTGCCCAAAGGGAAACCAAGTCTGTTGTCCATCTTAAACAGTTAAAGGCCAGCAAAAAACGATATTGTTTCAGTCTAGCTATAACAGTAAGAGCTACACGACTATGTCCATAATACTGAAATATACAAAAAAAACTATAATATCGTTGAACAAAAAACATATATGAGCAAAAAGAAAGAAGAAGTTCTAGACAACAGAAGATTTCACAGGGGCTGGATCTTCATCTGACCCAAGCACCTCCACCCACCGCATATCTCGCAGCTGCTCTTCAATACATCCAATGCGGCCATTCTACTGTTGTTGAACCTTAGTCATAGTAGTCATGTCCTGTTTGATATGGTTAAGCTCAAATAACAAAGAAGAAGGAGAATCTTGTTCCGTCATACTCATGAGGGCTATTGCAAGAAAACATTTAAGGCGCCAATACATCTTAACATTTTCCTAGAACAAAGATACCCTGCCCCTAGTACTGCCAGGGTCAAGCACGAAATCCAGTGTTACTCGCTGCTGTTGCAGATCAACTTCTTCATCCAAACTACGCTGCTCCCATGCCTCAATTTTCTTGCGAATAGGTGGAAGGGTCATGGTTGTATAAGCATTAACCAGATTCTCGACAACCTGTTCATTTGTTTTATGCCCTCTTTTACAAGAGCGCTCTAGGACCTTCGGTGCCTTACCCTTGCCTCTTGATTTACGAGCTGGAAATGTGGACTTTGTCATAGTGGCTCCCTGAAAGCCTGTGAGAAAAAGATAAGCACCAGAGAAGAAACGTAAGGCAAATAATCTGTAAGAGACAGGCTGATGGAAACAGTTGCAAGGCTTAACAAAAATACATGTGCATAGGACTGAGTTATAAGGGCCAACTTGACGAAGGATGAGCATCATGTGGAGAGAACCGGACAAAATTCAACAAAGCCCACAGAGCCGACATGAAAAACAACAAACCCCTATCGTTGTGCTAACCAAACCGGGAAAAATACAAAGAAACAGAAAAAGTCGGCATAGGCAATACGAAACCCTTGTCGTTCGACAAAGCAGCCTTTCATAATCGCCAGGAAAAGAAGTGCGATGATAGAAGAAAAATCAGTTAAGTAAAACCACATCTAAATCCTTCCAAAACCATATGATACTACAATAATTGAAAGCAGGACTTCAGAAATAAGGATTAACCTCTTCATCTTCATGTAAACAGCATGAGGGCAAAACAAGGAAGACATCCTTCAGTTTTTGTTTGTGATATTATATGTTGTGAATAATCTCGATAAGTTCTCTTCATGTCAAAAGTAGAAATGCTTCAATTCTTATAAACTAGCATTGTATTACCCTCACTGTAATCTCAAGTCAGATAAACTTATGTTGCATTTCAATTTCAAGTGTACTTTTAAATTTTGTGATTAAAATTAATGAACATTATAGTGAATTCAAATTTGGTGTAATTTTCCAAAATGCTTGTCATAGACCAATACATTTTGTTCTGGATGGATGGATGCACATTTCAATGTTTGGCATGGATGAAATCTCTTTATAGATATGTGAGTTTAGACGTAAAACATTTCAACTTGTAATATTATTTAAGAAGCTGATTTGTTTATTTTTAATAGTAATGAGTAAAGGTTTTATAAAATGTGTACCTAGATTGTAGAAAAGAAAGGACGAATTAAAATATCGCCAAAATCAGAGACTACATCATTTATTTTGTGTTGATTACAGCTATAGGTCTTATTGTATTGACCACATAGTCATACAATTTTACTATATTTGATCGATTTTTGTAGAATTTTTTTGGCACTCCATCCTATAACTCATCATTTCAATTTCTTTTTGATGGATTTTGTTCCACTATTGTGTTGTTTCTCTATGTTTTCTCTACCCGGATTCAAATATCATTAATATCATCATTCTATCAATCCAACGATTGCTCCATAGTAATCATATTATCTTACATTACATCTACACATTAATATGAATATTAGATAATAATATTAATTTGGCCCATGGTATTTGTTCTATAGGTTTCACTTAAATAAAACAACCTTTTTGAGTGTCCTTGTTCATATAAATATGATTATGGAGTAAATATAAAATATGGTATTTGACCCATGGTATTTAGCCCATGGTATTAATAATAATCTGTTCCATGGTATCTGGCCCATGGTATTAATAATAATTTTTTCCATGGTATTTGGCCCATAGGCTTTACCTAAATAAAACTTATTTTTTGAGTTTTCTTAAATATATAAGGAGGTTTATGGAGTAAATATAAAAATGGGTTTTATTTATTTACCATACCTATCGAGTAAGTATAAAAAAAGGTTTTACTTATTTACCATACGTCCGCTCTATTTATATTTTTATTTATTTACCATACATTTTTTAGTGTTCTTAAATATAACTTTGGGTTAAAAGGTAGGGATAATTATTATAAATATATTGATTAGAATTAAGCCAACATTACAAAATGCTTACAAACTTTTTTACATTACATCTGACCCATAGGCTTCACTTAACTAAAACATCCTTTTTTAGTGTACTTAAATATAAAGCTGATTATGGAGTAAATATAAAAAGATGGTTTATTTATTTATCATATCTCTTTTTTATTTATATTTTTATTTATTTATCATACCTATTTATTCCTCACTAATATTTATTTATTTAAATATGGTATTTGACCCATGGTATTAATAATAATTTGTTTTATGGTATCTAGCCCATGGTATTAATAATAATTTTTTCCATGGTATCTCGCCCCTAGGCTTCACCTAAATAAAACTCTCTTTTTTGAGTTTTCTTAAATATATAATGAGGTTTATGGAGTAAATATAAAAATGGCTTTTATTTATTTACTATACATGTACAATAAATATAAAAATAGGTTTTATTTATTTACCATACCTCCGATTTATTTATATTTTTATTTATTTACCATACTTTTTTTAGTGTTCTTATATATAACTTTGGGTTAAAAGGTAGAGATAATTATTACAAATATATTGATTACAATTAAGCCGACATTACAAAATGTTTACAAACTTTCTTACATTACATCTACTCATCTATCCTATTACAAAATTTCTTATATTATATCTACACATCTACCATATACTACTGACTGTAGAGCACCTCTTGGAGTAATATCAATTTAATACAATAACCAAGTGAGACTATGCTCTAGAATTTTTATTAAAAAAAATACTACATTAGAACTTTTTTATTAAAGAAAATAATACATTGAGACTATGCTCAAGGATATTTATTAAAGAAAATGATACATTGAATGTATTAAAATGAATTTAATACTTTAAAAGTGAAAATCAAATGAGTTGTTGCTATAGGTGAAGGAAGAAGACGGGAGGACTCTCTCTAGAGGCTATTTATTAACCTAAACGATAAAAGGGATAACCTACACTAACATTGGTTTTGTCTTCATTCTGTCCAGCCTTGAAGAATCTTCATGGAAACATACTTGCATGCATGCACGCACAACATCAACAATATTCATTTAAATCTGCAATACGTACAAAAGAGCAATAGAATCCCGATTGAAATGTTAGGAATATGAGGAATATGATCCCAAGTAAAATATTATTGTTATTACCTGCCAAGCATCATAGTGGTGGTTTGTGGATTGGTTCCAGGATCGTTTGTGAATGTTGAAGCAACCACGATCGTGAGCCCCTCAACTCTGTTGACTTGATATTTCTGGTTAACCATATAGCCAACTTCACATCCTCCATGAAAATGCCAGATTATGTTCAAGGTATCGAGGCAGATCTGAGCCACGACTGCATCATCCGACATGTTCTTAGGTAATGACTGGCAAGTGAAATTAAAGTCATGAGTGGAATATATATATATATATATATGCATATCTTTCTCTTTATCTATGAAATACAATTATAATACATCTTATTTTAATATCTTTATATTTTTTTTTTGGCAAGCTTCTCTATCATGTTTTCTTCAATGTATTATAACTTGTACTTTACATTAAAAGTATTACTATTATTCCTCGGCAGCGGTGTTAATGCGGGAGGTATTAGAGCCTTGTTGTAAGATGTGCCCACTCTACTTGTGTACATTTTATGTTATGGCTTGGAAAAGATCCGATGTCAGACGTTGGAGATCAAACTCGAGGACTATTCACTATAAATGTGAGGTCCATGTTCTACGATGGCGGGAGTATGTGCACTATGGGAGAGGACATGAGAATGTTTGATCCTCACTCTCCTTCACTTGGTCTAGCTTCAAGTTCATACTACTAGTTTATCTTTTCCATGTTGTAGCGTTCGAGTTTCTTCATGATCTCTTGTCCATTTCTTAAAAAAATTTTGGCTTGGGTATTGAGGTATTTCATCTCCTCTTTCAACATGCTTTTGCATATTGTTAACCTTCTTCTGTTGTAGTGTGTCTTTGAATTTAGTAAGTTTATTACTTTGTATGCTACAGTGTTGTATTTCAAAAGAGCTTTGTTGGGTTGTAATTGGGTCATAGTCCTAAAATACTTGGATTTACGCCTACTTCTGTTTAAATGTGTCTCTGAATTTAGCAAGATAAATTCTTTCCCTCAAAAAGTGTTGTTTTCCTCAACTTTTTTGGGCTTCATCTAGTTTATGCTCTAGGAATACTTAGAATCAATGTATTGGGTTTTCTTATAGTCCATGTTAGTGTTATTCCTTTTAATTACTTGGGATTTGAACTAGGGGAGGATGCTATATGTTATGGGTGAAGGAGATTTTCTTGTTGAGAATTTGGGTTTTGGGATCTTTCATTGGCTGGCATGGTTCTGGGGGTTTTGGTGTTTTATTTCTTTTCGTCGTCCTGAATTGGAAAATAATGTTTGAATTTGGTATGTTGGTGTGGCGTTGGGGGGATGATTTGTTGGTACTTCGGTCATGGACTCAAGGGTTATTGGTATGTTTGATTTATAGGTTCGCATGGGATGGATCTTGTACCTGATTTTCCTATCTTGTTTCTACAACTATATGCCTCCCCGAAAAAGAATGATGAGCAGGAGGGGCTATATGCGCCATGTTGATTTCAAGCGAATTAGGTCTTTTGTCTATGAAATAGTGGGATTATTTTTCGTCATTCTTCCACTTGACATGAGATTCATAGGAATTCTTTTGATTGAGTTAGAACAAACAAGGGAACGTTCCCACCATTTTTATTTTTAGGTACAAGTGACTATTGTAGATTTGAAAAAATTTCTAGACCCGAGTATATTTCATAAGAGGAGACTCCATTTCTTATACTCTCTATATTTGCATCAGCAGATGGATACATTGTTGAGCATCATTTTTAAATATAAATAGGTTGAGAATTGTAATGTAATTTTTGCATTGGAGGAAATTAAATGTATGTTACGAAATCAATGTCTTTGTCTTGATAATGTCAATTCTAGATTGGTTCTGCTGGAAAAATTTCTGGTGTCTAATTTAGCCTATGGTGATCTTACTGAACCTCCTAAAGATCCAACTGATCCCCCAGTAGAAAGTGTCGAGGACCTCACCATCATTTCATCTAACTAACATTAGAAACTGAGCTCACATGTCTTTTGTTGACATTTTGGAAATTTTGCTTCAATACTGTAGAGATTTATTTCTTGGCTTTCCCAACTTGGATTGTGTTTGGTATGTGGTGGTTGTTATTTTCATGGATAATTAAATGTTTGGTGTGAGTGAAAAGTTGACTACAAATTTTATTAGTTGGTTTTCTACAACACTCGTAATACGGTTTATGCATTTTTTGTCTATGGGGAGATGACGATATTTATGTCTGGTTCCTAGTAGGAGCGTTTAAGATAGTTTTTCAAGTGGATTGTGATCATGCCCTATATATTTTGGGAGCCTCAATGATAGCATGAAAGTTTACTGTTTGTTGAAAAATCTCATCTACGGTGTATCGGTTCATGGTATTATGATTGTTCTGAAGATTTGGATATGGCTCTCACTCATGGCAATGAAAATTATGCCCGATGGCTACACCTGTAATTAATATTTTAGAAATGGGATACTTAATTTTTTATTGGTGTAGTCTGTGTTGCTTGAATGTAAGAGGGAATAGTTGTTTTCAATTTATTTTTTATGCTACTATATCCACTAGTTGAAACTGATTCACTCTTACACGTTGTAGTAGAGGAGGATAAATCCACTCCCTTTTTTTGTCTTTTCGCCAATATGGTCTAGCCCTTATCATGATGCACTCCTTTTTTGTTAATGAAAATCATTTTGTAGCAGTTTACAAAAATAAAAACAATATTACTATTATCTATTTCATTATCTTTTAGCATTATTTTCCCTATGTGGTATACTTTTCCCTTTAATAAAAAATGTTTATGTAATCTTACTTTTTATTTTTTAGAATTTTTTTATATTTCTAAACTATTTAAAATTAGATTTTTTTTCCTTTGTCTTAATTCTATAAATGATAACCATGATGTTGTTTTCCTAAATATTTTATGGCTATACACAACATGTAGGTCTAACACATATATTATCATATGTAATTGCACATAATAAATAAAAGTTAATGTGTAATTTATACATGTTAATAACAACGATAAATATCACACACAATTTGCACATAATTAACCACATTAAAACATATATAAGCACAAAAATACTTATATTGATTAAATCCACATTAGTCTACTAACTAAGGATGTTCTTCTTAACCCTGAAAATTTATCTTCCTCATATCTCAATAGTAGGTCATACTTGAGCTTGGACTATGACACCAAAAGGGCTAATACGATCACTCTATCACCTAAGCCAGTTCCCTTTGGCACACAATTTACACTCTCACTCATCCATCCCAATCCCCATATCTTCCCCCACATAGCCCACATAACCCAAGAATGTATGCAATTTATTCACAAATATATTCCCTTAAATCAAATCCCTCTTCTAGGTTTTTACCATATGATGCCAAGGAAAATTTTTAGGTTAGAATGGCAAGTATGCTTCTACGCTATTTATACCTCATGGGATGATTGGAGAAACCCATGAAATTTCAAGGAATGAACAAGGGGGCCATGGGGACAAAAATATGGAACTCCATCAAGCACTCTTTTTTTTTGTCTCCCATGAATTGAGGTTTCTTTTGGGAGGGATATGTGGGCTTTAATAAAAAAAAAGATTAATGTAATTTTTTTTTTGGTTTTTTTCATCCAATATTGAGGCTAGCCTTGGTTGAGGATTATCCTAGATCGAGAAAAGAACACCTTTAGTGACATACAAATTTACCCATTTGTCAAAATAAACAACATGTGATAGGGGATTCCCCCTATCATTCGAGCCATATATATGGACCCCCTTCCTACAAGAGATAACAAGGATTACGTGACCCTTTTTCCCAGTCCTTAGTACAAAAAATATGTAGCAATGTGATACAGGCTTGAGCCTGTCATAGGGGGCATATATTTTGAACACCCTTCCAATAAGAAATAACAAGGGTAACCTCTCCTTGTTTCCAATCCTCCTTACTCAAAATAAATATCACCATTGTACACACATTCTTGAGCAGAGGTATGTTAGCTCTAGACTCCAATTACTCCATTGTTTTCATAACAGTAGGCAAAGAGAAAGTTACCCATCATTAAATCATCGATCATCACAATGTTTTCATAACGGTAAGCAGAGAGAAATTTAGATCAAGATACCAATAAATAAATCACTGATTATTGAGAAATATGACACTCTTTTCTGTAGCATGAGGTGCTTTCTACAACACAGTATGGTCGAAAAGAGAATAATAAAAATAATAGTTATCATATATATATAGATTAACTCATAATCTATAAAATATATTGAGGATCTTAGATTTTTCAGTATTGGAAAAGTTAGGACGTCAAAGGAGTTTGATTTCACTAAGTATTCGATAGATTTGGAGTTAAGATAGAACTACATTGATCTAAATTTTGTATTCGCACCTTTTATTATTTGCCTATAATTTTAGGCCTAATATATATTTGTTCGTTAAATTCAAAAATTCCTATTTGTATATGTACCATACACAACTAAGTTTACCACTACTATACTCTTACGTAGGATATTATTGTATGTTCATTCCTGCACACACATAATGAAAGAAAAAAGAGAGAGACATCCTACTTCAACAATACATGACTGGATAATGAATATAAGGGAAATTTATGTACCTCCATATCTCTCTCCTACGGTATAAAACTATTTATTTTTATATTGAGGGAATATTTCCGACCAGTTGAGAAAAGTATGTGAATCCTCAACTACAAATGCAGGGTTAAAAATATTTTAATTTATCTATTTTGAAAATATTCAGTGCAAAAATGTAAAAGGTAAACTATTTTGTAAGCACCATACATCATACCAGTTCATTTGTCTTCAAACAAGGAGATATCTAAAGAAGTGTTGATCTAAGAAAAACCAATTTGAGCAGAGGAATATAAGGACAATATACTCACCAATAGATGAAAGAAAATAAAAAAGAGTTGACACATTTGATACGAACATGACTTGTAGATAAATCGGTCAATTCAAAATAAAAAAATACGATATTATTCCTTTCGCATGAATTCAGGGAGAAGAATGAAAATAGCCAAGTTCATAAATATATACATCTATTCCATGAATATGGGTTAAGGTGGAGAGTTTTCACATCAAAATTGATGGGAAAATGCCCAATATCTTCTATTTCAGCACATCACATAGAAGAAGAGCCAGGACCTACAATCCAACCAAACCCTTATATAATAAGTCTCAATTTAAATTATTTGATTTTGGCTTTGGGTAGAAATAAAAACTTTGCAGAAGATATTCTATAATGATACTATTATCGGCACAATATTTGAATTTCGAATAGTTATATATACCTCCATTCAACCATAAGACCAAAGGTTTAGAATATGGGTATTTTGTGGCTTTAATGAGCCATTATAAAAGGGCTATGTTGGCATTTTTGTCTCTAGCTATGTAGCCAAATTATTAGGCAATATTTGCATATAAGCGATGATAAGGGAGTTCAGTGGTTTTTTCCTTGCCCTGCTCATTTCTCTAATCAATTCTTGCCTAATCTTTATAAAGACAGAAATAAAACAACCGAATCTCACCAAAATAAGAAATTATGGAAAACCAACTCTTTGTGGATAAGATAAAAATTATTAAAATGCATGAGATTAAAACTATCCACATAAAAAATTCTCCAAACAATGACATTAGAACAACTAAATGAGCAATATGCGGCTTTAGAAAAACATTTTCGTGGGCACTAAATTTAAAAGAATACTATTAAAATAAACTTATCTCACCAAATTCAAGGTATTGATTCCTCTAAATAAAAGGAACAAATGTCTCCATAAAAATCATTGCATTTAGGCACAAACACTGCAGAGGAAAAAATGAAAACAATAATAAGAAGAATATCTTTCTTTAGCAAAAATAATCAAAATTTTGTGTTCTCCAAAATTTTGTAGAGAATTTCTTATAAAAAATACTTCACATTCCAATAAAAACTTGCAAGGGAAAAAATAAAATGGAAGAAAGATAAAATTTGAAGAAAACTTTGTAGAGATATCATTTTACAAATATAACAATCGAATAAAACCCCTATAATCTAAAAAATAATCATGAAAACAAAAGTAATTCCAACTCTGAACAAATTATGCAAAGAAAAGGAACAAAATATGAAAAAACTGAAGATATCTTCGCAATGATGCCTTACCTTTATAGAAAATATTGAAGCGCTGAATGAAAAAAAACAATCCTTGCCAAATTCGACTCCTGTCGAAATCGTAGGAAAAAAAAATATAGAAATAGTAGTCTCAAATCAGATAATCAAGTTATAAGTTGTAATGATGGCTCTATATTTCACTTTGAGAAAACGAGATTGTCTTCAAATTCAATATTTTTATATTCGTCAAATTCCCAAGGAACGCAGGAATTATACAATGGAGCATGACACACAATATTTCTTAACACGAAATTCCTCAATATTTCAGTAGCTCAATCTTACCTAACAAGCCAAACCCGAGAGGAATTTGACCACTTGACGTCATCCAATTCATCTGAATATGTAGAGTGTCCATGAGAAGAACCTCACCATAATAATGCATATCGAAGTAATTACAATCTAGTATGAGTTCCATTGTCTCTAGATAAATTACAATCCAACCTATGACTTCTGAATCAATGAAAATATTATGCCTCCCAACCTTCGTTCATTAATGTGCTCTCAAACCTTGCAAGCCCATATATCATAACCTTCTCAAACATTACATATGACATATATGATTTAGGTTTAAGGAAACATAGTATAGGTATATGAATTTAGGTTTAATAAAAAATAATGTAGGTAAAAGAAAATTTTGTAAGTTGGTTTACTATTCTTATTATATATTTTGCAGTATAAGGAAAACAATGTTAAAAAACAAAATTCTATGTAGTTTAAGGAAAATTATATTAAAAAGTAAATTGTATGCTTTTATGAGAGTTTATTTATATGTGTTATAAAGAAAATATTTTTCATTTTTTTAAGTATTATATTTATATTAATTTCATAATAAATTCAACATCATTTTATTTTGAGAATCATATTTTATTCATATTTTATCTTTACAATTATATTTATTTTAGAATTACATTTAAGCTAATCGATAATATTTAAAGAAATCCATATATATTAAAATCAACAATGATCTCCATTTCTTACAAATTTTCTTACTAAAAAAAATTAAATGTCGCTTCTCACTTCCCACTAAATTAATAAAATGAAAACCCACTAAACAATTTATCAAAATTCTTGTAACAATGAAACATTTTATTAATCAATTTGTCTTCCCTTTCCATTATATATATAAAGTATAATTATAATACATCTTTATTTATTATTTTTATAATTTATTTTTCATTTTTTTCAAGCTCATTTATGCCCGTTTTAATGTATTACAACTTTTCTTTTACATTAACAATATTACTATTATTCTCCAATGGGCGAGAGGTACTGGAGCCTTGTTCTAAGATGTTCCCACTCTATAGGTGTATGTTTTCTCTTATGTCATGGAAAATATCTCGTGCCGGACGTTAGATTTTGAACTTGAGGTCTATTTTTGTAAATGTGAGGTTAATGTTCTTGGGTAGCGGGAGTACATGCACTATGGGAAACGAAGTGAGGAGGTTTCTTCATCACTCTTCTTCACCTCCTTTAGCTTGAAATTGTTGCAACTACTTTATCTTCCACGTGCTATATCATTGAAGCTTCTTCTTTAGCTCACACTCATTTCTTCATCTGTGTTTGTCTTGAGTAGTGAGGTATTACATCTCCTCTTTCAACATCTTCTTCTACGGATTGTTAACCGACTTATGTTCCCGTGTTTCTTTTAATTTAGTAAGTCTATTGCTCTATATTCTACAGTGTATTATTTCAAAATACTTTTGTAGGGTTGTATATGGGTCGTAGTCCTGCAATATTTGGATTTACACCTGGTTCTGTTTAAACGTGTCTTTGAATTTATCAACATAAGTGCTTTGCATATAATAAAAGGTAACATGTAATATATACATGTTAATAACAAAAAAAAATATCCCACACAATTTGCACATAATTAACCAAATTAAAACATATACAAGAACAAAAATACTTATATTAATGAAATCCACAATAAACTACTAACTAAGGATGTTTATCTTTTCCTTTGACATTTTTCTTCCTCGTCTCTCAATAGTAGGTTGCACTTGAGCTTGAACTATGACACAATAAGGGATAAGAAGAGCACTCTATCACCTAACCCAATACCCTTGTTGAATTTCAACAAGAAATTGTAGTACCTACAGTAGTGTGGGACCAAGAGGTTTAAGCAGCACCTACACTAGTGTGGGACCATGGGTCTTAGCACCACCTACACTCGTGTGGGCTAAATTTGGTGCATGTCTATTTTAATTATCCCTTTATTAAAATGGAAAATAAAATGTAATCTTATCTCAAAATCACTTGTAAAAGTTAACTGAATGTGATAAAATAAGTTAGCTCATGAATTTGAAGTTGAGGGTAGTTGATGAGGCATGTAGAGTAATTCTAGTTGTAACAGAGTTCGAATTGCAGTTGGTGTATTATTTAATGCATGAGAAATCAGTTAACTCAATCTAGGTGAGTTAAACTCAGTTGTGCTAGTTGTAATTGTTCGTTGCACTAGTGAGTGATCAAGTGAATTAAATATTATTTAATTCAGAATTAGTGATTTCACATGCAAATGATGATTTACTAGTATGGGTTGCATGCATGTGAGTTCATGTGGAGACCCATTTAAGACCACAGAGGCTTCACTACAGGAGCAATACCATATCATGTGGGTTCATATTGGGGGATATATAATGAGGAAAAAATGACATAATATATTGGGGGATATATAGGGGATAAAGGGTTTTTAAATTGGCAGGTATAGAAAATGTAGCTCAAAGTTAATGAAAAAATATAAAGGCCTATAAAAAATGTTAATAAAAAAATGGATAGCTATAATATATACTAAAAGTAGGGGTTTTTTAAATTGGGAAGGTTTATTGGGTTTATATTGGTAGGGGGTTAAATAATGTGATTTTTTGGGGTATTTTCTAATATGTACTCATATTAAGGGCATTGTTTAAATGCTATGATCACACGTGATATTTTAGAGGTTTATTGATTGAAGACCCCGTGTTTGAGACTAAGGTGAAAGGGATGTTAACTATCAGTTGTAGTATTATTGGGTTGCACCCATGCAAAAAAACAGCCATTGGATTTCCCGTGATCCTTGTGCAATTTAGGAAGTCCAAAATTCCTATTCTTTAGGGATTGCATTCATCAGGAATTGCGGAAGCAAGGAAAGCCATTTAGAGGCTGAGAATTGGCTAAGTGTTAGCCAGTTTTTTCTAGGGTAGTCTGAGACAATTAGCTATGTGCTAGAGACTCTTGTGAGAAGAGGTCATTATATTTGTTTCATGTATCCATGTTGAATATAAAATAGAAAATAGTGGGGTTTTGAGCATCAAGATTTCCCCGGGAGATTATCTGTGTTGTGGTTTTATTTGATTCTTTCTTTGCCTCATGTAATTGGCGATTGCATTTAATTTCTGCAAATGATTTGTAGAATCGATTCAGTATATAGCTTTAGTACATTGTTAAATCGGTTTGAATCCATGATATACATATATGTTGTATAATTTCTACATGGTATCAAAGCACATGAAATTACTACAGTAAAGAAGAAGTTGAGTTTGTGACTGAATAGAATTCAAGTTTGCAAAGGTACTCTTGGTGCACCAGGCGAATTAGGATCGAAATGGATTTGAATGGCTTGAGATTGGAGTATGCACTCAAAGGCAACTCTAACTATATTTCTTGGAAATACAGGATGGAGGAAGTACTCAAGGACAATGGCTTGAAGGAATTAATTGACAATGACATTACCAAACCCATTGTGACAGATGCTGCAAATCTTGATGCCTTGCAAAATAAGGTTGCAAAGGCAAGGACGATTCTACTGAAGGGAGTACGAGACCACATTGTCTCAAGTCTCCATGGAAAAGTGACACCATATGCTATGTGGAAAGCTTTGAAAGATATATTTCAGAGCAGCAACAACCATAGGAAATTGGCACTGAAAGACAGGCTCATGAAAATTAAAATGGAAAAGGGCGACACCATTTCGAAGTATCTAACAAATTTTGGCTAATGTAGGAATGAGCTTGGGAGCATCAGAATAATGGACGTGGATGATGATTTGGTGAGCCTAGCTCTTCTAGAACTTCCCATGAGTTGGCACAATTATGAGGACTCTGTCAATGGAAGGGAAAAATTTCTAGATTGGGAACAATTGTGGTAAGATTTGGTGCAAGAGGAGTTTAGATGGAATACCAGAGATGGATATTCATCTAAGCATGAAGATGAAGAGGATTTTTCTTTGGCTACCAAGGTGAAGAAGGGGAAAGGAAATATATTTCCCAAATATGGGTCCGGTAAAGATGGAAATAAGTGTGATATGTCCAGAGTAAAGTGTTTTCATTGTCACGAGCATGGTCACTATGCCACAAATTTTCCGCAAAAGAAGAAGAACAAGAAGTCCTTAGGATCTACAGTTGGTGAGGTGTTGGACTTGCAATTTGAGCTTGAATTCTCACTCATTTCATGCATGGTTTCAAGTGCAATGGGTTCAGTGTGGGACTTGGATAGTGGTGCTTCCTTTCACATGATGGGAGACAAGGAACTTCTCAGTAGCTTGGAGGAGAAGGACCTCTAGATGCATATTGAAATGGGTGATGGCGGATGATGGAGTGCTGTCAAGATTGGTACTATTACCTTTCAGAGATAGTCAGGTAAACCCTTTCAATTAAAAGGTGTAATCCATGTACCAAGCTTGAAGAAAAAATTATTCTAAGTAGCAATGTTGGAGGATAGAGGCTATGATGTTGTTTTCAGTGAAGGTAAATATTTCTTGCGACACAAAATAATTTGAAAAGACAAGAATAATGCCATTTGAGTTAATAATATCTATAAAATTGATGTAGATGGTTGCATAAAATCTATGGGTAAGGCGAAAAAAGTGGTGAGTTGGGATGAGGGTGATTTATTGCACAGGAGATTGGGCCATCTACACCACGAAGCCTTGAAAGTCATGCAACTGATTTGTACAGGACTTCCAATGGGAACACTTGCTCAATTAGGCACATGCAATGGATGTACCATGGGGAAGTATGCAAAGGTCGCCTTTCATGAGAAGGAGAACTGAGCTTCGAAAATCCTTGAGAGAGTTCACTCAGACGTGTGTGGATTGTTCTCTACTGCCTCGACAACAAAGAATAAGAATTATGTTCACCTTTCTTTGCGCTCGTTGAATAAGATTTCAGGAGCATTCAGGAACCCTAAATTTCTTCAAGCATATCTCCAAAATTATAGTGAGTTAAGAACTAAAACTTGAATCTCGTGTACATGAATATATTTTATTTTTATTATCCAAGTTTTATGGTCTAAAATTCGCCAAAACAAAAGTTATAGCGAAAATTATCATTTTACCCATTTAAATAAATTTACACACGCAATGGATGTACCATGGCGAAGTATGGAAAGGTCACCTTTCATGAGAAGGAGATACGAGCTTCAAAAATCCTTGAGAGAGTTCACTCAGACGTGTGTGGATTGTTCTCTACTGCTTCGAAAACAAAGAATAAGTACTATGTGATATTTATTGATTATTTTTATCGTAAATTTTGGGTCTACTTCATGCAGAATAAATATCATATGTTCTCAAAGTTTCTTGAGTTTAAAGAACTGGTGGAGAAATACATGGGGAAGCGAGTGAAGGCTCTTAGGAGAGACAATGGTGGTGAGTACATCTCTAATGAATTCAAGAACTTCTACAGCAAAGAAGGTATTTGAATAGAATTGATTAGACCACATAACCTACAACAGAATGGGGTTGTAGAAAGAAAGAATAGAAAAATTGTGGGTGCAACACGAGCGATGTTGCATGATGAGGGCTTACCATTACATCTGTGGGCGGATGCATGCAACACATCGGTATATGTGCAAAATGATTGTCCTTGTCGGATACTTGGCATGAGTACACCAGAAGATGATTTTACTGGAAAGAAACCTGATGTTTCACATTTTAAGATTTTTGGCTCATATGGTTATGTGCATGTGACCAAAGACACTAGGAAGAAGCTCAAACCAAAAACTGAGATGGTATATTTGTGGGGTGTAATGAAACTCCCCATAAATATTGGATGTATTTTCAAAACAGTAGAATGACTGTTGTGTGACGAGATATCAAATTTTATGAGGAGAAATCCATGCGATTGTCCCTTGAGAGGGAGCCGGATTTGCATGCAGAGGGGGAACTTTTGGTTTTTAAGAATGAACCTCAAGATGTGGAACAACCACATGTGGAGGATCATGGAGTGGAAGAAAACACTCATGTAGAGCCATCCACCAGAAATGGAAAAATGTGCACCACAAAAGCCGATATATTGAGAGTTGATGTAGTAGAGAATGTAAGAGACCCTACTTCACTCCACAGACATAGATAGTCTCCAGACAGGTTTATTGGATACATGGCTCTTATGAGCAAGTTTATTGTGATAGAAACATCCTCCTTTTAGGAAGAGATGTAGCAACCAACTTGGGTTGATGCTATGGTAGAGGAATATGACTCCATTGTTAAGAACAGTGCATGGGAGGTAGTCACAAGACCGGTCGACAAACCAGTGGCTAGATCTAGAAGGATCAAAAAGTAAAGCAAACTATTGATGGGAGTGTCGAGAAGTACAAGGCAAGATTTGTGGCCCAGGGATTCTCACATGTTGAGAAGATTGAATATGAAGAAAATTTTTCACTAGTCACAAGGTACTCTTCCATTAGATCTATCCTTTCATTCTTAGTGCAGATGGGGTGGCACATTCATTATATGGATGTGAAAATTTTATTTCTCAATGGAGTCATTGAGGAGGAAGTGTACATAGATTAGCTAGAAGGTTTAAAAATCTTTGACAATGAGTCACATGTGTTTCGACTCAAGAGAGCATTGTATGGGCTGAAGCAAGCACATAGTGCTTGGTACACTCGGATTGACAACTATTTCACCAAGTTGGGCTTCAAAAAAAGTGAAGTTGATGTAAACATGTACCAGATTGTGTTTGATGGTAATATTTTGATTATTTTACTTTATGTAGATGATCTAATCTCGACATGTGATGAGCAGTTGATACTTTCTTGCAAATAGGACCTTGCAAGAGAATTCGAAATAAGGACATGGGACTCCTTCACTATTTACTTGGCTTGGAAATATGGAAACGAGATGGTGAAATTTTTGTTTCTCAAGGAAAGTATGCCAAAGAGATGCTGGGTAAGTTTCACATGTAGATTTGTAAACCCATGGAGACTCCTATTCTAGGAAATTGGAGGAAAGAGGATGCTACTTCAGGAGAAGAAGTGAATGCTACTATCTACAGGAAGTTAGTGGGTTCAGTGATGTTTTTGGTGAACACAAGACCAAACATTTTCTACACAGTTAACCAGCCGAGTAAAGATATGGTTAAGCTGACGAAGCTCTTTTGGAAGGAAAAGAAGCATGTCTTGAGATACCTTAGGGGAACGAAAGAGTATGGTTTATGCTACAGACGAACAGGGGGAATGAAACTTCAAGGATTCATGGATGTAGATTGGATAAGTAATCCATCAGATAGAAATAGAACATCAAGATGGATCTTTAGCATAGGATCGACAACATTTTCTTGGTACAATAGGAAGCAGTGATTCGTGGCACTCAGTTCAGCTGAGGTAGAGTACATGGAAACAAGTCAATCTGCATGTGATGCCATCTGGATGAGAAATATCTTGGTTGGTTTGTTTGGTCCTCAGATTGATCCAACAGTGATACACTGTAATAACCAGAGTTGCATTAAACACTCATTTAATTCGGTATTCCATGATAGGTCCAAGCACATTAACATCCAGTACCACCATCTTATGCTTGCCATGATGGAACCAATGAAAACATACGTAGCGATGTTCAATACCGAACATATTGTGGATAGATTCCTTCTCATAACTCCCCAATGCGGAAAACATGAACCTAAAAAATATAACCTTATTTACTACAGTTGGTAAAACATTATTATATTTTTACCACTATGCTCACTTTTGGAACAGGTGATCGAAATCAGCTTTGATTTTTTGTTCCATCAACGCAACATAATCCCTCTCTTTTATATCATTGAACATGTCATCTAATTTTTTTTTCCATGTTGTCAATTTCTTCACTGCAATAAAATCCATATCCATGCCTTCGAAACCAATAAAGATGATAGTCTTCACCACCCTATCCACTAAATAATAAATTACAATCCAGTACGAGTTCCATGACCTGTCGATCAATTACAATGCAATCCATGACTTTTCAGTCAATGAAAATGTTATTCCTACCCCACCTTTGTTCATTAATATGCTCTCCCATATAGCATAACATTTTTAAACTTTTCTTATGATCTATATGATTTAAATACGGTTTAAGGAAACATAGTATAGATATAAGAATTTAAGTTTAAGAAAAAGTATTCTTACTATATATTCTCATTCTTCTTTATTATAATGAAAACGAAATTCAAATTCAATGTAGTGAAAGGAAAATAGTATTAAAAAACAAAATTCTATGATTGTATGAGAGAGTTTATTTATATATAGATCATACAAATTGTTTTCTTTTTGTTTTCTGAATTGTTATATTGATATTAATTTCATAATAACTCTCACATCATTTTACTAAAGAACAATATTTATTTTATTTTTACAAGTATATTTATTTTACAATTATATTTTTAAGTTATTTTAATAATATTTAAAATATGTGTTATTTTTATTATCTAATTTTTATCCAATTTTAAGGTCACATCCAAGTTAGACACCAAATTTGTGTATGAGACCTCCTTTTTTGTGGGAAAAGGGACTCACTTCCAGGCATGGATTTGAATACTAAGTATATTAAGGCATAGATATTCTTCCCCCTCTCATTTTCATCAAAATCAAACATAATTTCTATTTCCTAGAAATTTTTGTACCAAGAAGAAAATAAATGTGATTTCTTACTTCTCACTAAATTTATAAAATGACAATTCACTAAACAATGTATCAAAATTCCTTAAACAATGAAACAATTTATTAATAATTTTTTTCCCTTTCCAGTATATATGTATATATATATATATATATATATATATATATATATATATATATATATATATATATATATATATATATATATATATATATATATATATATATATATATATTTCTATTTATCTATTGAAGTACAATTATAATACATATTATTTTAATATGTTTATAATTTATTTCCTTTTTTTCTGCAAGATTCTCTATCATGTTTTTTAATGTATTATAAATTGTACTTTACATTAACAATATTATTATTATTCCTCGACATGGGTGTTAATGCAGGAGGTATTAGAGCCTTGTTGTAAGATGTGCCCACTCTACTGGTGTACATTTTATGTTATGGCTTGGAAAAGATCTGATGTGAGATGTTGGAGATCAAACTGGAGGACTATTCACTATAAATGTGAGGTCCATGTTCTACGATGGCGGGAGTACGTGCACTATGGGAAAGAAGGTGAGAAGTTTTCATCCTCACCCTCCTTCACCTGGTCTAGCTTGAAGTTCATACTACTAGTTTATCTTCTCCATGTTGTAGTGTTCGAGTTTATTCATGATCTCTTGTCCATTCCTTCAACTTTGTTTGGCTTCAGTATTGATGTATTTTTTCTCCTCTTTCAGCATATGATTTTGCGTATTGTTAACCTGCTTCTGTTCCAATGTGTCTTTGAATTTAGTAAGTTTATTTCTTTGTATACTATAGTGTTGAATTTCAAAAGAGCTTTGTTGGGTTGTAATTGGGTCGTATTCCTACAATACTTGGATTTACACCTAGTTTTGTTTAAATACGTCTCTAAATTTAGCAAGAGAAATTATTTCCATCACAAAGTGTCTTTTTCCTCCATAGCTTTGTTTGGTTTGATCTAGTTTATGTGTTAGGAATACTTGGAATCAATGTATTGGGTTTTATTATAGTCCATGTTAGTGTTATTCCTTTTAATTGGTTTGGATTTAAACTAGGGGAGGACGCTCGATGTTATGGGTGAAGGAGCTTTTCTTGTTGAGAATTTGGGTTTTGGGACCTTTCATTGGCCCGCATGGTTCCAGGGGTTTTGGTATTCTATGTCTTTTCATTGTCTTGAATTTGAAAATATGCTTGAATTTGGTTCATTGGTGTGGTGCTAGGGGGATGATTTGTTGGTACTTCCGTCAGGGACTCAAAGGTTAATGGTCTGTCTGATTTATTGTTTCGCATGTCATGTATCTTGTACAAATTTTTCATATCCTCTTTCTACAACTATCATTGCACCTTGATAAAGAATGATGAGCAAGAGGGACGATGTGGGCCATGTTGGTTTCAAGAGAATTAAGTATTTTTCCTATGAAATAGTTGGATTATTTTTTGGGATTGTTCCTCTTGAAGTGAAATTCATAGGAACTCTTTTGAATGTGTTAAAAGAAAGTTCAAGGGAATGTTCCTACCATTCTAATTCTGATGTACAAGTGACTCTTGCAGATGTGAAATTTTTCTGGACCCAAGTATATTTCGTGAGAGGAGACTCCTTTTCTTATACTCTCTATCTTTGCATCAAGGGATGGATACATTGTTACACCTAATTTTTAAGGATAAATAGGTTGAAAATTATAATATATTTTTTGGGTTGGAGAAAATTAAATGTATGTTACGAAATCAATGTTTTTGTCTTGATAATGTTGATTCTAGATTGGATATGATAGAAAGTTTTCTAGTGTCTAATTCAACCTATGGTGATATTACCGACCCTCCTACATATCGAACAGATCCATGAGTAGATAGTGCTCAGTACCTGACCATCATCTCATCTAACCAACCTTAGAAATTGAGCTCACATGTTTTTTGTTGACATTCTGGAAAATTTTCTTCAACGTTATAGAGATTTATTTGTTTACTTTCACAACTTGGATTGTGTTGGGTATGTGGTGGTTGTTATGTTCATGGATACTTACATTTTTGGTGTGATTGAAATGTTCACCAATAGTATTATTAGTTGGTTCTCTACTATACTCGTAATACGACATGTGCATTTTTTCTCTATGGGGAGGTGGTGTTATTTATGTTTGGCTCATGGTAGGAGTAGTTTATATTGTTTTGTGGGTGGATTGTTATTACACCCTATATCCTTTGGAACCCTGAATGATAGCATGAAACTTGATTGTTTGTTGACAAATCTCATCTATAATGTCTTCATTCATGGTATCATGGTTGTTCTGAAGACTTGGATATGGCTATGGCTCAGGACGATGAAAATTATGCTCGTTGGGTACACCTCTAATTGTTATACTAAAAATAGAATACTTAATGTTTTGTATTAGTTTAGTTAATGTTGCTTGAATGTAAGAGTGAATAGTTTTTTTCAGTTTAGTTTTTATGCTACTGTATCCACCAGTTCAAACTTATTCACTGTTACATGTTGTAGTACAGAAGGAGAAATACATCCCCTTGTTTCTGTCTTTTTACCAATATGGTTTGGCCTTGATCATGATGCACTCCTTTTTTTGTTAATGAAAATCTATCATAAAAAAAGGGTGTTGTTGGAAACAATTTTACAGTAACCAACTAATTAGGATTTAGTAGTAGCTAATCTTGCTATGAGATTCATTATACAAGTTTCATGATTGAAGTAATGTCATTCTGCAAATAATTGTTTTTCCTTAATACTTGGGAATGTGATTTTTTAGTTGATGGATTTGGAAACATTGTTGAATAAATATCTTTTGTGATTCCATTTCTCCATTTCATAAACATATCATTATATTTTATGATGAAGATAGGCATATTCCACATTAATTTACCTTGTTACAGGTAGATTAATAATCATGCCCTTATATGTGTATTTTGACTTAATATAAGCATTATATTTTAGGTTCTTGTGGTCATGATGTAAAGATTCAATAAGTGGAACCTATTTAGCATATTCCAAGGGTCAAATAGGTTTATTATTATTAATTCTAACACATGGAACTACGATGGAATTTATTTCCAGTCTTACTTAGAACTCACGTAGAAGTATGAAAAGAGCACATGTTATCTTCTTTTAAAACTTGAGGAGAAATGTGTTTTAGAATTGGTTTTAAGGGGAAGTTATCCCTCACTTATTATTTTATATTATTATATTGAAATAGATGAAGGAAAAAAATATTCATGATAACCAATTTAGTCATATTATGAGTCGTTGGTAATTCTGCAAAATGTTATAATGTTCTAGGAGGTAAAAAAAAGGTGATAGCGTTCAATGTAACCTTTAATTCTCTACACCCTTGACGGTTGGTAAGGTGGGACATTACATATGGTATCAGAGCAAGTTACAACACTAGTTCATTATGGGCTAACATGCTTACTTTTAGGTTGATGATGTATGAATGTTGATTTTTCATGCATGTTGAGTTGTTGTATATTATGACTCTGAAGCATATTAGTCGCATAGATGATTTTAGTATTATTATGTCATTTAGAAACTCATGAAAGAAAAAGAAAAAAAAAATTTCTTATATTCCTTTATATTTTTGTTAAGACATATTATTAGCAATATGTTAAAATGCTTAAAGACATGCTAGGAAAGGATGTGCTTGAGAAAGTTCGGATTAAACCCAGGTATGTGAATGCCTTGGTTGTCAATCGATGAGTGAGATAGGTGGAGTGCATTCATGGCTGCATATATGTTTAATGCATCATTTTCAGTGTGATATGGGCTTAGTAGACATATTTACTAGTTGAAATCATATCTACCAAGAAAAATATTGCCTTAACCTGGACTATAGTATGATGACCTTGGTGTGCATATTTTGGGAATGAGTAACAACTGTAAAGTTGATATTCAATTAACGTGATGATTGAGTTCATCATGTTAATTTTGACTCTTTTCCTACCTACACTAATGGAAACTTAACAAAAAGCTACCTTGAAGGATATCACTTTTAACTATGAATGTAGATTCAAGAATAATGTATGTGCATTAACTAGATGTGTTAAAATATGATTTGGGAATGCATTATTAATGAGTAAGAATGGAATTCCTCTGATTTATTTGACATGATTTCATGTATTTTTTATTGACATTAGGCATCAAATAACTTGAAATGACTCAAATACTAGGTTGAGGTATGGCCTTCGTAATAAACAAGAGGCTTAACTGACTAGTGCATGAAGGGTTGTGGAAGCCATTTTAAGGAACATTTGAAGGTTATGTTTTACTTAAGCTAATGTATGGCTGTGGAGTACATACTGGCATATATCTATGAGAAAATTTATGAGTCAGAATCCATACTAACATATACATATGAGTTAATGTATGGATGTGGAATCCATACTAGCATATATCTAGGAGAAAATGTATGGGTGTGGAATACATACTAGTATATATCTTTGAGATAAGTAATGAGGTAACGTATGGCTGTGGAATCGATACTAAAATATGTCTATGAGCTATGTAATTCTTCTCATTAGAATATTTTTATGGAATATCATAGACATAATTAAGGAGTGATTATGTGTAATTAAAGTTAAATGGATAGAGATTTGTAACATGAACTTCCTCGAGCTTTAAATCCATTATTTTATTTTTATTACAGATGAAGATACTAATATTGGTATACTGAAAACCATTAGGTGGTTTATAATTTTAGGAATAATTGATTTTGATATATGGAGTCAAGTGTGAACTAGATATCTATCCTCTAATATTGTAATCCTTTTGTATGTGTTGAATTTAGGTATAATTAAAATGATTTTCAAATTATTGAAATGTAGAAAAATATTATTGTGATAAGTTGATGAAATAAATTTTCTATTGGCTTAAGACAAATTAGGTCTAGGAAAGCAATAATAGTCTCTTTAATGATTTTATCAGTTGGATATTGGTTGAATTCTATTTAACCAAATTAATTAGAGAAATTATGAGGATTGAACTCATGTATTTCTCTAAACTATTGTTAGTTAGGTAATCGAGTCAAAATTCATATTGTTTCTAAATTGTTAAGAGAATAACATGTTTAGAAGGAATAAATTTTATGTGGTGAGAACTTGTTTTATTTGAAATTAAAGAAAAAGGCATGTGATTAATGAAAAGCTTAGTTAAGTTCTTGTTTTACAATAATATGTGATCACATTTTGATGAATTGGAATTCTTGCATGATGATTTTATTGTATGTGGAATGGAAGATATTTTTGGATTTAGGAATTTTGAGTTGGGATGTATAGTTGTATGAGTATTTATTAGTCCTAAAAAATGTTGTAATAATTTGGGAGGGTGGTAATTCTCCTTAAAAAAGGTGGTTGGGGGGGGGGGGTTAACTTTAGGCTAGAAATTCCCTTCTGATAGTCTAAATCTTATTTTAATTTAACAAGATTCATCACATTTTGAGAAATGTGTGTTTTTAATAGCATGTTGTTATGTACATATTAATAGTAAGGAATAAGAAACGAAATCAAATGAATTGATTAATTACTCAATAGAAATCATGAGTGATTTCATAGCTGGAAAAAATTTTGACATAGAGTTATCAACGTAGATTCAATAATATACATATCATATTTTCATAATTGTGAGAGCTATCCTTGATTACAAGCTGCTTTAAAAAATATATCATTAATCTACTTTCATAATGAAGATCTTCTAATAGAGTTATTCATAATTTATTATCAAGTTATAGAAGTGAATAATAATGAAGATTATGGAAACTAAAGGAATGATCTAAAATACATAAGTGGGTCAATCAGGACTGTATCTAACCTTACCTTGTTAGTTAAAAAAAATTGTGCCTTGAACCTGAAATTGTGATTTTTCCTAAAGAGTAAAAGTTTAGAAAAAAATCAGTATAGATCCTAAATATTTTGATATTAAGGATGTCTTATGGAATGAAAAGGGGAAAAATGGATTGAGAATACATAAATCAAGTGGGATGTAAGAGTGGGTTTTATATATAACATCATGTTTTGTTTTTTAATTTCAATGGAAATTGTATATGGATGATTTTATGCTTATTGCATGAAAATTTGATTGTGATATGGGATGGACCATAATTTTTGTGTATACAACCAATGTGTAATCTATTTATAGCTTGGCAAGCTCAACATACTACAAAACAAAGAATATGAAACATGTAGGATTCATATAGACTATGAGAAAGAAAAAGATGTAGAATAAATTACAAGTCATATAAATTACATTAAATAGTATTTTAATATGGTACTATAAATTGTATGGCTGGTTATGATATAGAAATATTTGGTGTTTTATATCAAAACATGCCTAATATGGAATGGATGCATTTTCTACTTGATTAAGAATGATATGTTTAGTTTTCATGGAGTTGCTTCCAATTTAGAAAACATTAAACTATGGATTGGCATGAAGAAAAAAATATATCAAGTACATATACATAAGGTTAACAACCTATTTATAGGAGAATCAAGAAGAAATAAGTATCTTATGACTGTAGGAAAAAATTCGGGCCAATGTTAGCCCAAGAGGGGGAGAATGTATTGTCCCTTCATGGTGAGATAGCTTTGATCACACTTAGAGATGGTGATTTTGATATAATGATATAATGTTATGCATGATAGACTTATGTACATGCTTATATACTATAGACTTGGTTTGGGTCATTTGGTTGTTGTGTTCTTATGATAATATCTATGGTTGTGTGTATAATAATTGATTTTGGTTAAGAGCATATTAGCGATGCTTTTTATTTTTGTATCCTATTTTGGACATAGGTATATGAAATGGATGGTGATCTAGGATTGAGACACAGATCCATGGGTGATCCTAGTTATGTGGAACATTTGGTTAATTATGATTTATGGATGATACATGATTTGTATGATTATATGTGCGTAATCTCATACTAAGCATGATGTACTAGGGAACTTGGTCATTTCCTACAAGGATGATCGACTTATAAATTATTTTGGAAGTCATTTATCCAAAACCAAAATGAATTTGGAGGTCATGCACGATCCTTGGTAAAATGTGAATAAGTTAATTATGAAATTCATTTGATTCCTTTGATCTGTGAGATTGTGATGTGTGCAAGTCCTGGAAGAAGACCTTACCAATGAACCATCATATGGTTATGAGCTCACAATCAGTACCTTAAGGTGAAGCATGGAGTTTCAAGTTAGAGTAGATGAGAAGACATGGAAACTAGGGTGTGGAGTTCTAAATCCATGAAATAAAAAGACGTTGAATCTTGGATATATAATATAAGGATTAGGGCACAAAGTCCTAAATCCATGAAATATAAAGACATGGATTCTTGGATCTATAATGAAATGTTTAGGATGCAGAGTCTTAAATATTTAAAGAGATCAAGCTGTGGAATCTTGGATCTTTAGAGTAGATCAGGGCACAGAGTCCTCAATCTACTAAGGCACAGAGATGCATACAATAGGGGTGCGGAATCCCTATTCTCCAAAAGAAAAATACCACTCATGGGTAGCTAACAGATGAATTCCTTAATAAAATATCATTCCTCACAATTTTGGATTGAATTTCTAAAAATAGAATGGCATGTCTAGCATTTCAATTATGACTTTCCAAAAATAGTAAATCACCTCCAATCTATGGGTAATAAAGTATACTTGAAGGAAAATCACTTAAATTATCATTGATCAATATTAATAGTTCAATGCCGACTTAATCCTCAATATTATTAATATTATTAATATTATTATTTTATTATTAAATGGGAATTATATCTCCTCAATCACTTGAAACCTCTCTCCTCGATGATTCTCATGGCTCTATGCAACTCTCTCTGTCTCTCTCTCTCTTTTAATTAGACATTACACTCTCTTTTATGCACTCATCAAAGAATGAAATTTTCCTCTTACACTCATTAACGAAATTTCATAAAATATTCCTCTTACACTCTTTAATTCATATCTTACACTCTTCTTAACTAAGGCATGCATACCTATCCTTAAATGCATGAGTTACACTCCTATAAAAGGAATACAAGGCATGCATATTACTCATCTTTTATGAAAAGAATTTTTTTCTCCTCCTATATATGTGCCTCATGTATTCTCACTTGGGGGAAGTGCATTTTGATAGGAAGAGTTGGAGAGATTTGAAAAATATTATGAGAGTGAGAGACTTGGAGAGTAGCCAATTGCTTCAGAATTAATTTAAAATTCCTAAACTAGATTACTAGGTAGTTATACCTGGCGGAGCTGACCATGAGTGGTATTGGGAGGAAGTGAAACTTATCTTCCTCGGCTTGCATTAGATATCTCTCTACTACTATATTTTGATATTGTTTATGAGTTGTTACAACTCAGGGGTTCCAGGGGGAGAATTTCTCCCTAGATATGGTTGGGTGTAAATTCCGATGGTTCACAATGAGTTGGTAAGGAACTAGACCTGGATCATACTCTCATCCTTTGGAGCCATATATATACATTGTCAGGTATATCTATCAATGTTCTTGAAATTTTTATTTCTTATTACGTTCTAAAGTGTTGTGGAAAATTTAAATTTATTGGAAATTGTTACTTTAATTTATTACAAAATTATGAATATTTAGAAGATTATTTATGAGCTAACCAAAAATTAGTTAACAGTTTCATGGAAGCTATGTATGAGAATGTACATGCAAGGGGTTTAAAACAAATATCTATTACCTATGTTTTTAAGTTCAGTTTATAATGATTTTTTGTCCATAGCAGGTTGCCATGAGTTTGATGAAAATATAATATTAGCATAAATTTTATTTTTCTTTCTCCATGTATAGTTGTAGATGAATTTTTCACACTAAGTGTTTGATAAAAGTGATAGATCAGATAGTAGGATTTTTTATGTTGTTGTTTTAAAGAATGTGCATTTTTGGGACATTATTTTGCGATGTAGCACAACATCAGGGGGTGTCCATGCAATTTAGCCATGTAACCCCCACTTTGATTCCAAAAACCATGTAAAGGCTTTGATTCTATGATCTGGTCAATTTTGCAGATTCATTGTTTCTTGTATGTAGTGTCTATTTTTTGGTTTTGCCAATTTTTTTTATATATTAGATTTACTTGGTTATCTATATTGATGATACTAACCCAGTTAATTCACTTGAAATTGTTTTTTTAAGTTCTCAATTGTTGTAGATTGCATACTTGAAAAGTGTTCCACAAAATTCCTGAATGATTATATATTGTATGCTTGCAAACGGTTTGTTAAAAGGCCTCAATGGTTGTAGTTTTTATGCACATAAATTCTTAGAATAAATGTCTCACTCACTACAAATTTTATGTACCAAAAATTTATGAATATATTATTCAATGGATGTATCTTCCTATTCTTGCAATTTTTTGTATAAATGTGAAATTCAATTTTAGTAAAGTTGTTGAAGTGTGAACTGATCAGCAGGATAATGTTCCTTTTATCATATAAATCTATCATTAAAAGAAGGGATTTTTTGGAAACAATTTTATAGCAACCAATTATGTAAGATTTAATTACTTGTTCAAGTGAGCATAATAAGTTGTCCAAGCTACATGTATTCATGGGTGTAGTCTTATGCTTGAGTAGTTGCAACAAACAACTAATCGTGGCTAATTTCCGCAAGTCCAATGTTTTACATGGAACTATTTGAAGAATAGTATGTTTTTGAATTTGTAACAGTAGCTACTCTTGCTATAACATTCATTATACAAGTTTGATGATTGAAGCAATGTCAGTATGCAAATAATTGTTTTTCCTTAATACTTGGGAATGAGATTTTTTTTGTTGATGAATTTGGAAACATTGTTGAATCAATATCTTTTGTGATTCTATTTCTCCATTTCATAAACATCATTATGTTTTATGAAGAAGATAGGAATATTCCTCCCTAAGTTACCTTGTTAAAGTTAGATTAATAATCATTCCCTTTTATGTGTATTTTAAATTAATAGAATCATGATATTTTAGGTTCGTGTGGTATACTTTGTCCTTATGACGTAAAGGGTCAATAACTAGAACCTATTTAGCATAATCCAAGGGGAAAAATAGGTTTATTATTATTAATTCTCACACATGGAATTACGATGGAATTTATTTCCAGTCTTGCTTAGAACTGATGTGAAAATATGAAAATAGCACATGCTACCTTCTTTTAAAGCTTGAGGAGAAATGTGTTTTGGAATTGGTTTTAAGGGGAAGTTATCCCTCACTTATTATGTTATATTCTTATAGTGAAATAGACGAACGAAAAAAATATTAATGATAACCAAATTAGTCATATTATGAATAGTTAATAATTTTGAAAAAGGTTATAATCTTTTAGGGTGTAAAAAAAAAGTAATAGTGTTCAACGTAACCTCTACTTCTCTACACTCTTGATGGTTTCTAAGGTGGAACATTACACCAAGAAACAATGCCTTTACATCCTCTGATGTCTTCATCTGTTTGTCAAAGGTAGGTGGATTTTCTTTCTTAAACTCATCCAAAAAATATCCCCTAACACTCCTCCTGTAAGCATGATAATGATGACGATCATAATGCCTATCAGACCAAAACTAAGAATAATACCTATGTCTCTCACCTCTCCTATATAGAGTGTCCAAGAACCTGCCATCTCTAATCATGTCTTATCTATCCGAACTATAAAAGCTATGATGCCTACTTCCATATGCCCCATTAGTCCCATCCTCATGTCCATAATTGATCCAAAGTGGTCCCTGTCACTACAAATATGAAAAAATCTGGAGGATTTTCCTATTTACTTCTTCTTGTTTTTCCTATGATTGTATGATTCTTTCATTTTCTGATTTACAACTCCTTATTTCTTCCTTCAAAATTCTCAGTGCATCTTCAAAATCAAAAGAGCACCCAACCCCATGTTTCTCATATGATTCATAAGGATAATATTTCTAGTCTACCATCTAGCTAGAAATCTTTCATTTCTTCCCGTAAGGCATCCCATGTCATCTTAAGCTAAATCATAATAAAAAAATGTACCTTAGCATAATTTGGGGAGGATATATCATCTGCAACATCACAAAATAAACATAATACATGTATAGACATAATCATGAAAACATATATAATTATAACAGAAAGGTATACCTACACATAAACATCATTCTAGCTAGATTCCTATCATCAATGTATGACCATATCAACTACACACCATGACCTCATGCATGGAAACCTCAATAATACCACTTTACACTTAACAACATCTAAACACCTAACATGTATAACCAGACATATGCTCATGAAAATTCATTTACAACAACACCATGATCCCTTCCGTGGAGACTCACTGCCACCATGACCAACACCATGCATATGCAACATGTACATGGACCACGAGTATGAGAAATAGATATGAAACCAACATGAATGCATGACGATAATAATATTTACAACATCGGATATCTCCCAAGGATAGCACAACCACGCTCTGATACCACCTGTAAGTACACCTCTCCTCACATCTACCCAACTAACCAGCCAACCAGGGTAAACATGAGATGAGGGTAGTTAAGAGTAGAATCAACCTCCTTGGTGACTTTAAGGAAGTGGAAGCGATGCGGAAAACCATAACACATACACCTTGTACCTGCTACATGACCCCTAGAGGATATCGCAGTCATCCACCTGACTTGTGCCTAGGTCCCACGGAATTTTTAATGAATAAATCCCCGGATGCTCCCTTGATATGGGAAAAGGTGTGTTTTGGAGGCTTTGGATGCTCCCACAACATATCCATGCAGGCATCCACGGAATGTTTCCCATAGACCTATTCTGGCATCCACAGGATTTTTGGAACTTTTTAAGCCCATAATCTCGAACACTTCCAATAACTTCCTGTATCTTCCAGAATCCATCAAACACATGATAAAAATTCTAATGAACCAAAAACTGACTCTAGGACTAGGCTGACCATCCACAACTGGGACTGAAATTTTGTCGAACACTCAGCATCAATGCAATATACAATTCTAGGATACAATTCAGAGCATGAATGACTCCAAAATCTTATGAGACATGAAAGAAGGACAACCACCATGTACCTTGAGCTGATATGACATCAATTAGGTCTTGCACCCATTATTTTAACATTTAGCAGTAAATACATGAAATAACCATGACTTGAACCAGTCATATAACCATTCTTATAACCAACATAAAACCATGCAAATAATACTGAGATACCAACCATTAAAGCCACACATTAATAAGTACAAAAGACAGAGAACTTTGCTTTCATTAAAAATGGGTAATATTTGACCAAGTTCAGGACTTCCATGTACCACCTGACGATAGACATGGCTAAGCCAAATATTTCTTCAGATAATCACCTTTGTGCCATATTCCAAGAATGAATGTGGGATATCATGGATAAAATAAAATTAAAAAAAAAAACAAGGGAATCCAAAGTTTAAACAACCTCCACCCTCGCTATACCATGATCACACCTAAACTAGTGTCCTGATCACAAACCGAATTGAGCTTGGAATACATCTAGAAACGATCACTATCCTTGACGAATTTTATGACTCCTTGTCTCTTAGGATTTTCTGAAATCCACACCGGATCACTAGGCCCTAAACCGAGGCACCACCCTGAAGCTTTACCGTGTATCCCACCAAAATCGGTCAAGGGATTACTATACCTTTCGAAATTTTCCTTCAGAACACCTCTGCCCCAAATTTTGAAATTTATTTGGAAAATACGAAGGTAAAACCCAATATCAAATCCCATCACACCATGGATATCTTTAAGAAGGCAAGGAAAGCTTGAGAACCACTGTCAAAACTCGGAAAAACCATGCCACCAACAACAAGAGAACCAAATACCAACAACAAGAGAACCAAATACCAACATGCATAATCCATTCATGTCCAAATCAACTAGGAAATCACACATGCAATTATTCATGTTGAAGCTTTTATATAATGATCTTCCTTTCTTTAGCTTTTATGTCCTTTCCTTTCCTTGTCCTTCCTTTGCTTGATTTCCTCTTTCTTGGCTCAATGCTGAAATTCTCCTAAAAAACTCTAAGTACCCAAGAGTGAGAGAGAGAGAGAATAATGAGAGAGCTAAAAAATTGAACTAACAAAAGTACCAACTTATCCTCATAGGCTTTTTTTTATCAATGAGGCCCATGTTTTTTTCATATTCCAATATTTTCCTTCAATTTCCTCCTCACATGAAACCTGTGACCTTTTACCTTCCTTTTCTCCTATTTTCCTTTATTTTCATGAATAAATATGCCAAAAATACTTTTTTCGTCTTTAATGCCTTAGCCATTTCCTTTGTCAGTTTTCATTTATCCATAAACACATCTATAAATGCCCACTAGGATACCTTTTCCTAGCATTCAGCTTGGAATATGTATCCCTTAACCCTGGTCTTATTTTTTTTCCTTTATTAACTCAACTTGGAATATGTATCCCTTAACTCTAGTCTTATTTTTTTCCTTTATCAACTTTTATTATAATAAAATTTAGCCTGCGTCTGTTACAATCATGTGCATGACCTCCTTTCACTTGGATTTAATACACAATAAATTCTAGTAAAAACATATTAGTCAACCCATGTTAACATTTATAAGAAACATGTTCCTCAAACTCTATTATCCATGTCCCTTTCTCTCAGAAATTTCTAATTTATGGCTACATAATTACAAGGAATTATTTACAGTGTTTACAAGAGGAATTAACCCACAGTGGATGTCACAAACGTAAAATTTTTTAAATTATCTATTATTATAATTCTATTTTAAAAATTAAATACAACTAGTTATTATTTTAAGTTATTTGATCATTTTTCAATATTAATAAACTCATATCACTCGTTTAAATAAATGGTTTAGAATGTCATATGTACACATGTCTCCTTTGTCATAATGTCATCACAATTTAAATACACTAGAGTCATATCAATTAACAACCTACAACATTAAGTGAGATTCGCATTGAAACGACTATATATTTCCACCATGTTAGACGCTCTACCAACAAAGTAACAGATCTCCTGGCAAACAAAGGGGTCAACCACTCCTCTGCCATTTGGGTTGGCCCTCTTTCCTCAGTAAATGATGAAGCTCTCGTTCAGGGTTGCACACAACTGGTGCACAATGAAAACCATCCCCCAGTTGCAGGTGGTACCTAGCCTTGCAAGACTACAAGGGGCGGCCATGTGGATCACCACATGGCGTACCCATGTGCCCCAGCCTTGGGATGCACATTTCTTTCAATTCTCGCGTGGGATAGGCTTTAAAGTCCCATGCACCACCTTATTTTTGAAGTACTCAATGTGTTTGGTATTAACTCCTCCTAGCACCATGTTGTTCACTTCTCCCGCTACTTCTCTTGCTCTTTAGCCTACTCTGATCACTCTCCCTCTGTTCTTCTTGCTTCTCCCTCCCTTGCTTAGGCGAGAAGCTTTTGGGCTCTTGCCTCAGCAGCGACCACTCCATAGTATCACGCCCTGTCCAAGCCTGTTGGGATGCCACGACAACACCGGAAATAGTGTAGACGAGCTGGGGTCAGGGGCCTTTGTCACATCCCCCTCTTCCCCATGCCATCCCCCAGGACTTAAATCTTCCAGTATCTTGGGACATGGAAAAATTTTCGCCCTCCGCCTTCATGCCTGCACAACCATCCGACTCCTTCATTCCTCCCACACAACTCCTGGATCCCTCCACTCCCCCCTCCTCCTCCTGCGGTAAGAAGAGAGCCCGCAAGTCCACCATCCCTGCGGAGCTTGCCTTCATCCCCTGTAAAATGAAATCCCTCACTGTGCAACTGGCCTCTAGTTCCAATTTCGATTACAACGACTCTGAGCCAGCCAAATAGAAGCATCTACCAGGTCTGAGTCTCTCAGGCTCCTCCAAGAGGAAATAAGACCTCAATTCGATTGATGCCATGGATATTATAGCATCTATATAGGATAACACCACTTAGGACACTCCAATGGAGCGCCTCGGGCTTCCTGAATCCCCACACGAGTGGCTTGAAGACTCTGACCCTGGGCTTGATTCATTGGACTACGGCTACATCTGCCACATCCTCGAAGAGGAGCCTCCCTCGTGCGACAAGCATGAAGGTTCTCCATAGCACTCTCTCTTCAGGTTTCTTGTTTTGTTGGTTCTGGTTGTTTCCTATGCTAGCTCTTTTGGTCTCTTTTTTCACTGTTTTAAAGGCTGGTTTCCCGCTATGGGAAACTCATTCTATCTAGATAATTAAGGCTGGTTTCCCCTCTAGGGGTAGTCTAGTTTTGGACAGCAGTATTTTTTCTATTCCCTCCGTCATGGACCTTTCCATTTCAGAGGATGAGAAATGTAACCTCTGGTTGATGAATTAATAGAATTAGTATTACTTAGAAAAAAAAAAACAACCTACAACATTAAGTAAGATAAAAAAAATGAATAGATCTTGAGGAAGGTTACATATTTGCACTACTATGTAACATTTAATGTTATGTTATGGTAACTGATATACAAGTTGTTAATTCAATCACATAATCTCTATATTATTTATTGCAATGTTAACTAGTTTGTAGTATGTTTAATAAGGTTTTCCTTGAACAAATGCATTGTTTAACTATTTTACATTTTATGTTTTGGAATTGTTTTGTCTTAGCTTGAAAAAATAATTTTTTGTTAGATAGTGAGGGTTTTTTGTTTTAAATGTGTTTTCAATACATAAATTCATTTAGCATTATGAAAAAACCCTAAGCACTCAAAATATACAAAATTTACAACTCAAACTTGTGATACCAACAATTACTGCCAAAATATGTCTAGAAAATATCTAAAACATAGATTAGTTAGATTACAGCCTTAAAACAACCAAAAAAATCCCTCCTCCCAGAGCATCTCCTAGGGAAGCTTTAGGTGTCATACAATTATTGTGTGAAAATGAGGCAAATTTGAGCCCACCTTCAAAATATTTTTGTCACATAGTTAGAACTTTTTCAGTCATTTTCCTTCATCTTTTGTGCCAGATTGACAACAATATTGAATTACATCCATAGTCATTTTTAATAGACTCTTCAAAAATTTAATTTAATTATAGATAATTATTAGGTAGATATAGGAATTTAACCTCTATGGGATATTCTAAAATATTATTAGAATTCTTCATAAATCATAGATTGACACTTATCTCCAAAGTAGTTATGCCCCATTTCCCCTTTTAATTGAATTGATTAGTCAGAAAAGATGTCAGATGAACAAGTTTCATATGAAATGAGTTATAGCTTTTTGGGCATGTAGGATTAATTACACATGGTATTCGCACATGATATTGTAATGAATCCTATTTACAAATTTAAAATTGTTATAAGAGGGGGTAAATCTACATGGTTAAGAATCTTATTACATGATTTTTTAAATGTTTATATATTTAACTTCTATATCACTTTATTTTATAATTAATAATAATGATAATAATAATAGTAGTTTAAAATAAAGTGAGTTAAGGTGAGCGTGTGGTATGAAAGATGTCTATTGATGGCTACTAATTATTCAACTTTATATTTCTACAATATGATGATGGATAGATTTATTTTTAAAAAATAAGTTTGTTTCTTCGATTTGAATGTTTTAAAATATTTATATATGATGATGTATGCATTTATTATTTAAAAGTAAATTTAATTATTTAATTTTGGATTAAAAAATTCAAAAATTTAAAGATATATTTTTAATTTTATATATTTAATGAGTTGTATTTATTTTGGGTAAAATTAACAAGCATATGTGTGTTCCGTAATAGAGTATCTATTTATTTACATTTAATGGAAGCGAAAAAGAAATCTCAAAATAATAATATATTAATGTTATCTCTATTTTGAGAGCTCAATCTATAAGTTTTATATAATGGTTATGTAGTTTTTTTCATTTTTTCATAAATGTTTTGTGAATATGTGTGAAATTGTAACATCTTGCAATTTCTTTTAGAATCATGAAATATTATTCACATCGTATTTTTTTTCCTTCTCCTCCTTTAGACATGGGTAAATTGAGGTTCATTTCCTTTGAGTTAAATGTGTTCTTTGCAAAACTTAAACTGTCTTTATATTTTGCTTATTTTATTATTTTTTCCTATTTCCATAATAACTTCTACTAGGTTGGCTTGGTCATAATTATCATGTTGTTATTTTTTGGCAACATGGGGAACTTGTCTCAATTTACCCATGTTTAAATAAGGAGAAAAAATTAATTCCAAAGAGATTCTATACTTGTAAACACAATTTTCAGATGTTACCAAATAGATGTGTGTAAAGGTGATTCTGCATGCTCCCACTCAACACATGCGATTAAAGAGGAAATACATAACCATTACCATCAAACCAAAAAAACAAATATGTAGGAAAAATTGAAATTTCCATTAAAATGGTTAACTCACAAGAAATGGCTTCAATTTACCCATATCTAAAGAACGAGAAAACAATCACTAGTACATTTGGCGGAAATTCTGACACTTTGGTTTCGACACTTTTGACCAAATGTCGGAAATTTCCCCAAATTTTATCAAATTTTCAAATCCCACCCACAACTGTCAAAATTCCGATGCTTTTCTATATGTGTCGCAATATCGACACTTAGAGGTAAGTGTCGGTATTGCGACACTTGTATAAAAGCGTCGGGATTGCGACAGTTTGGGCGAAAGTGTCGGAATTGTGACGGACAAGAGCTAAGTGTCACTATTGTGATAGTAAGAAGAAAGCATTGCTATTGCGACAGTTTGGGCCAAAGTGTCACAATTCTTACGGCTAAAAGCTATGTGTCACTATTGCGACAGTTTGATTTTGAGTTTTTTAGAATGGGACAGCTTTAAACATGGTTCGATTCTATACACCGATGGATGAAGCCGAAATCCAAGGTCCTCGGCTGGAAGCATATCCACAAAATTATTCTAGTGGTGAAGCACACAGGTGAAATATCGTCGCTCACTTATCACCACGGTTTCTTCTATTCTGGTTCATGGGATAAGATTGTCAAGGTGTGGAGAATGTTGGATCTCAAATGTGTGGAAACCATTAAAGCTCAAGAGGATGCCATGAGCGCTATTGTTGTTGGCCCTGACAGATGGCTCTTCACTGGCTCTGATGACTGCACTGTCAGGATCTGGAAAAAAAATATCGGGCAGTCCCAACATTTGCTACTGACAACCCTACATGACCAAAACTAGCCTATCAAAGCTCTTGCTCTGAATTCTAATGGATTCGCTCTATACGCGGGAACTTCCAACGGTTGAATAATTTGTTGGCAGAAAGATCGGTACTCCTCCACACAAATGAATCACACTGGCGTGCTTAGGGGACATTTACACACAGTTCTGTGACTGGAAATATTGAAGGATTATGATATGTTATTTAGTGGATCCGCTGATGTAACCATTATTGTTTGGAACAGAGGAATGGACTATGACGTCCATACTCGTTTGGCAACTATTCAGACCCATGGAAGCCCTGTGCAATGTATTGCTGCCACTATTGAAGAAAAGCATGGGTGACTGCTTTTCAGTGGAAGCCTTGATGGAACTGTGAAAATGTGGTGATCATTATAAAACACATGCCTATGAAAGTAGACCATGGATTAGAGTAGTTATTTCAAACATTCCAGGCTGAAAAGAATGGGACAGCTTTAAACATGGCTTGAAGCTTGAACTTAATCTCTTCTTTCTGTCTCTCTCTGAGCTCCATACTTCTCCTGACTTGATGTATAAGTTTAACCTTGTTAATCTTACACTTATTTAGTAGAGAGACAATAAAATATTGCATCTTGTATATTGTAAAGTGCATTAAAGTTTTCAAATAAAATTTCAATATGTCCACGAATAATTATTGATTGATTTCACTCAAGTTCGTATTTAGCAGAGAGACATAGACAAGAAAAAATTATATCTTATATATTGTAAAGTACAGTACGGTTTTCAAATAAAAATTCAATATTTCCCCAAATAATTATTGATTGATTTCACTCAAGTTCATATTTCGCAGAGAGACATAGAGAAGAAAAAAATGTATCTTGTATATTGTAATGTGCAGTAAAGTTTGCAAATAAAATTCCAACATTTCCGCGAATAATTATCGACTGATGTCACTCATTCTTGTCACAATCCTTTTGGTGTGTTATTTTTAAAACAAATTTTTTTAGTTACTGGTTTTTTACTTGTAAATCAGAGTAATCGGGCATAAAATATTTCTTTAAAATATTAGTTTAATTATCAAAACATGTTTATATAAAATACAGAATTATTGATTAATTTAAAACTTAAATTATCGGATCCAAACCCGCATGAATAACACCAAGTGGTATGTAGGCCTTTATGGTCCCTTGAAGCCTTAACTCAGTACGAGATCATGGATGCCATTATGATCTAGGATCGTGTGAGGTTTAATTCTGGTGCAGCCCAAGAGGGTTACAGAATGTTAAAACCTTCAGGGATGAGTGTCATTCGCATTAGTGTTTGGCTTTCGTATCGGTAAGTGAGGTGGTAACCATTGTTCCTTCCTTACATACAACTACGTAGGGTAGATATCTCACGGGGAGTAGAAAGAAACACAAATGACAGTGGTCTGCGGGTGGTGAAACGTTGATGTTTGCAATTTCTTTGGACCAAAACCTGGAGTTTGTTTTCCTACGAATTCAGGTTGGATGTGGTATTAGGTGAGTGCAAGCGAGGGACGCTAACCCCTCAGAACTTTCTCGGAATTGGTTTGAAGTTTTTTTCGCAAGGCGGTGGCCTCCATTGACCGAGAAACTATGGTGCAGGAGCTGTGTATTTGTTTGCCCTGGGGAAATGATTGGTATTTGGACCGAGGGAGTCTATGTTATTGTTGTGTTATGGACTGAGGGGACCTTGAATTTCATTTTGTGGTTCATTGTTGTCGAAATTGTTTAAATTACCCAGTGGGTGAGCAGGTTTCTGGTAGGAAACAACCACCTTCCTCCTGGCCAGTGTTCCATTTTCGGCAAAGGTTATGAACATGGTGGCTCCTACCTAATCGTGTTGTTGGGGATTCAAATATGTGGGGAGTGCCCAATTGTGCAGAGAATTATGTGTGTAGTGTTGGTTAACTATGCTCCCCACCTTCATATTACCATGAAGCCTCCAATGCATCAAGTCGACCCCTCCTCTTCTTTCGTTCGAGTCGGGCCATTTCGTTCAAGGGTGCCCATATCATTTTTGCTAAGTTGTGACTGCTCGAGTCCCTTGTGCACATTCTGGTGGCCCGTTTGCTCCCTTGTGGCATCGTTTGGTTAGGCGCGCCATGTCGCGCAGTGTGAGGTCGCCCGACCTGGCACATTCAGGTCGGGCCATTTCATTCGAGGGCGCCTGTATCATTTTTTCTAAGTTGTGACCATCCGGGTGCCTTGTGCATGTTCGGGTGACCTGTTTTCCGTTTTCTCCCTTGTGGTATCGTTCGTTTGGGCGCGCCCTGTCGCATAGTGTGAGGTCGCTCGACCGAGCGCATTCAGGTCGAGCCATTTTTTTTAGGGCGCCCGTATCAGTTTTGATAAGTTGTGACTGCTCAGGTGCCTTGTCCATGTTCAGGTGGCCCGTTTTTTGTTTCATCCCTTGTTGCATTTTTCGTTCAGGCGCGTTGTGTCGCGCAATGTGAGGTCACCCTACTGGGCGCGTTCTAGTCGAGCCGTTTCGTTCGAGGGTGCCCGTATAAGTTTTGCTAAGTTTTGACCACCTGGGTGCCTTGTGCATGTTCGGGTGGTCCATTTTCCGTTTGCTCCCATGATGTGGCATCATTCGGACGGGCGCGCCGTGTCGCGCTGTGTGAGGTCGCACGACCGGGCGCATTCGGTTTGGGCCATTTCATTCGAGGCCGCCTATATTATTTTTTCTATTTTGTGACCACCCGGGTGCCTTGTGCACGTTCAGGCGGCCCGTTCGCTGTTTGCTCCCTTATGGCATCATTTGGTCGGGCGCGCCATGTGAGGTCACCCAATCGGACGCGTTCGGGTCGGGCCAATTCGTTCGAGGGCGCCCGTATTATTTTTGGTAAGTTGTGACAGCCTGAGTCCCTTGTGCACATTCAAGCGGTCCGTTTTCCAATTTCTCCCTTCTGGCATCATTCGGTCGGGCGCACCGTGTCATGTAGTGTGAAGTCACCCGACCGGGCGCGTTCAGGTTGGGCAATTTCGTTCGAGGGCGCCCATATCAATTTTTCTAAGTTGTGACTGCCCGGGTTCCTTGTGCATGTTAAGGTGGCCCATTTTCCGTTTGCTCCCTTGTGGCATCATTCATTCGGGCACGTCGTGTTGCGTAGTGTGAGGTCACCTGACCAAGCGCGTTCAGGTCAGGCCATTTCGTTTTAGGGCGCTCATATCAGTTTTGCTAAGTTGTGACCGCTCGAGTGCCTTGCGCATGTTCGGGTGTCCCATTTTCTATTTTCTCCCTTCTGGCATCGTTCTTTCGGAAAAAAGTGTCGCGGCGTGTGAGGTCACCCGCCCGGGCATGTTCGGGTCGGTCGTTTCGTTCAACAGCCTCGGTATCAACTTTTCTATGTTTTGACTGTCTGGGTGCCTTATGCACGTTCGGGCGGCCCGTTTTCCGTTTTCTCCCATGATGTGGCATCGTTCGGTTGGGTGCATCATGTCGCGCCATGTGAGGTCACCTGACCACGCGCATTTGGGTTGGGCCATTTCGTTCGAGGGTGCCCGTATCAGTTTTTCTAAGTTGTGACTGCCCGGGTGCCTTGTGCATGTTCGGGCGGCCTATTTTCCATTTTCTCCCTTGTGGCATCATTCGGTCGGTCGCGTCGTGTCGCGTCATGTGAGGTCGCCCAACCGAGCGCGTTCGGGTCGGGCCTTTTCGTTCGAGGGCGCTCGTATCAGTTTTGCTAAGTTGTGGCCAGTCGGGTGCCTTATGCACGTAATTTGAGCAACCCATTTGCCATTTTCTCCATTGTGGCACCGTTCGGTCGGGCGCCTAGCCCATTTAACCCCCTAAACCATAATCCTCTAAACCCTTAACCCATTTAACCCCTAAACCCTAAACCTATATACCCTTAACCACTAACCCTTAAACCCTTAACCCCTAACCCATTTAACCCCTAAACCCCTAAATTGCTAGCCCATTTAACCCCCTAAACCCTAAACCTCTAAACCCTAATTAACCGCTAACCCCTTAAACCCTATTTCCCAACGAGCCTAACCCATTTAACCCCCTAAATCCCTAACCTATTTAACCCCCTACCCTAACCCTTAACCCCAAAAATCCTTAACTGCTAAATCCACTAACCCCCTAAACCTCTAAATCCCGAACCCATTTAACCCCCTAAACCCTAGCCTCATTAACCCGTAACGACCCCTAATCCTAAAATCCTTAACTAATTAATCCACTAACCCCCTAAACCTCTAAAACCCTAACCCATTTAACCCCCTAAACTCTAATAACCAATACTCCTTTTGAATAACCAATAAAGGGTCAAGGAAATTGACCAATATGTTGTCAAGTTTTATCTTATCCATCTTTGGGGTAAGCTGCTTTTCGGCTAACTCCACTATTTTTCATGATCTCAATTTTTCCAATTTATTTTTCTCTCATACATTTGGTTTGATTTCAATAGACATTTTTATCAATAAATGTAAAGCAATGGCTAACAAATGCTATAAATTAATAAATAAAGAAGACATGGCAACAAGCAACAATACTTACAAAATTGTTACATTAAACCCCTAATCCCTAACCCCTAATCCCTTAAACCCTAAACCATTAAACCCTTAACCCTAAACCCTTAAACCCTAGACCTATAAACCCTTAATCCCTAAAACCTAACCCCATTAGCCCCTAACTTCTAACCCCTAAAATCCTTAACTGTTAAATCCCCTAACCCACTAAACCCCTAACCCATTTAACCCCCTAAACCATAAAACTCTAAACCCCTAACCCATTTAACCCCCTAAACCATAAACCTCTAAACCCCTAACCCCTAACCCCCAATTCCATAAGCCCTCCAAATTCGAATTAGCTTTGAAGAAGTAATTTTTTTCTTACTTCTGTCTAATTCACTATATAATCAGATCATGAATGTGAGAAGGCTTCTGGTGGTAAGCATGGTTGTGGTATGTTGATGTTCAGACGAAAACTACAACTTGTAGCCCTTGATCAGCTAGGGGCCAGTTACCTTGATATTAACGATGGTGTATTCATACTCCTTCTAAACAACCAATAAAGGGTCAACGAAATTGACTAATATGTTGTCAAGTTTTATCTTATCCATCTCTGGGGCAAGCTGCTTTTCAGCTAACTCCGCTGCTTTTAATCTCAATTTTTGCAATTGATTCCTTATCTCATATGATACCTGAGCCTTTGCCTTTCTCTTCCCTTCTAATTTGGTAATAGTGTCATAGTGATTCCAACCAACTTCTTTGGGAAGTCTTCGTAGCACAATACAATACTAGGTTATGAGGGTATCTCAATTTTGCCAATTTCTTCCTTCTCTCATATGATACCCGAGCCTTCCCCTTTCTCTTCCCTTCTAATTATGTAATAGTGTCATGCATTTGGATGTTAAATACTTTCTGTTTATAATGACATAGTTCCATCTGAGCATATGTGGAACCCTTTTTCACTTATTCAATGTTTATGCTGATTCCTTCAATATCTTTACATTCTGCTCAGTGACGGGTGTTATTCTCTAGTTATTTGCAATTGCTCGAGTAGTCCCAACAAGAAAAAATAGGGGTGTGGTCTGCAAAACTATGAATTGTGTTCTAGATCTGGCTGTTCATTGTTCGTACATATATTGAATATCATTTCATATTGCAAAATCTATTAATGTTGACCCTTATCTCAAAAGTGAGAAGAACAAACTTCCATATGGTTGTTTGCAAATATTTTTCTTATCATAATTGTAGGGGAAGGATATGACATAGATCATGTATGACAGACCACTAGAACCCAATATGTGTTTGAACTTTGAGGGATTAGATTGGTTACATACACATGGATGGGGACTTCACAAATATATATATATATATATATATATATATATATATATATATATATATATATATATATATATATATATATATATGACTTCATATTTGTATACTTCTATTTAATGAACTATTTTCTTGGTCTAACCAACTTAGATATGATGGCTTAGATCCAACCATGCACGTATGGGTCAAGCATCCATTATGTGCAGGTAGTTCATGTCTATCCTACCCATTTTTCTGACATTTTTTGGTTCTAATGTCATTGTTGTAAGGTATTATTAGCCAAATATATTTAGCAACCTTTTTGGGGCTTTCTGCATTGTACATCTATGGAAATGACTATGATTTTGTTATTTGTTGGCATGTCTTTAAGACCTTCATTTCTTTCCATCACTCATGTTGTCAATTCTGACTAGTAAAGCTTGTGCTACTGAACCATGTGTAATATATAACTAATCCAAGCTTTTCTTTTTACTTACTCGGTTCTCTAGGAAATATTTTGGAGAAATACTTTCTCTATTGATTGTTGATATAAATTCATTTTCACCTTTGCTACATTTATGTGAACAGGGAGTTTGAGACTACTGCAACACTTCTTTTTTCTCCCTCCACTCGCTCCCTCTTTCTCTCTCTCTCTCTCTCTCTCTCTCTCTCTCTCTCTCTCTCTCTCTCTCTCTCTCTCTCTCTCTCTCTCTCTCTCTCTCTCTTTCTCTCTCTCTCTCTCTCTCTCTCTACCCCTCTCTATCCCTTGTCGCATTGTTCGGTCAGGCGCGCTGTGTCGCACGATGTGAGGTTGCCCGACCGAGCGTGTTCGGGTCGAGCAGTTTTGTCCGAGGGCGTCCGTATCGGTTTTGCTAAGTTGTGACTCCCTGGGTGCCTTGTTCACACTTGGGCCACCTGTTTTTCATTTTCTCTCTTGTGGCATCTTTCGGTCCGGTGTGTCGTGTCGCACCGTTTGAGGTCGCCTGATGGAGAACGTTCGGTTCGGGCCGTTTTGTTCAAGTGCGACCATATCAGTTTTGCTAAGTTGTGACTGCCCATGTGCCTTGTGCATGTTCGGGTGACCTATTTTCTATTTGCTCCCTTGTGGCATATTCGTTCAGTCAGGCGCATCGTGTCGCGCCATGTGAGGTCGCCCGACCGGGCGTGTTCGGGTCGGGTCGTTTCATTCCGTGTGGTCGGGCACGGCGCCCAGGTCGGGTCGTTTCGTGCAAGGGCGCCCGTGTCATATTTGCTAACTTGTGACTACCCGGGTGCCATGTTCATGTTTGGGTGGCCCTTTTTCTATTTTCTACCTTGTGCCCCTATGCGGTCGGGCACGTCGTGTCGCGCCGTGTGACGCCGTACAACCAAGGGTGCTCGGGTCGGGCCATTTCATGCGACGACACCTGTGTCAGATTTGCTAACTTGTGACCGCCCGGGTGCCTTGTGCACGTTTGGGTGGCTCGTTTTCTGTTTGCTACCTTGTGCCTTCATGCGGTCAGGCACGCTGTGTCGCGCCGTGTGAGGTCGCCCGACCGGGTGCATTCGGTTCGGGCCGTTTTGTTGGGTTAATTCCACCTTCTTGGCAAGGTTAAAATGTGCACAAATAGAGACCAATGAAACTATCATCTTAACCCCTAACCCCTTAAACACTAATTCCAAACCCCTAACCCATTTAACCCCCTAAACCTCTGGTAATCCCCTAACCCATTTAACCCCTAAAGCATAAACCTCTAAACCCTTAACCCTTAACCCCTAAAACCTAACCCCATTAGCCCCTAAATTCTAACCCCTAAAATCCTTAACTGCTAAATCCCCTTACCCCCTAAAACCCTATCCCATTTAACCCCCCAAAACCCTAAACCTATAACCCCTTAACCGCTAACCCATTTAACCACCTAAACCATAAACCTCTAAACCCATAACCCATTTAACCCCCTAAACCCTAAACCTATAACCCCTTAACCCCTAACCAATTTAAACCCCTAAACGCTAAACCTATAACCTCTTAACCCCTAACCCATTTAACCCCCTAAACCCTAAGCCTATAACCCCTTAACCCCTAACCCATTTAACCCCCTAAACCCTAAACCTCTAAACCCCTAACCCCTAACCCCCAATACTCTGGTAAGCCCTCCAAATTCGAATTAGCTTTGAAGAAGTAATTGTTTTCTTACTTCTGTTTAACTCACTGTATAATTAGATCATGAATGTGAGAAGGCTTCTGGTTGTAAGCATGGTTGTGGTATGTTGATGTTCAAACGAAAACTACAACTTGTAGCCCATGATCTGCTAGGGGATGGTTACCTTGATATTAATGGTGGTGTATTCATACTCCTTTTGAATAACCAATAAAGGGTCAAGGAAATTGACCAATATGTTGTCAAGTTTTATCTTATCCATCTATGGGGCAAGCTTCTTTTCAGCTAACTCCATTACTTTTGATCTCAAATTTGCGAATTTCTTCCTTCTCTCATATGATACCTAAGCCTTTTCCTTTCTCTTCCCTTCAAATTCCGTAATAGTGTCATGATAGTGATGCCAACCAACTTCTTTGGAAATCCTTCCTAGCACACAATACTAGGTTATGAGGGTATCATGTCTTTGTGGGTAATGCCATTATTACCATGTGTTTGTAGACTAATTAGTAGATTTTAATTAAATTTACTAGTTCATAATTAATCAATTGATAAATGATTAAATACCCCTAATTAATCATTTTATATCATTAATATATGATTAATCATAATTAATCAATTGATAGCATTAATACATGATTAAAGATCCCTAGCTTAGCCTATTTTTTTTAATTCCAACAAATTAGCCTAAATACGTTACCCACGCGCCCTATTCCACCTATTCAAATTTTCTTAATCGACCTATTCAATTTTGTTTTCCCGCTCTGCTTGTTCTACCTTTATTCCTTATTTCCCATGATTCCATTTTGCCCTATGATGCTTTCTTTTTTCCAGATTCTTGCAGAAGCAGGACGCTCTAAAACCCTAAAGTGGCCATAGTCCATTAAATCTTATTGGGATTTACTGGTAGATCATGATCTGCACCTGTAAGCTCCTTGGCTCTCTGGGCTTGCAGAATCCAATCTATTCGAAGCTACTGAAATACTTCCTGAAAAAGAGGCTACTCTAGAAGGCAGTAGCTATGATAAAAATAATAAAATATCCAGGTTGTCAAGGAAACAGATAAGAGTGATGAAAGTTGTAGATGGCACTGCAGTAGCTCAACAAGAAATTCTAGATATGAACATTCTAGAAGGCGTTGCTACAGGAAATGATCTGGATGAACATAATAGCAAATGAAAATGGTCGGGGCGGAAAATGAGAGGTAGTAAAGCTGCTTGTAATATTATTAAGGATTCTGAGGAAATTTTGGAAGACAGAGAAATTTTTTTTGTTCCAAACATGGAAACTCTCTCTGTAGAAGGAGTAATTCCTCTAAATAATTTAGGTTGAAAAACTAACAGTCAATCTAGATGCCACAATCAAAAAACAATGACTTCAACAAAATTTTCAGAATGTGGTGATTCAGATAGACGTGAAGGTGATTTCGGGAAACCCTAGAAGAATCAGGAACTAAACGAAATTGTTAAAGATAAAAATACACAGAAAAAAAAGAGAACATCAAAAAGTGGGAAGTCTCTGGAAGCTACAAAGAAGAGGTTCTATCGGACCAGGACAAGACATTGTAGGTGTGGTAACTCACGTGGGGATATATTTGGTGAGCAGTTTTTTTCTATTTTTAAGTTTTAGTTTTTACTTGTATCTTTAAAAACATAATTTACCCTTTACTGTTCCTATTACTTGAATGGAAAATTCTATAAAAGGATTTAGTCCTTTCATTTGAAAAACATTTACTTGACATCCCTGAAGGTGATCTTGACTATTCGAAGTTGGCCATGAAGGATCTAATCCGTCTTGCAGAAGCAAAAGAAAAGGAATTGGTATTATTTTCAACTGTTGCTCGGTACCTTTTCCTGTGTGGAATTGAATAGAGAAAAGGAAGTCACTCCCTTCTTTTCCTTTCCTTATTTTCCTCCTCAAACCATCCTGCATTATTGATTTTGAGAAAGGGACAACTTTCATGCAGATCCATCTCTATTTAGTATTGCAAACAAATAGACCATGCAAGTAGTATTAGGTTAGATTGTTGCATGATTTAACAAATAGAACTTGTCCCTGTACTTTATTCAGCCAATAGTAGGTTCAATGGAAATCCTACAATTCAAGATGATTCCCATAAACTTAGTTTATAGTAGCTTTGTTGAAAATCATACAATTCAAGAGAGTAATGTCATTCCATCTCAAAGAGAACAGTACAATTGCCTGAAATTTGAATACTCTGGTCAAGAGCAGCATGGTAAAGTTTGTCAACGGTGGACAATGCATTCATTTAGATTTTATGAGCTATTCCTTTGGTTCAAACTTCGCAATGGTGTTCAGGGCATACATATTTTATTTTCATTGAAAGGGCACACATATTTTCATGAACCCTTTTCTCCCACTTGCAAAAGATAGTCATTTCATATTGTCTCACCAGAAATGTAAATAAATGTTTGTTTGATTCTTTTAAAGGATTGTTAATGCCTTTTTTATCACAACTTGTGATTATTATTTCATCTTCATGAAATGGATTTGGTCCCATAGTTGTCGGATGGTAATCACCGATTAACTGTAAGGTTTCAAAATCCATGAATTTAATTTACTTACCCGCATAGCACAGGGACACATGAAAATAGCAAATGAACATGAAAACAAATCCTAGGTCTCTCATTTCCAACAGAAGATCGAGTGTCATAAGTTCTTTTAGATGCTTTTGTTTTGTATAATTTGTAAATTTGTAAATATTAGATAATTTTGCATATGCTTAGTATTTGCCACAATTCCTTTCAATACCATGAAAGCATGGAAGGTAACCAAATCTAATGCTAATGGTTAAATAGTCCTTTGTAGAGTTGAATGGTTGATTTTTTTGCTTCTTTGTGTTGCCTATAATTATCTGTGGAAGGCATTGAAATAATGGTAATGATAAATTAAAATCTTGGTGTAGAATCTAGTAATTTATCTTTTGCTTTATGCAGAACAAGCAAAAAGAAACAAATAAGAAGTCATGTTCATCTGAAGCAGCTCTCAATTCAAATGCAAATGAACCTGGCAAGGAATCACACTAAGATGAAGGGTAATAAAAAGCGTCTTCTACTATGCTTTATTTACTTTTAATTTTGTTGTTTTTTTTCTCCTTAATCTAGTCTAGTTTGTTCTATGTTGGAAATTTAGAGCAGCATCCACGAAATTTTTCAAAATGCCATTTATTTTCTTTGAAGAGTCTCTAAAAAAATTTAAATCAAATTTGTTATGGTAAGGCACAAGAAATCTATGATTGATGAAGTGAGACATCTGTGAAAATAAGGCAATAAGAGCAGTGATCGTTTAGCCTTGATCTAAGACAAGGCACTAGCTATGGCTCGTGCATAATTAAAAGAGTGTTTTAAGTGTCTGCATCAGCAAGTATTATTGTTGGCATCACATAAAAAGGCATCTACACAGGCATCATGCCTATTGCATGTCACAATTACATGTAGCCATAAAACATTTTTGTGGTTCTGACAAGAATCCGTGAAAGCAATATGAAACAACGTGACAACACTTTCTGGATTTTTGTGCAAGGATACCATTGCAGGCCACCATTTAGATTGTGGCTCCTCAATGTTGTGAACCCACAAACCTTTTCGTCTGGCCCACAATCCTAATTGGATCCTTATTGTCATAGCCTTGCAAACCTCATCTATGAGTAGTAGCAATTTGTACTCAACAAATGATTTAACAAATAAAACTTGTCCCTGTACTTTATTCAGTCAATGGTAGGTTTACTGGAAATCCTACAATTCAAGATGATTCCCATAAACTCAGTTTATTGTAGCTTTGTTGAAAGTCATACAATTCAAGAGAATAATGTCATTCCATCTCAAAGAGAACAATACAATTTCCTGAAATCTGAATACTCTGGTCAAGAGCACCATGGTAAAGTTTGTCAATGGTGGACAATGCATTCATTTAGAGTTTATGAGCTATTCCTTTGGTTCAAACTTCGCAATGGTGTTCAGGGCATACATATTTTCATGAACCCTTTTCTCCCATTTGCACAAGATATTCGTTTCATATTGTCTCACCAGAAATGTAAATAAATGTTTGTTTGATTCTTTTAAATAATTGTTAATGTATTTTTTATCACAACTTGTGATTATCATTTCATCTTCATGAAATAGATTTGGTCCCATAGTTTTCGGATGGCAATCACCGATTAACTGTAAGGTTTCAAAATACATGAATTTAATTTACTTACCTTCATAGCACAGGGACACATGCAAATAGCAGATGAACATGAAAATAGATCCTGGGTCTCTCATTTCCAACAGAAGATCGAGTGTCATAAGTTCTTTTAGATGCTTTTGTTTTGTATAATTTTTAAATTTTTAAATATTAGAGTTAATTATACATATTCTTAGTATTTTCCACAATTCCTTTCAATACCATGAAAGCATGGAAGGTAACAAACTCTAATGCTAATGGTTCAATAGTCCTTTGTAGAGTTGAGTGGTTGATTTTTGTGCTTATTTGTGTTTCCTATAATTATCTGTGGAAACCATTGAAATAGTGGCAATGATAAATTAAAATTTTGGTGCAGAATCTAGTAATTTATCTTTTGCTTTATGCAGAACAAGAAAAAAGAAACAATTAAGAAGCCATGTTCATCCGAAGCAGCTCTCAATTCAAATGCAAGTAAACCTGGCAAAGAATCATAGGAAGATGAAGGGTAATAAAAAGTTTCTTCTACTATGCTTTATTTACTTTTCATTTTGTTGTCTGTTTTCTCCTTAATCTAGTCTAGTTTCTTCCATGTTGGAAATTTAGAGAAACATCCAGGACATTTCGCAGAATGCCATTTATTTTTTTTGAAGAGTCTCTAAAAAAATTTGAAACAAAGCTGTTGTGGTAAGGCACCCTCGACACGGTGCGACAAGGTTACTTCACTTTCAGTTTCACATACTTCACTGTTAGTTTTAATTCTATGGTTTTCTTGGATGTATGATTGTTTACATATTTTAGTTAGATTTGGGAATGTTACAACTACTTCTTATTGCTAGCAACCGATTTATGATGCAACCATGTGTGTTGTTGCCTTACAAACCCTGACTCTACATCTGGAGATTCAAGACATGACCGACAAATCCTATAGAAAGGCTCTCTCAACATATCACTATTGTCACAATAGGAAAATAGAAAAATAGAAAAATATCTCCAAACTCAACAGACAATTTGTGTAGTACCCTAGACTGGACATCAAAGTTTCCTGCCAACTTTCCAACATTAGTGACAATCATGCTAAAATCACGTCTCAAAAGTATTCCGATTATGTTTTTCTTGGTACAGTGATATTGTGTGGAAACTGATGAGTCCAAGTGTTTGTCACAGTAGACACAAGATTAACCTTAGTGACATACTGGAAGTTCATGCTTCTCATATCATGACCATATCTCCCAATTGGTAAATACAACACTCCTGATGAACAACACATTACTGGGTCCAATCTATGGATATAAACAAAAATCTAATTCACCTGTGTATATTCTTAGCATTTTTGTTCCATATTAACAAATGAATATTTCTGAAATGGATTATTCATAGTGTTCGTGCCTGAAAGAGTTCATGCTGATAAACAAATAGAGCCCCCAAATCCTATCTATCATGTTGCAAATCATAACTTGGTACTCTACATCTGGAGATTCAAGACATGACCGAAAAATCCTCTAGAATGGCTCTCTCAAATATCACTCTTGCTGCAATATAAAAATAGAAAAATAGAAAAATATCTCCAAACTTAGCACACAATTTGCGTAGTACCCTAGACTGGACATCAAAGTTTCCTGCAAACTTTCCAACAGTAGTGAAAATCATGCTAAAATCACGTCTAAAAAGTATTCCGATTATGTTTTTCTGCGTACAGTGATATTGTGTGGAGACTAATGAGTCCAAGTGTTTGCCACATTAGACACAAGATTAGCCTTAGTGACATACTGGAAGTTCATGCTTCTCATATCATGACCATATCTCCCAATTGGAAAATACAACACTCCTGATGAACAACACATTACTAGGGTCCAATCTATGGATATAAACAGAAATTTGATTCCCCTGTGTATTTCTCAGCATTTTGTTCCATATTAACAAATGAATATTTCTAAAATGGATTATTCATAGTGTTCATGCCTGAAAGAGTTCATGCTGATAAACAAACAGAGCGCCCAAATCCTATCTATGATGTTGCAAATCATATCTTGTTTTGAAAAGCATAAAAGTTACCTTCATGGCATATCAGAGATAACAGGACTATTTAAAACAGATGTCACGATAATATTTTAAAAAATAATTCAAGTCGAAATCTTGAACTAATTATAATAATTCTACTACAGATTTCAACCTACAACTACCTCGTGTGGAAATTTGGTGTCCAACTTAATTCTTAACTATTTTGGGAATAAGGTAGAACCATTTCTGGTACAAATTGATCTTCTGACACATTTGATACAACTGTGGCTTCATAGTGCTGGTGTAAAGGAGGAACATCTAAAAAATAGTCCAAGCTTCATTTTTTTCAACATGTTCATGTTTGATGAATTCTTGTGGAAACAAAATTGCTTGCTGACCTGTTCTTTAATCTTTTAAAACAAATACAAAACCTTTGGTCTATTTATATTTGGAACATTTGCATTTTACTATAGATGTAGAAGAATATTGAGCAATAATATTGATATACATAAAGTTTTTCTAAAATAAGAATAGGGGAATTTATCTAATATAATATAGATTTTTGAAATACGAAATATAAAATGTTTTGAAATATAAAATATTTTGAAATATGAAATATAAAATATATAAAATATAAATATAAAATGAATGCGAGTCTAACATAAGAAATATTCTAATATAAAAATCTATACTATATTAGATAAAATCAGTCGGAAGACCATTCAATTTTTTTTAAATATTTTTAACTTTCCGTTGGAAGACTGACGCTTCAATCTACGAAATTTTTGACTTATCGTTGGTCTTGCAATGCTTCCTAAGCGTCGGTCTTCCGACACTTTCAATCTACAAAATTTTTAACTTATCGTCAGTATTGCGACGCTTCCTAAGCGTCGGTCTTCCGACGCTTTCAACCTACGAAAATTTTTCCTGTCATCGCTCTTGAGCCGCTTCTTAAGCTTCCGTCTTCTGACATGTTCAACCTACCAAAATTTTTTCCTTTTTTCACTCTTGCGACGCTTCCTAAGTGTCGGTCTTCTGACGCTTTCAACCTACGAAAATTTTTTCCTTTCGTCGGTATTGCGACGCTTTATGAAGAGCGATGTTTATGAAGAGAGACATTCTAAACGTCGGACAACATATCGTCAGAATTGCAACAGTTGAGCAAGAATCGGTATTACGACACTTTGTAAGCGTCAGAATAGCGACACTTTGCAAAATGTCGGAAAAAGTGTCAGTATTGCGACACTTTGGCAAAGCGTCGAAATTGTGACGTAATGGCTAACCATGTTTTGTCTGGCTCTTGCGACGATTATGTGCTGGAATAGCGACAAAGTGGCCATCGGAAATTGGGCCAAATTTTCTAGTGAATAGTGTCCATTACCTTTTTTCCACTATAAATACAATTCAAAGAAAATTTTATAGTGGTAAAGAAAATTTTAAGACACTAGGAAATAGGTATATCCCATTTTTATTTTTCACACTCCCACACAAAAATGTCACAAAAGAGGAACTACAAAATAATTATAATCAAACCAATTTGTGTCAAAATTTTAGATTCGGGTTATGGGAAAAAAATTTAAAAGGGTAAAATATAAGGACATGTGCATCACATTTTGATTTCACAAAATTTGACACAACAAATTTCTACAAAAGAGAAACTATAAAAGCATTGTGACCACACCAAATTCTTTCAAATTCTTAGGAAGGATTATGAGGAAAAAGGATAAAAAATTCAGATATAGATAAAAATTGAATTTTTTGAAAAGCACATTTAAATCCTGAGAAATTCAATAGAGGGAGCTCTGGAGGTGGTCAACAATGGTGAAAACCATAGTTTTGTACTAGTGGTCTTGATGGTGAAATAAGGTGGTTACAAATGGGAGGTTCATGGGTGGTGAGTGTATGGTCGAAGGGCAGGCCACATGGTGTATTTTTGGGGTGGAGATCTCACACTTAGCAGGTCTTGTGGTCATTTCAGGGCTTGTACTCATTGTGCCCGAGAAAACTCAGTTTGGTCAGTTGAGTTTTGCATGGTCTCATTTCTTCCGCAGTTGTAACTTCATTTGGGTTTTTTTGGTGGGGGGTTATGTTTTCTGTCCATCACATTTTCATTGTGGACAGGAAGGTTACTTTCAAGCTTTTTGCTGTCAATCTAGGTCTATCGACACATGCATGCTCTCGCTCGGTGGTGGTAAGTATCAGTTTTCACTGTGCTTTTGTTGCCTTTTCATGTTTTTATTCCTTTATTATCGAAGGGTTATATTGTGTTGCGAAGGGCTATGGTTTTTATTTTCTCTTGGAACTCTATGAACGATTGTGGGTTTTGGTGTTTGTTACGGGAGGTAGTTACATGGATTTTTTACTTTTAAAAAAAATTAGTTACTGGGTGTCCGGTGGTTTTCCAGTTTTTTGGGTTTGTTGAATGGGAAAGGAGAAGGAATTCATTGACATAGAACTGATAGCATAGGACATTATGTCGGTTTAGGGGTTAGAATCCATGAATGAAAACCTAAAAAAGGTTACCCTTCTGCCACGGTCACATGCTGGAAGGGATGGGGAAGAAAATCTCAGGTGGAGTTGTTTGAGGGGTTTGCCTTGTTGAAAGGCGTTGACCTACAAACACTCACTCCTCAAGTCTTTGACAAACCTGTGTCAGGAACTTTCCCTGTTTCGGTGGGGACGGGGGTATTTAGATAGCCTAGTATTTTCCTTAATTGAAAGGAAAAATACTCCAAAAATTTCTGTCTCCCCTGCTCTTTTCCATTCTGGGGGTCTGGAGGATATATTCTATGGGGTTGGCTATGAAGGGAAGGTGGGTTTAAGTGCTATTATAGGAGTTAGGGGTTTGAATTATTTTGTGGTGAAGGTTGGGGGGTTGGCATGGCTGGTTGGTCATGATAATCTAATCTTATGTGCGGAGATGGCTCTCTTCTTCCACTAGGATTAAGTGTGAAAGGTAACTCTGGCACCAAGGGCCTAGGCTAGGGCGGTTAAGGGGGTTTCAACAGTTACACTTTAATGAGAATAAGTGGTGGTCTATCTGGTCAGCTGGGGGCAACCAGACAAAGAGAAGGGTAAATATTTGAAGGGGGTGAACTGGATAATTGTTAAGTTGACTGCTTGGATGCAAAAACAGGGGATTTGGAACCAAACCTGAGGTCAGAAGGGGCTGAAGTTGCTCTAGAGGAGGTATCGAAGGATTTTGTGGATTTCAAGTAGGAGGAAATTTTGGGAGAAGGGGAAAAATCAGCAAAGGTCTCTGTGAAACATGATGGACAAGTAGGGGTCAAAAGAAAGAAAGGTAGAATAATTAAGAAATGATCTAAATGCCCCAATCTGGTGTTTGGGGTTGACTTGCACTTTGACAGTGTGATGGTGGTATCATAATCGATCCTCGTGGGTAGAGCGAGGGGGGAATTATTCTTTGCAGAATACATATCATATTGGATAGAAAGGAGTTGGGCAAAGGCACCAGACAGAGATGTGGAAGTCATCTCTCTGTCGAAAGGATGGTTTATGATCAATTTTAAGAACCTGACTACCTTGGAGTGGGTTTTGGAGAGGCAATGGGGTTTTGGAATCACCCCGATCCTCTTTAAGAAATGGACCCCAATGTTTGACTCTAATAGAGAGTGTGTGGACAAAATTCTTGTGTGGCTAAGGCTCCCTATACTCCCTCAATATTTCTAGATAATGGATGTTTCTTGTGCGATCAGGAACAACTTGGGTAAATTCATGGAGGTCAATATGACCTTATTAGAAACTTGATCCAAGAATATTTCTCGTACCTTGGATAAGTTATCTCCAAGGGAGAGGCTCATTACAAAGATCGTTCTAAATGTAGAAGGCCATTCTTATGAGCAGATGGTTGACTATGAACATTTTAATTTTATTTTCCACATGTGTCACAAACATGGACACTTAGCTTTGGACTTCCCTCTTGGGATTAACAAAAGTAGTTTTCATAAAGGTGAATCCAAGCATAACCCTACGAGAAGGCGAGAGCGAGTAAAACATGATGATATAGAAGGAAATCAAGATAACGGTGATGAGGATATAATCCTACAAGTAGTGGAGTTGACACCTATGGAAGCTCCATAAATGAAAATTATAATAGTGGAGTTGGATGTTGAGATGGAACTTAGCCAGGAGCGGATTGTGCCACTCCCTGCTGATCTTGCTTCAGATTTAGAGGGTACTAGTCCCTATCCCTATTCTCCTACTTTAAACTATGTTGATCATTTCTTAAAACGCATGAGTATGCATTGTCCCTCCAGGCTGAATTCAAATACATCTATGTGTGTTAGAAATCTCTCTTTAGCCATAGACAATATAATTACCACTATTCCTAAATTATCCATTGATACCATTCCCTATAACCTGAGACCTAGGGATAAAAATATGATGGAGATTGATATGATTGGAGGGCTAGGAAAGACTCCCCTTATTCAAAAATCGAGAAGGAGCATGGGTAGGAAATCAAACATTTCAGAAGCCCAGTTAAGAGTTATGATTTGGATACGAGATAGAAGACAACTCTCCCTTAATGGGGAACTTAGAGCAGTGATTTCCCTTGAAATTGTGAGTAAATGATTGTATTATCCTTCAACTGTAGAGGTTTGGATAGTGAACCTAACAGAATAGCCCTAAAAAACCTAATATTCAATTACAAACCACATATTTTGTTGCTTCAAGATACCCTGGGTATAGGGGATTAAGTTTCAAACTTTATTTCTTCTTTCCTTCCAGGGTGGTCCTTTGTCACTTCTGATGTCAAGGGAAAATCTGGTGACCTGACCATGGGAGTTAAGAATAGTACAATTAAGCTCAATAATTCTTGGACCTCTGATCTTCTGATTGGGGTGGAGGTTTTCTCAATGGAACTTGGATTTGATATCACCTTAGTGAATTTTTATGGACTGTGCTCTAACACGGTGGGTTTCTGGAACACTCTCCTATCCAGATCTTATATGAAGTTCCCAAACCTTGTGGCAGGGGGTGATTTTAAGTTTTCCCTAGGGAGGGATGATATTTTGGGTTCACATGCGAGGGATGACCCTCTTGCTGAATTCTTCTAGAAAAACTGAGAGAAGGGAACTTGATTGATTATGATATTATTAAGGTCACCCCTACCTTGAGGAACAAAAGGGTGGTAGAGGCTTGGGTAGCTAAGAGGTTGGACCGTTTCCTTCTTAGTGATGATCTTTCCAATCAGTTTGTTGGCTTTCAACAGTGGGTGGCCTATGGGGGGGGGGCAATCCGATCACAACCCTATTCTCCTAGAGTTGTTTGGAGCAAACAAAATGCCAAGGTCTCCTTTTAATTTAAATTTTGGTTGGCTAAAAGAGGAGGAATACCAAAAGTTGGTTGTTAATACCTGGCACCCAATTTTTGGGGTGAGGATGTCTCTTTCGCCCACGCCTTTGTTAATAATATGAAAAACATTAAGAGGGATACTATTATCTGGGCTAAAGAAAATGCTTTAAAAGAATCCAAGTCTCTTAAGGATACTCAGGAGTCCCTTGATCAAATGAATAGCCAAGGTGATGAGGGATATCTGGATTAGGCTTTGAGAGGAAGAATAAAAGAATTGGAACTTTGGAGAAGGAAAATTGTTCATGATAAGGAAGAAAAATGGAGGTTAAAAGTCATGCTATATGGCTAAATGCAGGTGATGAAAACACCAAATTTTTCAAAAATTATGCCAAGGGAAGAAGAAAATAAAATTCCATCTAGGAGCTTGACCATCCTAAGGTAGGGGTGGAAAAATATTTCCAAGTTCTATCTACATTGGGGAAAAATCATTTCAAAACCCTAATGGGAATCAGGAAGGGGTCTCAATCGAGGAAGTTGTTAAAGTGGCTCAACTATTTCCTAGGTTTGCGCATGAGGAGTAAAATAATCAACTATTGGCTCCTGTGGACAAAAAAGAGTTAGAGATGATTTTGAAGGTTATGAAAAAAGACAAGAGCCCGAGTCCAAATGAGTGGATGGTGGAATTATTCCAACATTTCTTTGAACTTATGCAGGACACTATCACAAGTGTGGTATATGAATCTTGAACAAAGGGTTATATTCATGGTGCTCTTAAATTGACCTTTTTGGCCGTCATTCCTAAGGAGGACTCTCCCTCCTGTTTTGATGAATTTAGACCTATTTCTCTATGTAATTTTATATACAAAGTCATTGCCAAAACTATTGCAAATAGATTCAAACCTGTGTTATCATGTAACATTTCTAAAGAATAGTTTGGTTTCCTGGATGGCAGGTAGATTCATGAGGCCATAGGTGTTGACCAGGAGACTCTACATATCATTAAATTGTCAAGGAAGAAATGCATGATAGTGAATATTGACCTATCAAAGGCGCATGATCGAATCAGATGGATTTATTTAAGGATTCTTCTCACCCACCTTCGTTTCATAATTGAATTCATTAATTGGATTAGGAGTTGTATTTATAATGTATTTTTTGTTTTTATTATCAATGGGGTTGCGTCCCCTCTTTTCCAAATTTAGAGAGGGCTTAGACAAGGGTGCCCCCTGTCTCTTCTATTGTTCCTTCTACCTGCAGAGGTTTTAAGTCAATTACTTCATTAGGATAGGAGAAGAGGAGATTTTAGTGGCATCGAGGTGGCTACTAACCTTTACATATCACACCTATTATTCGTGCATGAAATTATATTTTTTAGTAATGGGAATTAGATGGAAATAAAAAAATTGAAAAATGTCATGGGTCTTTTTATGAAAGCAACGGGGATGGAAATCAACAATCAGAAATCAACCCTTACCCATGAAAGTATCTTGAAGGTCACAAAATTTGAAAAAAGAATTATTTTATGGAGTTTCAATTGGTTTCTAGGGTAGGGAAGATTTTTCTCATAAAATATGTCTTAATGGAAACTACAGTTTATCGGATTTCGTTGGCCTAGATAATTGGTCATGGCGAGCGGTGCATGATTGTTTTGGACACATGGATGGGGTGCAGTAATAGCTTCACACTATTCGAGAGGCTAAGGAAGTCTCTTGGACATAGAAGATTTTGCACCCTCAATCAAATTGATAAGCCAAAAGGTACTACGATTTGGGCTCAAGCTTGGCTTTCAGCTGATGATTTAAGGCTTAATCTGCAATGGGAACAAGAGTGGTAGGACTTTATTCTAGAAATTGGTTGGTCTAGGGTCCATCTCAAATAATTTCCAAACTTCTTCTATTGGGTACACATGAAATCCGATATTTAGTCCCCCAAAGAAGGCTATGGCTATATAATGAAAAACAGAGAAAGAGGTGAGTAGGAATGGTGGTTCAAATATCCGTGGAAAGTGGAAGGACTGGAAAAAACTAAATTATTCTTCTATTTCATTCTGAAGAGGAAGGTTCCTACTTGGGATGCTCTACAAAGAAGGGTTTTAAATGGCTCGGGCTGGTCCTGCTTATGCCAAAATGCAGAGGAAACAATTGATCACCTCTTTCTCCAGTGTTGGTTCTCTAAAAAAGTGTGGGAACATAATTTATCTCTCTGTGGCATTCATTGACTTTATTTTTATGTTTCCAAATGGAACAAGATCAATAAGATGAAAAAATTGATGCAATCAACAAAAAATTCCTCCAAATAACCATAGTCGTGGAAATAACTTGAGAACTGACATCAATTCCAATGAATAATTATGATCTATTTGGATATCAATGCAACCTGTTGTATTTTTTGAAATAATTGTGTGTGAAAATCACACATTTTGTTTAATGTAATCATGGACATAGTGTCCCAAATTGAACACAAAGGGTCACCAATAGAAATCCCATTTTTTATGATAAGGAGCCTCTTATTGATATAAAATAATGTACATTTTAATTTATTCTATTGTGTTATATAATGTCACCATGAAATTTTACACCATTGATCAAATATATCGATGATTAAATATTATAATGAAGAAATGAGAAATGTGATAATGTAACAAATTAATCTAAACATCATATGCAAATGCACTAATCAAATACTAATTTACATAAATATTGTTATAAGATATATGTTGATTTCTCAATGAAAAACAGATTTAAAAAATTACAATAATTGCACTGTCATAGGTCAATGTCTCCAAAAAAGATAAAATTTCATAGCAAAAAATAGGTTATTCCATAACATAAAAACACACTTGTGTTTTACTTTAAATAAAAGCATTGTGATGTCATCTTTTAGCATAATTGGTGCGTTTTCAGAAAATTATAGCATCGGGGATTTCATTTAGTCAAACATCCATATTTTTTTTAATTAATCCCTCAGTGCATTGTAACTCTTAACACATCAGTGCCTTAATAGAAATAACACCCCTCGGTTCTATAAAACAGTATTTACATTCCTGGTGCACTATTAAAATTAACAGCAACAAACCCTCTATATAAATAAGACGTGTCGGTGCTGCGTGTTTAAGGGAAAGCACCATAAATGCAATTATTTTTTGCATGCCCTATAATTTTCCCTTCATCAAGGAAATACTAGCTCTTTTTTTATATAAGCACCAGTCTGGTATACATTTCAAGGTCTGGCACTCTTTGAGTTGAATGCATCGAGAATTTTTTTCTTGTAATCACCGGAGTGGTATAAATTTTAGATTTTAGTGTTCTTTCAATTAAATTCCTCAGTGATTTTAATTATTTATGAATCATTGTGTGTTTCCATTAGTGTCGCAATGGAGCAGCTTGTTCCATAAAGCACACAAAAAAAAAACATCCACTAAAATCTCTCGATGCCCAATTTTTTTTTGTTGTGTTGAATTTTTTCTATAAGCTCTGCTAAAGCATCAATTCCCACAAAAAAATGTTTTAGCATATGTATTTTTGACATTTTTTTCCAATTTTATAACACTAAAAAAATCGATTATAACATCTTCTAGAAGGTATTTTCCTTGTAGTGTTCCTTTTCCTCTAGTGGAGTTGTCACCACTTCTTTCATTCTCCTTCGTTGTTTTAATTGGTTTTTAATTATGACAACCATTTTATCTATCTCATAAATTCCATGATCCTGATCTTCATACTCTTGCAATCACTCCTTCTGAGTTTTTCTTAGTATTGTTTCTCTTTATCTCTCCTAAGGAATCAAAGAGCTCACCTTGAAAATATTTCTTACATTCCATTGCCTCTGAATTTTTCTTCTTTTATTGGTGATATTTATTTCTTTAACTAAGTTTTGAAGCATTCATGAATATAAATTCATCTTCAACATCATTTTTTTTCATATATTTCATATGGACATCTAGAATAAAAGTGGTCTTCATTATCAAAAATGAAAATGAGTGGAAAATAATGTTTTTCCTTTGTTAGTTCCTTTCGTGATGAATTGCATGGCATCTTATTTCTCTTTTTTATTTTCCAAGGCCATGAGTAGGAATTATTTTTTTATCATCATCAAATGCATCTCCATCACTATATTCTAATGAGTTGTTATCTTCCTTAGAATATAAACTTTTATTCTTGAGATATCTTCTCCTTTTATAAAATTTGTATCTATTTCTATGTTCTTTTTCATCATTATTATCTTCTAATTTTCCAAATGGAAGTTTTGAATAATAAATACTTGTTCTAACACACTTAAAACATTTGAATGGTAGCTTACCTTATATTTTCTAGATCATCTTTTCAACTTTCTCATGAATTTAGTGTCTTCTTCATCTGATTCAGGGCTATAGTGATCATGTCCCTTGTGTCATTTTGTTTTCCTTAATGCTTTGAAGGATTTTTCCTTTATAACGGGATCATATTTTCATGTTCTCATGTCACATGAAGTGAGTATTCGATGTAGTTAATCCATTTTCAAGTTTTAGATATCTTTCATTTATTCAATAGCTCAAACCTTTGGATTGAACCTCAGTGGAAGACATCTCAATACTTTCTGAACAATTTTTGATTCTTCAATTTCTTCACCCAATATTTTCATCGACAACTTCATCTACTCAATGAAAGAATATGGAATGTCTTCTTCTTCATTCATCTTTAAAGTTTCAAATTGTATTATGTGAGTTATAAGTTTGACACTTTTTACCTTTTCATATCCATCATAGATGCTTTGAAGCTTGTCCCAATCTTGTTTAGCAGAGTCATGATTAATTACCTTAACAAAAAAAAAATTATGAAGACAATTTAAGATAGTATTCATTGCTTTGGAATTATTTACATAATTCATTCTTTTCATCTTTATCTATTGGAGGAATTTATAGAACTTTACAACCTTCTATCAGTGAACATAAAACGTCAAACATCAACACCAAGGTATATTCGATGTGTTCTCCTTCCTATATTCTAGGAAGCATAATATGATCCATCTAATGATGGAACTATAACTGTGTAATTATCCCTTTGAGATGTACCTTCTAGTGGTCAAATTGCTTCCGAAGAAACTTTTTGTGAAACCAATTGTTGAAATTCACAATTATATTGAGAGTGGGAATAAACAGGTATAATGGTCATTTTTACTTATTTGATTCCACTCAAACAACATAAATCAACAATATTATAAAATGAACAAGTAACACAATATATTCATGGAAAACCTTATGAGAGAAAATTGCAACACTTATTTACATGAAATATATTATAGAAACCAACTTACCATTATATAGATTTCTAGGCACCAACCTATAGTAGACACCAATCTCCTTTGTTTCTTTGTAGGAACTAACTTACATGAAACTCTAATCCCTCTACTATTTTTCAGGCACCAAACTACACGAGAAACCAATCTCCTCTACTTATTTGTAGGAAAAAACCTACAAGAGACACCAAACCCCACTACTGCAAATATTTGTAGGCACCAACATACTTTATTTCTTCTTCACAATGTTTTTTAGTTGCTTCTACTTTCACCAAGTCTACTGGTTACTTTTATATTCACCAACTTTATTAATTTCTTCTACTTTCACCACCTCTACTTTATACTTCTTTCCTCACCAAGTATACTACTCCCAAAACTTTTTTCTTTTCGCTCGATCAATAAGATTTTAGGAGCATTCATGAAGCCTAAATTTCTTCCACAATATCTCCAAAATTATAGTGAATCAATGACTAAAACTTGAACCTCGTGTACATGAATATCTTTTATCTAAATTATCCAAGTTTCATGGTCTAAAATTGACCAGAACAAAAGTTATAGTAAAAATTATCATTTTACCCATTTCAATAAATTTCAAAAACATTTATGATGCCTAAATTTTTTCACCTATATCTATGAAATTATAGTGAATCAAGATCTAAAACTTTAATAAAAGGTACATGAAGTTCTTTGGTATATTTCCTCAAGTTTCATTATCTAAGACATGAAAGATGAAAATGAATATAGAAAGTGTAGAGATGACTAGTTCATGCCATAAATCATATTTTTGTTGTAAGAATCACCCAAATATATATTCCTCAACTCATCTTATGACCTTGGATTTTTTCTTCAATGAATTGATGTTGAAATGAACCCATATGTCATTTATTTATATTGTTAGTATAATTATACTTTTGTGTAAAGCTAGTTTGGTTGGCCTACTTGTACTTTGGTTGGGCCATCATGAGAAAGTTTTTTATATCTCCTTATTCTTATGGAAATAGTAGTGCCATATACCGATGGAAATGTCTCAAAATAAACTTTGCAGCCATATATCCTATGCTCCCATTTGAGCTAGTAATTTAGAGTGAAAAAATGTTCAAATATAGCATACCCAATTGGGACATCAAAATTCCAAAAATAATATTTCCAATAATATTCATTTTCCAGTATTTATCATTGACACAACTAGTCTCTCATTGTCTATAACATCAATAACAACAATATTTCCAACATTTATACCATTGGAGCAATGTTTTTTTTTTTTTTTGGTAAGCTTCATAGGACCTTTCATTTATGAAAAATATAAAGGGCAGAGAGTCATACAGTAAAAACCCAATTCAGTGACCTCAACCTGCCCGAAGGAAACCAGGTCTGTTGGCCACCACAATGAGTTGTAAGCAGACCAAAAATGAAATTGTCTAAGCCTATGTCTACCAGCTTTGAGGGCTGTAGTATGTCCAAAGTAGTTACAACCAAGACCAAAAATATAGCCAACAGACCCAAAAATTAAGTAAACAAGAAAGGATTCAACCAACTAAATCAAAATCCGAAGCGTTAACAACTGGACCAACCACCCGTGGCCTGCTATGAAGGAGCTGCACCTGCTGTTCCAACTTGCCCACATTATCATTCAACTGAATCTGTACCTTGGACATGGCATACATATTCATCTTTAGCTGTTGCAACTCAAACAGAATAGAGGAGGTAAGACTCTGCTTCTCTATTGCTACTAGAGCCTTGGCAAGGAGACACTCCATCTTCCAATAAGTCTTGACTGATTGCTGAAAGAGAGAAACATGGCCCCGAGTGCTACCTGGATCAGTTAAGAAGTCCATATAGGAGAGTTGCTCATCCATACTCACCTCTTCACTGTCAGTTTCAACTTCCCAACCTTGAATTTTAGACTTAATCTTATCCTGATTACCAGATTCATAAACCTGGGCCAGCTCTTGCATTACCTCTGTATTTGTTTTCCGACCCCGCCTACTAGAACCTGCCCCAGGAGTGGTATGCCGATCGCGTTTGAGCTTCCTAGGCTACGGCTTCACCATATTGTCAACTAAAGGACTTTCAAAGAGGCTTGTGGCCAGAAGAACAGTGAAGAGAAGGTAAGTTAATACTAATGAAAATAACAGGTGAACAATTGCAATGCGTAGAGCCAGGCAGCGAAAGGAGCAGGGGGCCACCCATAAATAAACGCACAGAGAAGATAATAACGAAAAAACACCACCACCAAAATTGTGCCATACACGCTGAGCCAATAGAAAACACCATATTGTCACTGAGAATGAACAGAGAAATATAAAGAGGAAACATGCACGGGTCCTAAGTGAACACAAGAGAAATACTGATATAATGAAAGAGAAAATAGATTCAAAACTCCTGTAAGCTCTGGCAAGGAAAAACACAGCAGAAAACCCATATGGAGGAAAGTTGATAGCCGCACAAAATGCCAAGAATGGAAACCCATCAGAAACAGTGACGCATAAGGCATGCACGTTAGAACAAGGACTTTAGAAACCTCTGTCAAAGAAACCAGCACTAGCGAATCGATACAGTGGCAACCAATAGAAGAAAGAACCCCATGTATGCAAGGCCAAATGAAAGCAGCATGAGTCATAGTCAAAGAAACCACCTCCATCAAAACTATACGATGACAACCCACAGAAGAGAAAACCCCCTGTATGATTCGAAAACAGGGCCAAGTAAACAAAAAATGGCTAGTTAAATTGATAACTATCGCGTCCCAAAAAGCCGAAAGCCAAGCTGGGGGGCTACGAAAATGAGGCTCGACCACACTATCCCCCATATGCCCAACACTAAATGCAACCCAGTTGAAAAAGAAACATGGAGACACCATAACTGGATGCATGATATGAGACTGAAACAAAGCTGACAGAGATTCTAACTGTACATAAGTATTATACAGAAATAAGATTTCCATTACATACCCCAAACACCGCCGAAGAAAATGCGCTCGGGGAAAAGAGACCCAGACCTGCAAAGAGACTCCAAGACAGAGCTGAGATATAGACTGGAAAGAAATGTGAAAAACAACCTGAAGATGATCGAAACAACGCATAAAGCAAGGAATGAATGCGTCTGACAAAGCATTAATGATCACAACTGGCTTGTGCATGCAAGGTGATGGCGAGGTGATAGCATCAAGCCAATACAACCACCAAAGGACCAGGCTCATAATGGAGCAGCAAGACATCCAACACGTGGATGAAAACAATCAAATTCAACCTATACGCACCCCGATCGGGGGTGAATGAGAATGATCCCGATCAACAATATCCAGCAAAGGAGATAGCTCCACTATCCAAGTTTGGTGTGAAACATTGATATCCAAATGTCTATTGATATGCTTACAAGCCCAATTTGCTAAGTAATCGATTGCTTGATTTCCTTCACGGTGGACATGAGAACAAATCACTGAACCAACTCGGCTAAGAAGACTGCCAATATCTTCCACCAGCTTCGATGTTCGCCAGCTCTTGCTAATTTTCCGCCAAGGATTACCTTGTTGTAGCTTTTTCAAGATACCTACTGCCATTGCAGAATCCCCTTCAACCAGCAGCCTGTGGTTACCTTCCCAAAGGGAAATAAGGAGACCCTGCTTTAAGGCCATCAGTTCAGCCTCGTTATTAGTAATATATCCCATAGGATAAGAATAAACTTGACAGAATCTACTAGAAGAATCACGAAATATACCACCAATTCCTGCCTGGCCAGGATTCGCTTTTGAGGTCCCATCAAAATTTAATTTCATGAAAAACAATGGTGGAGGGAGATAATGAGACAGAATAACAAAGCAAGAAACTGATTTTTTACCATTTTGAAATTTTCATTACTCCAACAAAGAAATTACTCCACTTATGAAGAGAAATCGTGTTCTCCACTTAAGTGCATGAGGAAGTGAAAACTAGTGAGACTAATCTATATAGACCATCATTACTCATTTTTTTTGGATATATATATATCTATATATATATATATATATATATATATATATATATATATATAATCCCCTTAATTACTTTTTGATTAGGGGGAATTCATTTGGAAATCGTAATGTTATGAACTATTATGTAAATTGTTATTTCTTATTTATTATTTTATTGTTAATTTCTCTTTCTAATTTATTTAAACATTCGAGTTTGAGGTAATGTCTAACCCAATATAGTAGAGATGTTGCAATATAATGTAGAGTGAACATTTTAACTAGGTGAAAAATAAAAATAAAAATAACAAAATATATATTTAAATAATAAAACAAAAATAGAAATAAAAATGGCAATGCTATTCATGTGGAATATATCCTATTTTAAACCATATCTAGATTGGTTTAATTTTTTTTTTTTATTATAATATTTATGTTATATATATATATATGAAAAATATATATTATTTAATAATGATTTATGAAATTTCCTTTTTCATGTTACATATGCTTATTTTTAATTGGGTTAAATTTTAAGCCCAATTGCCTGTTTTCCCACTTTTTCCAGTAAAATATAGTTTATTATGAAACAAACACATCAAAGTTAACTTGCAAATAATTTTTTAAAATGTTAAAGTGACGAGTATATAAAAAAATCAGAAGTTTCTACTTGGATATGTGGTCTTCTGACACCCTACTTGTAAGTTTTAGATAACATGTGAATTAATAGAGTGACTTAGTCGAATGACATAAAAATAAAATTAAAATCAAGATTAAAACTAAATAAAATAAAATTATAAACTTAAATAAGATTAAAATAGTCAATTTTCCATAGATAGTTTTTGTACTCTATTTGAATATAGTATTTTAAAATATAACATTTATATTTTAAAAAATAATACAATAATATTTAATAAAAATTATATTTTTAATAAAATTATTAATTCGAACTGAGTGAAAATAAAATGTAATTAAAAATAGCTCTATGTGAGCACATTTTTATTTGGTCAATGCAAAATTAAATTAATAAAAAAATAATTTTAAAATAAAAATAACTTCATGGTATTGACCCATGGTATGACAATCCATGGTATTCATGTGGAATATAGCATATTTAAAAGGGGGAATTAAAACATATTATATACAACTTAACTGTGAATCTACTCCATCAAATGTGGGCTCTTGATACATCCGGATTTAAGATGGATCTAGGTTGGTTGTAGTGTAATGTAATGTGTTGTTTATCCCTAAAAATAAAAATCACACTAAGTGAAAACATTTTTAATTGATCAAAATAAAATAAAAATAATAAAAAAATAACATTAAAATAAAAATAATTTCATGGTATTCACCCATGGTATTGGCACATGGTATGAGAACCCATGGTATTCATGTGGAATATAACATATTTAAAGGGTAAAATTAAACCAACCTAGATCCATCTTAACTTGGATCTACCAAGAGGAGAGATAGATATAAAATATCTTGTTACGTGAACCCTTTTGAGGCTTGCTGGATCCAAAGTTAAAATGGATTTACGCTGACGCAAATCTATTATTTGAACCTTTTTGAGGCTTGGTGGATCCAAATTTAAAATGGATTTATGCTGGTTAGAAGCGGGTATGTTTTTTATTGTATACATTCTTAGATGAGGCTTTAGAAGTGGATTTTTTTTTTATGTTATACATTTTGTTTTAAAATATTGTTAGGAGTGGTAAATAATTCATTTCCGCATTAATCTAGAGATTATTTGGTTAAATATTCGATGAGTGCTTCAAATTAAAAATCACTTGGACTATTGTTCCAACCCTATAATGTATGAGTCCAAATACTAGAATTTCTTCAACCGAAGACTTCACCTAAACTCGGGTAAGTTCAGATAGATTTTAATATATTTGAATAATTTATATAGAAAAATTGTGATATCTAGAGCGTGGACATTTTTTTAAAAAACTCTTCTAATGTTCAATTTCATGGAATATTTTCCCTCCTCCATGGAATTCTTGCAAGAATATCGCTCCTTCTTTAACTGAGCCTCATGAGCCTAATATTCATATTAACTTTAGTAAGCTAAACTAGTCTTTACTTTCATTTGAATACCTTTCTTGACAATATCTAATATCAACACGTTAAACATCATTTTAGAAAAATGTTATTGAAATTTAGACTAAAAGGCTTTATTTTCTGAAAAATAAATCTAATTAAAAACGAACTTTCTAGATTCATTTTTATCAATGATAGGCTTCGCCCTAATCTCTTCAAAGTTTAACTACATTTGCTTCAATATTTGGAGGTATACATTATGTTTTTTTCTTCTTTTAACTTAGAGGAAGCTTCAATATTTGCAGTTATACATTGTGTCATTTTTATTTTAACTTAGATGAAATTGGTAAAAGGAAATACTAAAAGTGATATGAAGGGTTGTTTAAAAATAAGATCGCCATAAAAAAATTCTAAAATGGGTAGCACGACCCCTAAAATTTAACCCCTAACTCCAATATATTTAAATCTTCAACCTTAATGTTACAAACTCATTTTGTTAATTGTTTTTCCTAATGTTACAAACCCATTTTGTTAATTTTTTTTTTCTATAATTAAAGGTGCACTCCATATATTATACATTTTAGAAGTTTTTTTTAGTTTAATTAAATTAAGATTTGTTAGAATTACAAGTTGTGAACTCTCAAAACTCTAAGTGCCTGTGAGTTTTCAGGATCTTAAATCCATATAAATATAGAATCAAAAAACCTATTTTAAATAACAAAGATGAAAATTTAACCAAAACTGCAATTAATTTTCTCTAACATAAATTCAAACCATAAAAATCTAAAATTTAGATATAAATACATTGTTCAAACAAGCTAGCCTTTTTTTATATAATAAAAATATTAATATTAATTAATTTAAAAACCATTCATTCCAATTAAATATATACTGACTTCCATGTCACCATGCACAATGTGCAAATCAGGGAAATAAAATATCTAGTGTGGTACAATCTCTCATATATGGTCACCGAGGTGTAGATCGACCAGCTCATAACAACATGGTCGCCTGCATGAAAACTTGGCCTCAAGTCCTCTGCCCCGGTCATAGCTAGCATGTCTATAAAAGATGCAGTGTCGAAGAATGTTGTCCCACAGATTACGATGAAGGAAACTAAGGTGCGCTCCATTGAGAACTACCAAGGAAACCCCCAAGGATGCCACCAAGGGGGCGAAGCAAGAGCCTTAGCGGGATGTAGAGACTGAAGGACTTGGTGTGGAGGGCACAAAGTCCCCATGTGAAATGAAGCACACTGGCGAGCCTCCCAAATGGCAGCGGAAGAAGCGCAAGGCCGACAAGACCAGAGGAGAGGCAGACGTTACAATGAAAGAGGAAGATCTGGACAATATCGCAGATGTCGTTGCTACTACCTCCGAGGTTCGATGGACTACTTTGTAAGATCAGCAGAAGGCCACGATGGAGGCTTTGAATTCTAGGTTATCGGTGCTCCATCTAAAAGCGGATACCCTTCAAGCGAGTGTGAACCAAGCAAGTGTGATACAAGCGAGCCTACAAACTACAACCATTGTCACATCAATGGAGAGAAGGATTTTCCCCTTCCTAGGAGTTGCATTGATGGTAGAACCGCCGGCCATGTGCCGGCAAGTACAACCATGCACGCAAGTTGGCCTCGACATCGCAGAATTAATGAGTGGGCAGCTATAAGCTCTCCACTTTTTTGTCTCTGCCGAGCTCCAGAATATAGAAGTTCAAGCACATCACCAGCTAAGGGAAGTTGAGCAGACAATTGCTGCAAAAACTGTCAAATCCACCCAAGCTCAGGTAACACAGATCACGACAGCTCCGTAGTAAGCAGAGTTAGAGCATTTGATAGACCAGTTATGTGGATACATGCCAGAATTGATTCCTGCCTCTGTTGTGGCATAGGCCAAGGTTGAGGGCCTGGTGGCTGCATTAAAAGAATCTAGGACATAAGTGAAAATTGTCAAAGCAGACCTAGAGCAATAGATTGTTGTGCTGCAGGCCAAGCTATAGCCTAAAACCTCGCGAGAGGTGTGAGCCCAGCGAGCCACACTAGTTAAAGAAGCAATGGGAAGTATTTCGACATACATCGCCAAGGGTTCAGAATTATTAGATACCACTAGGGGGCTATGGTCCACAATGTATCACGATCTCCTCCTCCGACAGTTTAACCAGGAGTTGTGCCAGAAAGAGAAGGATTTTGAGCAGATGGAAGCTACCATGCCCACCCCTATGGTAGCCCTGCTCCTAGCATGTGTTAGAAAATTATATATTACATAGCAATGAAACACATAAAATATGCGAAAAGCACAAACACACATAGCCAACTTCAAATCCTCCATGAAAATTCCAGATTGTGTTCAAGGTATTGTGACAGATCTGAGCCATAGCTGCATCATCCGATATGTTTTTTAGTAATGGTTTCCTAGTGAAGTTGGAGTCATGAGTGGAATTAGCATTAAATCTATGCAGAGACGTTGAGTTGATGAGTTTATCGATCACCCTCACTCCATGTAGAGACGGTGAGTTGAGGAGTTTATCTTCGTTTTTGTTCTAACTTCTTAGGATTTCATAAAAAAAATTGTTATGAAAGTCTTCCAAGATGCTTTTCATCCTATTTGAAAGAATATTTAACTTAGTATATTTTGAGGGTGCATCATTTTTAAAAATATTGATAGATATGAGGAGTCTCCAATCATAGTGATCTTTTATTTTTTGAGGTCCTTGTTGAAAAATCTAGAAAAAGAACATAGAATTATGTCATGTTGTTGGTTTCTTTACCTAACTCCATTAATATAATGCTTTTATTAAAGTACAATAATTAAAGGTATTAGTTTTCCTTGGAAAAAAAACACCAATAAAATAGAGATAACTATACTGAAGTTATATTTTTGGTCATAGAGTCCACAGGGTCTTGGATATATGGTTATGAGGTGCTCTTTTAGGGCACTCCTTGATGTGAATTTGTTGGTTCAATTCACCACCCTAATCGGGGTGATATATTGGACATGATGAAGATGTAGTCCTACAAATCTTACAAAAAAAAAAAAAAAAATGGAGAAGGTGGAATTCACATATGCATCACTTTAAGTTTTGTACTTAAATTCATTTTGCACTCATAGAAGTCATCAAGGTGCAATTGAATTTGAGAGGGATCAAACCTCTCAAGGTGCAACACTTTCCTTATTTTTTGCACTTCAAAAAAACAGGTTTGCACGTCCAAGAACTTGAAACCTCTAGGACATGATAGTTAATTAGTTTCACACCCATTGTTATATGTGTTTGTGTGTGTCATTTTTCAAGTCCATGTTGAGCACTGAGGGAATCACATATCTTAATCATATGCACACTATTGGAATTTGTTTATTTCGGACGAAGTTATTGATAGATAAAGAGCTTGTATTAAAATATTTTAGTTTAGGTCCATATTCAAGTACTTGCTGTTAATAATATAATTTTAAATGCTATGTATCAATTTTAATTATTGTATGAGAATAATTATATGTCTCCCTCATACTAAGAAGAATACTATTACTTTTTTTTAACTATAATTATGTTTTTCAAAAATATTTTTGATTTATAAGTTAAGATTTATATTCATATAAACTTTTACCTTTTTATGAAGTTAACTTCATAAAAATATGGACCAAAATCTACCACACCATATGTCTACGGGTACAATGATCGGGCGGTTTGTTAAGGCACTTCTTGATGTGAAGTCACTAGTTCAATTCCCCACTGCAATAGGGATGATATATTGGACATGATGAACATGTATTCGACCAATCTTACAAAAAAAAAAATTAATCTACTACACCATATAAAGCAAGAATTAAGAAGGAACAATTTAACCTCTAATATTGGTGCTCCTTTAACACAATATTCGTTATTATTTTATTCCGACTAAAACACATGATGAAGATGTATTCCACCAATCTTACAAGAAAAAATTAAATCTACCACACCATATGAAACAAGGATTAATAAAGAGCAATTTAACCTCTAATTTTAGTGCTCCTTTAACACAATATTCCTTATTATTTGATTCCAACTAATAAATGCACTCTTAATGATTCATAATAATAATGATTTTTCATCTTAATATAACTTTTGGAAGAAAAAAAAAACCATAATTTTGTTAATACTATTAATGTTTATATTAATAATATATAAAAAATAGATATCGTGAATTATAGGTTATGTTAACATTAAGATTTTTTTAAATTTAATTATTTATTTATTAAAAATCACGTCATATTTTTTTTTGGTATACAAATACAATTATCATTATGTATTAATATATTTATGTATTAATATATGTTTGGAGAAGGAAAAGAGTTTTTTTCTTAAATATTATTGATAATTTTTTAATATTTAAATTTAAATTACTAAAATTTGAGAAAAAATGAAATTTACTAAATTATAATTAATAATAATATAGTTTTTTTAAATTAGTTTATTGTAAGAAATGAAGTATTATATAAATAATGAGATTTAAAAATAGAATCCAGTAACTCATGAATAAAAAAACATTTTTTTAAAATTATATTATTACTTATTAAAATCATTAAACAATCAATAAAATAAAACATAAATTATGCATTTCAAAATGATTATATTTTATATGAAATTCAATTTATGTATTTAAAAATTATTATAATTTATTTAAAAAATGGTTAGAAATGGAAAAAATAGCATTTAAGTGATTTGGCTCTTCAAACACATGATTCAAAAAGAGAGGAAACTTACTTCTCTGTGTCATACGTGATGTGAATTCAGAACAATACATTGAATGTATTAAAAGGAATGTGATATAAGGCATAGTGCCATTGATTTCAAAATTTAGTTACCTTGACTGACACCTTGTGGCATTTGGTTCAATGCTTATGCCTCTATTATTCATACTCTGGCCCTGTGTAGCTTATTCCCAAATTAATTTCATATATTTTTGGCCAAATAAATATTACATATTTAAAGTTTCAGTGTATACCAAACAAGGTTTCAGTATATACTATACCAAGTTTCAGAATGTATTAAATTGTTGTAAAAATTGAGTGAGACTTAATGAATATAGCTTCTCACTTCTAGTAAAGATTCCTTTATGAAGTGAAAGAACAGTCAAAAGGCTCAAGGAATTTTATAATTTTCTTCCACACTTAAAGCAGGGTCGTTGAGAATATAATTGTCTATCTTCTTAAGTTGATTCCTGTGATTCAGGACTTTTAGTAATAAAATCTCTCCTAATAGCGATTCTGAAAGTGAAATGTGCATGCAGCAAAAAAAACTGCATATATATTCATATAATTTAACCTAAATTATGAAACCACTGTGAAAAAGCTCCACAATTATCACATGATTTCACTCAATGAAAACACAGAGAAAAGGACACCAATCTCAAGGATTTTCCCCGAATCGATGTCGCTTCGTGTTTCTCATACATTTCCATTAACAGGTTTGATTCCATGAGAATCTCCAAATATGCTATCAATTTCTTCTTTTTCGAGGCTCCATACACTTCACATTAATACAAATGAACAATGAGACTGAATCTAAAGCGTCCAACATTTTCGCAAATTCTCAGTGACAGTGTTAATAAGAGATAAAGGGACTCATGAATTCTTAAAATTGCGTCTTCTCAACATTTCAGCTTCATAAATATGTTCTAAATTTAGCTCGTTAAGTGGCACTCTGGAAAAAGAGTCGATTATTTTCTTTCATTTTCAGACAATAGTTACTAGTAGAAGCATTGGAAAAGCTTCCTTTAAGAAAGATATTACCAAGATTCCATGAAATCATCTTCAAGAAATTTCTACGAGAGTCTAAATACCACTGCAATGAAAGTCTGAATACTAGAGCAATGCCTCTTTAAACAATTTTTCCAGAACAAATTTTCCAGAACTTCGTAAAATTATTATAATATCCTTCGGGAAAGGAACAAAACTCGCTGCAAATTTTACTTAGCAGAATCGTTTGACATGCATTTTCCTCACCATGTTCTGAGCCATTTCCTCATCCAACCCAGTGAGGAGCTCTGAGTGCTCCCAAAGACCTGACAGGTCCTCGTCACAGCTCCATAAAACCAGGTGGAAAAATGTGCTGCCATGGACTCAGATTTGAAGCTTCCGAGCAGAAGCGTTGAATGTAGTTAGGGCTAGAAGAAAAATACTAAGGGCATGGGATTGTGTTGAATGCAGGTAGGGCTAGAAGAAAAATACAAGGACATGTGATTTGATGATCATATTTGAGAAATTTTCGTAGTAGTAAATGGGTACAGGAGTAACTGTAACACGAGTTAAAACAGAGTGCGGGAGCTAGAGTTTTAAAAATTCCACATAGATGATGTGTACTGTGCAACCTACGAATCTCTAGCTCATGGAGCCTTTCAATATAAACGCCTTCGACTTAATTAATAAGTGTGTTGGAAATTTAAAATGAAAAATAAATGTAAATGTATTTAAAAATAAAATAAATTTGTAAATACTAAAAAATGGAGGGAAAGAAATAAAAAGAGATGTGTTTTCTCTTTACAAACACTATATGTTAATAGTAAAAACATATTAATTTTCTATGTCCAAGTGACATTTTCTCATTCTATGTATATTTATAGTTTGAATTGTTAAAAATTAAATTACAATAAAAATGTGATGATCATGATAGTCATTGAGAAGAGCCATATATATATATATATATGATAAGGATATTTACTATGTTAATGTGTGTCTTGGTTAATCATTTTAATAGCAAATTATATGTTGGGTTAATAGTGATTGTATAAAAGTGTTATAATTATAGCGTTATAGATGGATTCATGGACCCCTTTAAGGTGGTCGTTGAATCCATCTACCTAAATTTTAACACTGCAAATGGACTCAAAGACCCCTTTCTCTCTAAATTTAACATCGCTGATGGATTCAAAGAAGGGGGTCTTTGAATCCATCTGTAGTGTTAAACTTTAGAGACAAAAGTGGATTCATAATTTTAACACTATCGATGGAGTCAAAGACTCGTGTACTGAAATGTAACACTTTGACATCAAAATTCTAATTTTCCATTTTTGGAGTGACACAATTAAAAATTAATAACATAACTGACTAATTCATATACTTGTTATACTTTTGTTTTGGTCATATTTTTATTTTTGGACTATAATAGTCATTTACATTAATCATTATTAGTTTTGTCACTTATTATCTAGTCATATATTTTAATCCTAGACTAAATTAGTCATTTAAGTTAGTCGTTTTTAGTTTAGTCACTTATTATCTAGTCGTATATTTTATCTCTAGACTAAATTAGCCGTTTAGGTTAGTGAATTTTAGTTCAATCACTTAAAATTGCTCAAATTTAGCAGTAATTATCTTGAAATAATCGCGGTGACTAATGCTTTTAGTCACCTAGTCACTAATTTCATCATTTTCTACTAGTGAAGAGGGTGCATTTATTTCGAGTTGGCCCAACACTCCCTCCCATAACACTCCTCCTCCATTTATGAGGCTCAGATCAATAAACATTGAATTCCTCAGAATTGTAATGAAGCCCGTGGATTTGATATCTAGACTATTATTGCACCCACTTGCTCTGGATAAATTAATACTAAAAGTCTTAGATATATATCTCATGGACATTTTCCAATTCATGGGATGGTTTTCCATCTCCTTTTCCCATTGAGTTCAATTTCGCTTCTCTCCAAACTTCATGCTTGATTAGCTTTTTATCTTCCTTTTTGTCCTAACTTCTTAGAATGTGATAAAAAAATTTGTTATGAAAGTCTTCCAAGATCCTTTTGATCCTTTTCGAAAGAATACCTAAGTTATTTGATTTTTAGGGTGCATCATTTTTGAAAATATTGATAGATATGAGGGAGTCTCCAATGATACTGATCATTGAAATTTTGAGGTCCTTGTCTAAGGAAAAACCTAGAAAAAGAACATAGAATTATGCCATGTTATTCATTTCTTTAGCCAACGGGGTCCCATAAGACCCCTCAAGAAGCTAAAATTTTTATTAACATAATTAACTTAAATTTTTCCATTGATATAATTCTCTTTTCAAAGTGCAATAATTAAAGGTATTAGTTTCCCTTAGAAAAAAAAAAACCAATAAAATAGTGCTAACCATACGGAAGTTATATTTTTGGTCTTAGATTCCACAGGGTCTTGGATAGATAGTTATTAGGTGCTCTTTTAGGGCACTCCTTGATGTGAAGTCATTAGTTCAATTTACCACCCTGATCGGGGTGATATATTGGACATGATGAAGATGTAGTCCTGCCAATATTACAAAAAAAAAAAATTGGTTGGAGAAGGTGGAATTCACATATGCATTATTTTGAGGTTTTATAATTAAATCCATTTTGCACTCATGAAAGTCATCAAGGTGCAATTGAATTTGAGCTAATTGTAATACTAGTATAAATTCATATTAACTTAGGATTTGTGATATGTTGAGAGGGATAGAACCTCTCAAGGTGTAACCCTTTCCTTAGTTTTTGCACTTAAAAAAACAGGTTTTCATGTCCAAGAACTTGAAACCTCTAAGACATGATTCGAAGAGCATCATTTTCATCATTCTATCGATCCAACTCTTGCTCCATAGAAAACATATATTCTGCTTGTTTCATGATGCAGAGGGAGTGTTGTTGAATGATCTACAAGAGGAGGTGGTAGTGTACATTCTTTAGTACAGGTGGTTGAGGACATAGGGGAAATTCTAGAGGATCTTCCCTATTGTCTTCATGCTCGCAAGGATCCATTAAGTTCCAACTGCAAGTTGTTTCCCTATTTTTGAGCTTGACTGTTTGCTTCACAATTTTTGAATCTAGCCTCATATTTCTAACTCCGAGGAAAAAAGATAACTCATTCTAAGAAAATTGCAAACTAAAATTGAAGATAAATCCGAAAATGTAAGCATCAAATTTACCAAGGTAAAATCAAATTGCAATGAATAAAGGCTTCAGTCCTCTGTGATGCCCTTTTCAATCGCTTAAGTTGTTGGGAAAATGGATAAATATCCCTTTTTATGAATGTTTCCAATGGTGACATCCAAGTCAATTGATGTTAGTGGTTACTACTCCACATTCAAAAATAGAGCGGGAAAGTATGACTATAATTAATAGCCCTAGATGCCTCTAAACTTAACTCATACTTTCCCTTCCAACGTTGAAGACTCCAAGAAGGGATGGGAAGAGACTTAGCTTCCTTAAGATACATATGGCATCCAATACTTGTATGAAAAATAATTTGTTTATTAAGCATGATTCCTCCCTCAATGAAAAGATTGATGGGATCTGTTGTTCCTCCACATTGGGGAAGAGGATTAGCTTCCTTACACTATGGATGGAATCCCATTCTTGGCTGATAAATTATGTGTTTATTAATCCTGATGCCTCCCTCAATGAATTCTTGATGGGATATGTTATTCCTCCACATGAACTCAATCTCATTCTTTGAGACAATTGTAGATACCAAGACAAAGAGGGTGTGCCACTGACACTTGGAAATTAAATACCAATACCATTCAAGTAGACACATCAACATGTGAGTACACGAGGGTGCATGGCTTTGGAGTTGACCCAACACTCCCTCCTATAACACTCCTTCTCATTTATGTGGCTCAGATAAGTAAACATTGAATTCTCCTAAACTGTAATAAATCCCATTGATTTGATTGCTTGACTATGATTGCACACGCTCGCTCTAAAAAAATTAATACTAGAATTCTTTGATATCTATTTGATGGACATTTTCCAATTCATGGGGTGTTTTTCAAACTCCCTTTCCGATTCACCTCAATTTGGCTTCTCTCCAAATTACATACTTAATTAGATTCTCATCTTCCTTTTAATTCTAGCTTCTTAAGATGTGTTAAAAAAATTTTTTATGAAAGTATTCCAAGATGATCTTTATCCTTTTAAAAATAATATTTAACTTATTATATTTGGAGGGTGTATCATTTTTCAAAATATTGATAGATATGAGGGAGTCTCCAATGATAGTGATCCTTGATATTTTGAGGTCCTTGTCTAAGTACAAACCTAGAAAATTACCATACAATTATGCCATGTTGTTGGTTTCGTTACCCAATTCCCAAGCAAAGTTAATTTATTGATGCTCAACAGGGTCCCATAATATCCCTCTAGAAGCTAAAATTGTTATTAACATAATTAACTTAAAATTTTCCATTAAATTAATGTTCTTATCAAAGTAAAGTAATTAGAGGTCTTACTTTCCCTTGGAAAAAATAACACCAATAAAATAGAGCTAACCATATGGAAGTTATATTTTTGGTCAAAGAGTCTACAAGGTCTTGGCTAGATGGTGATCAAGTGCTTTGTTAAATAAATCCATGATGTGAAGTCTCTAGTTCAATTCCTTGTTGCGATTGAGGTGATATATTGGACAATATGAAGATGTAGTCGTTCAAACTTACAAAAATAAAAAATGGTGGGAGAAGGTGGAATTCACATATGCGTTATTTTGAGGTTTTATACTCAAATCCGTTTTGCACTCATTAAAGTGGTCAAGGTGTAATTGAATTTGATCTATTGGTAATACTAGTATAGATTTATATTAACTTTGGATTTGTGATGTGTTGAAGGGATCAAACCTCTCAAGATGCAATTGTTTCCTTAGTTTTTACACTTAAAAAAAGGAGGTTTTCACGCCCAAGAACCTGAAACCTCTAGGACATGATAGTTAATAAGTTTAACACCAATTACTATATGTGTGTTTGTGTGTCATTTTCCATGTCCATGTTTGGAACGAAGAGAATTTCATATGTTAATCATATGCAAACTATTGAATTTTTTTTATTTTCAATAGCATTATTGATATAAAAAGAGTTGATATTAAAACATTTTAGTTTAGGTCCATATTCAAAAGATGTTGTTATTAATATATATTTAAATGCTATGAATCAATTCCGCTTACAGTATGAGAGTAATTATATGTTTCCCTCCTACTAAGAAGAAGAATACTATTAAAAATATTTAACCATAATTATTTTTTCCAAAATTATTTTTCATTTAAAACAAATCTAATGGATTTTTTTCTCCTAGCAATCTAATTTCGTGCAATAAGAAAGGAAGCAATGAACCGGGTTTGAACATTAATCTATGTGTTTCACGAGGAATTAATTAATTCCATAATTTTTTAAGAGGTGACTATATGGTCAAATAGGGATGTCATATCATTGAAGCCGGTGGGGACTCGAGATTTGTCGCTCACCACCTTCTCCATGGTGATCTTCTTAGGCACCACAATTATTTCCCTCTACAAGTGATTGACCATCTTCTTCACTCAAAAAATTTTAATTAACTTCATCCATTCCCTTGAATAGCTACAAAAATTTTGTTGAAAGTAAGGATGTGCTTCTAGATCTTCAATGTAAAACAAATTATTACAAGAATAAGAAAGTAAGGATGTCATATATTTTGAGATATTCACTTTTAAATGTTGTGTTACCAAATTCAACGTTCTATGTATATTGAACGTCATCTCACCAATATGCCTTTAATATATTGCAATGTAATTAAAACAACCATTGCTAGCTTGTTTTTAGTTATCTTGTCCTAAGGAAGTGAAGGGGAAGGTTAGCTTTTGCTTGTGAAATTATATGTTGTGAATAATCTAGATAAGTTCTCTTCATGTCAAAAGTAGAAATGCTTCGATTCTTATAAACTAACATTGTACTACCTTCCATGTAATCTCAAGTCGGTATTTGATAAACTTATGTTACATTTCAATTTCAGTTTACTTTTAAATTTTGTGATAAAATTGAATGAACATTGTAGTGAATTTAAACATGGTGTCAGTTTTGTAAAATGCTTGTCATAGACCAATACATTTTGTTTTGGATGGATGGATGCACATTTCAATGTTTGGCATGGATGAAATCTTTTTATAGATATGTTAGTTTAGACGTAAAACATTTCAACTTGTAATATTATCTGAGAAGCTGATTTGTTTATTTTTAATAGTAATGAGTAAAATTTTTATAAAATGTGTACTTAGATTGCAGAAAAGAAAGGAAGAATTAAAATATCAAGAATTAAAATATCACCTACGTGTTCTCCACCCGGATTCAAATAACATCAATTTCATCATTATGGCAATCTAATTATTGCTCCATAATAATTATATTTTCTTACATTACATCTACACATTCATATGAATATTAGATAATAATATTAATTTGGCCCATGGTATTTGTCTTCTAGGCTTCACCTAAAAAAAACATCCTTTTTGAGTGTCCTTGAATATAAATATGATTATGGAGTAAATATAAAATGTGGTATTTGACCCATGGTATTTAGCCCATGGTATTAATAATAATTTTTTCCATGGTATTTGGCCCATAGGTTTCACCTAAATAAAACTTCTTTTCTGAGTTTTCTTAAATATATAAGGAGGTTTATGGAGTAAATATAAAAATGGGTTTTATTTATTTACCATACCTCTCAAGTAAGTATACAAAAAGGTTTTACTTATTTACCATACCTCTGGTTTATTTATATTTTTATTTATTTACCATACATTTTTTAGTGTTCTTAAATATAGCTTTGGGTTGAAAGTTAGGGATACTTATTACAAATATATTGATTATAATTAAATCGACTTTACAAAATGTTTACAAACTCTTTTACAATATATCTGACCCATAAGCTTTGCCAAAATAAAACATCCTTTTTGAGTGTCCTTAAATATAAAGTTGATTATGGAGTAAATATAAAAAGATGGTTTATTTATTTATCATACCTCTCTTTTATTTATATTTATATTTATTTACCATACCTATTTATTCCTCATTAATATTTATTTATTTAAATATGGTATTTGACCCATGGTATTAATAATAATTTTTTCTATGGTATCTAGCCCATGGTATTAATAATAATTTGTTCCATGGAATCTGACCCATGGTATTTGGCCCATAGGCTTCACCTAAATAAAAATTTTCTTTTTTTGAGTTTTCTCAAATATATAATGAGGTTTATGGAGTAAATATAGAAATGGGTTTTATTTATTTACTATACCAGTTGAAAATAATTAATATTATTTGTATATTAATGGAGAAATGGTTACATTGTTGTAACGTAGCTCCTTAAGTTAGGAGTAGTTCCTAGGATATAGGAGTTTGTTTACAACTTCGTACTTCTTTGTGATGTACTTATAGTTGTATCATTTGATTAATGCATGTAGAGTGTCCTGTCCTTTTGTGTGTACTCTCCAGGTGCAGTACTCACCTGTGAGCTGCAGTTTCTATTCAATCCCATTTTTATCTTGGTATCAGAGCTCAGACTGGGTGAGCCTGATTTGTTTTTTTTTCTCAAGAGCCTTAGTGGCTACAAGGCCTTAGTGGCTACAAAGGCTTAGTGGCTATGGTGCACATAGGAGCTTCGTTGCTCACAGGAGCAGGTGGTCTGCAGCAAATACCTGACTCACAGGTCTTGGATGATTTTTTGAAATCTCTGAGCACAGGAGGGTTGGCGCGTTTTTTTTGCTGAAAATCGCATCGAAAAGTGCAATTGGTGCAACTGTTAGGGCCATACCTGCGCCAACCTAGGTCACTTACACAAATTTTTAATTTGGCGTGGATATTTGCCTCAAAAAAGTGCCAATCTCTCTCTTTGGTAGCTCTGCACACGGGATTCACTCATTTGTGGTGGATTTGAGTCGCAGACGTTATTGTTGGTTCTTCACATGGGATTTTCTCGGTGGTGGTAGATATGAGTCGTAGACACATTTATTGGCGGTTTTGCACAAGGGATGTGCCCGTTGGAGGTAGATTCAAGTCGTAGACATAGTAACCATCAAATCAGTGGAGGATCTGAGTTACAGTCACAAGATCGGGCCAGATTGGTGGTAAATATGTGATCAAGATCTGGTATGTATTGAATTTCTATTAGTGTAGCTTGTAATTATTCAACTAGTTAGAATCATCGGAGGGTCTAGAATCAGATCAGTCCAATATGAATAATACCATAGAAACATATCTCAATGAGTCTAGCAAAATTGATAGGTCCAATTTCACCAATTGGAAATTCAAGCTACATACATTGCTTGAGTGAGGAAATGCATGGTCAATTGTCACAGGTGAGGAACAAAAACCAAATATTGTAACAGGAACAACCACACTTATACAAGACTGGGATAAAAGGGAGAACAAAGAAAAATTCATACTAAAGATGTCCGTCAAGGATAATATTATCCCACACATTAGAGATGGAAAATCATCCATTGAGATCTATATGACGCTCAAGAATTTATACCAGACACAAAATAAAAATCGTATCTTATCAGTCAAAGGCAAGTTTTTTGCAATGAGGATGGAATAAAATGAATCTGCTGCTGGATTCATTGCAAGGGTTAAAAACTTGAAGGACATATTGGGAGACATCGTAGAAAAGGTTTCTGATTCTGATCTAGTTAGAATTACATTGAATGGAATGAAGGATGAATATCAGATGTTCATCACAGGATTGGCAGTGAGGGATAAATCCCCTGCATTTGAAGAATTGACAAGAATTTTTCTACAAGAAGAAGAGCAGCGGCAGAATTTAAGACTGTAGAATGACGATCTTGCTCTAGTGGTGAAGAGGCAATAGTTTAGATAGAAGAAGCCACAGCAGCAAAAACAACAACAGAGAGGAGGTAGCACATTTCAAAAGAGACCATTTGGAGGTATGTCTGCAAACAAATTTTCAAGCAAGAAATGTTTTTACAGTAGGAAATTTGGCCACGAAATTAGGTTTTGTTTTAAGAGGGAGATAGACGAAGCAAGGAATAATTAGAGCAGGCATAAAGGATATTTTGTTAATGAACATGAAGACTATAATCATGAAACTCGACTATTTGTAGCTGACTGTTCGCTTTCAGCTTCTAAAGAAGATGAGGAAAAGATATGGTATGTCAATTCTGGCGCATCCTCACATATGACAGGTAAGAAAGAATGGTTTGAATTTCTTGAAGAAACTTCATGTGGATCTACATTTTTTCTAGGAGATGACAGAGGATATGAGATAAAAGGGTATGGTGATATTCCAATAAGATTCCCTAATGGTGACATTAGAAATCTTAAGAATGTATTGTATGTGCCCGGGATTAGGAAAAACTTGATCTCCGTATCGATGATAACAAATCAGGATCTGTTAGTTGAATTCTTCAAGATATGTTGTGCCATAGAGGATAGAAAGATGGAAACGGTTGCATCAGGAGTGCGTGTGGGGAGCTTGTATAGAATAAATGTCAAAAGCATGTCACAACAAGCCATGGTCACAACAATATTGACAGTTGAAAACCTCTGGCACCAGAGATTTGGTCACCTTAATTTACAAGACCTCATGTTACTTCAAAGAAAAGGTAGGGTCAATAGACTCCCTATTTTTCATAGTGTTCAGTTGGATTGTGATGGATGTGCATTAGGGAAAATTCAGAGAGAATAATTTCCTCTGCATATTGATAGAAAGAGAAGAGACATTCTAGAGCTGGTGCATACAGATATATGCGGAGCTATGGAGACCAGGTCACTAGGTGGTGCATATTATTTTCTTCTATTTACTGATGATTGCACTAGATTCTCTTGGATATATTTTTTGAGTAAAAAGATTCATACCTTTAAGTGTTTTAAAGAATTTAAAACTTTGGTAGATAAGCGTACAGGAAAATGCATAAAAATTCTCCGCTCAGATCAAGGGGGAGAATACAGGTCGGGAGAGTTCATGAATATTTGTAGATATCATGGGATTGTTCAACAGTTTACAGTGCCTCATACACCACAGCAAAATGGAGTGGCAGAGCAAAAGAACAGAACTATTGTGGAGTGCGCAAGGAGTATGCTTCAAGGTAAGGGTCTATCAAATGGTTTCTGGGCGGAAGCCATCAACACTATTGTTTATTTAAAGAATAGGAGTCCTACTAAATGTCTTAGCTTCAAAACCCCTTTTGAAGCATTATATGGATTCAAACCAGCAATGAGTCATTTGAGAGTATTTGGGTCAAAAGCCTTTGCCCATATACCCAAGGTGGATAGAAATAAGTTAGATCCTAAAGCCATGAAATGTATCTTTGTAGGATATGGCACTGAGTTTAAAGCATACAAGTTATTTAATCTCATGACTCATAAAATATTTGCAAGCCGAGATGTGATATTTCATGAACACGTTGAGGAAGGAAAGGCTTACAGTAATAATGAATGGTACATTCCATTATTGTTGGAAGAAAAAAGCGGGGATAATCAAGAGCAGGAGCAGGAAGAAGAAGAAACAGGTGATGTAGTCAATAAGGCAAGCCCATACAAGTCTGAAGCAAATAGATTTGAGGTAAGTCCCCTACCAAGGAGATTAGGTAGGCAGACATAATTACCAGCCAGATTGAAAGACTATGCTTTAATGACAAGTATTTTAAACATTGTAGAACCTACAAACTATAAAGAAGCAAGTCAGTCTGATGAATGGAGGGCTGCGATGAATGAAGAAATTGAATCAATTACTAAAAAACATACTTGGGATCTAGTTGAACTGCCTGAAGGAAAAACACCCATAGGTTGTAAGTGGTTGTACAAACTTAAAGTGAATGCAAATGGGAGTATAGAAAAGTTTAAAGCTAGACTGGTAGCAAAGGGTTATTCACAACTAGAGGGAATATATTTTGATGAAACCTTTGCCCCTATAGCGAAATTAAATATCATTATAATGCTAATTTCTTTAGCAACAAAATATAAGCGGAAGCTACACTATTTAGATGTTAGGTCTGCATTTCTGAATGGTGAATTGAAAGAAGAGATTTATTTAGTTCAGCCTGAAGGGTTTGTTAAAAAGGGGCAGGAACATCTAGTTTGTAGATTGAAAAAGGCATTATATGGTTTAAAACAAGCACCCAGGTCATGATATGAGAAGATTGATTCATTCCTCTTACATCATGGTTTTCATAGGAGCATGAATGATCCAAATCTGTACACCAAGTATAATAAACAGAGGCAAATCATTTTGATTTCTTTGTATGTGGATGATATGATTATAACAGGTAATGCAGATACTCTGATCAAAGAAATCAAATGGCAGATGTTGCAATTATTTGAAATGAAAGATCTCGGAAATCTCCATTATTGCTTGGGTCTGGAAGTATGGAGAGACTCTAGACAAACTTTTCTTACTCAAGGGAAGTATGCCAGAAGTCTGCTTGAAAGATTCAGGATGGAGCAGTGTAAGTCAGGAGCAACACCATTGCAGCGGAATCTAAAGTTGTGCAGTGACGATGGCACTAAGGAGGTGGATGCCACTATGTATAGACAACTAGTTGGCAGTCTGATATATCTTACTGCAACTAGACCAGACTTGGCATACTCTGTTAGTGTGTTGAGCCAGTTCATGTCTAAACATCTCGAAAGTCATTGGGTTGTAGAAAAGAGTGTGTTGAGGCACCTTTGTGGTACTAGTGATTATGGTATTTTATACACTGACACATCTGATGTTACTCTAGCAGGTCTTTCAGATTCTGATTGGGAAGGAAACCTGGATGATCGAAGATCTATCACAGGTTATGCATTCAGTATTGGATCCGGGGTCATAGCATGGAGCAGCAAAATGCAAAGTACTGTAGATTTATCTTCACCTGAAGTTGAGTACCAAGCATTGTGTGCAACCACATGTGAAGCTATCTGGTTGAGAAGACTTCTCAATGATGTAGGAGAAGAACAGAAAGAAGAAAATACCATTAAAAGTGACAACCAGAGTACCATCAAGCTAGCATACAATCCAATATTTCACAAACACCAAAACCTTCGATACTCAGTTCCATTTTATTCGAGAAAAACTTCAGTCAAAGGAAATATTTGTTGAATACTGTAAATCTTGTGACAATATGGCAGACATTTTTACTAAGCCTCTTGGGAGAATAAAGTTTGAATTGTTTAGAGGGATGGTAGGAATTCAGAGTAATCCTTTCTCCATTAAGGGGGAGAGTTGGAAATAATTAATATTATTTGTATATTAATGGAGAAATGGTTACATTGTTGTAATGTAGCTTTTTAATTTAGGAGTAGTTCCTAGGATATAGGAGTTTTTGTACAACTTCTTACGTATTTGTGATGTACTTATAGTTGTATCATTTGATTAATGAATGTAGAGTGTACTCCAATCCAGTTTTTATCTGGATCATTTTCTTGTCTTGCGGCACCTCACCCTTGAGAGGTTTTTTATCATAAATTGTTGTTTAACCTTGTTGAGAGCCTATTCCATTCTCATAAACCCATTATCCAATTATTTATAGTGTTATACATCATATTCCTTCAGAAAATATGCTTCCCTTGCTTCAGCAAATTTTTGCATACTCAAAGTCTTGGGAAATGAGGGTTTTTATTGACTAGTCAGGAAGGAGGAACTTTTTAACATAGAAAAACGCCTTTTTTTGATCAGAAATTCGACATGGAAGTCCCTCTTAACCTAATTTAACATATTCCATAACCTTTACCCGTAATTGTACGCATAATTCCTTATACACTCATTTTAGTGCCAAAATCCTCACTTTTCCCCACCTTTTTTCCCTTAAAAGCTGAGTAAAGGTTGCTGCTGCTATTTATTTTGGTTGCTGAGAATTATCAAACATATTATAAGGTAACGGAAGCCATCATACCTGAAGAATACGTTTTTCAGGCATGAGTTGCTGAGAAATTCATTTTCTGGATGAGTTGTTGTGGTTGCCGTATGATATTGTATGTTATAGTTCTATACCACTTGGTGTGCTTATCTCTCACTCTTAGACAGAGTCTAGAAATGGCCAGGTAGCCTCCAGATCTTGTACTATTTTAGAGGCAACATATCCGGTAAATGCCCTCCCAGTCAATCTCTGGTTGTGGTTTGCTTGTGTTTTAGAAATATTCCCGAAACGGGATATTACAGTGGTATCAGAGCATAGTTATGGCTCAGCCTGTGGAGCTATATATCTATGGAAAATATGAGGATCTCACAACAGCGTGATCATATACCCTTTGGAGATTATTTATGAGAATGGCAGTCCAAGGGGGAAGACTTCAAAGCAGCTTTGCCCTTCAGAGATTACTGTCAGCTCAGGCAGGATGAAGGAGGAAGGTACAATAGTAACAGAGGAGTTTCTAGCATGCAGAGTTCAAAGTTGCAGCATACTACTAGAAGGTCACCTCTTCCCATGAATGAGAAATCCACTTGTCCCTATGAGTCTAAGCCCAAGAGGAAGATGAGTTTATTCTCATCTCTTTTCAGATCCATAAAATATGCATCCACCTTTGAGGAGGTCAAGAATATTGAAGAAAAAGAAGAGGAAGTATCATGCGCTTCCAATTCTCATCAAGAAGAAGAGATCACATCACCTCTTGAGAAGGCTTGTGAAAACACTGTCACACTCATGGAGGAGCAACCACATGCATCAACAGTTGGGGCAGCCAACACTTTTGAGGAAGGGACTCTTGCAGCTCTACAAGAAGTTCCAAATGCACATCAAGAGCAGCTTGATTGCACTGCGTTGTGCAACATGGAGGAATCGAACCATCATTCTCATAAGCCATTTTTGGATTGTACATCACATTGGAGGTTTGGGTTTGAAGATTTGAAGATTGATGGTAGACATCTTGGAGTAAGAAACATTTTCTCCCTTCAAGATGACACTTTCTCAATGAACTCTTATTAGCTCAAAGAGGAACTTATACTTTCAGATCCAAGACCTCATTGGTTTTGGAAGACTATGGATGAAAGGGAGGTCTCAAGGAGAGATCTCATTGGAGATGCACTTCGACACACCATGGAATGCAATACTTTTTTTCTCTTCTCACAAGATCAGATAGAAGATGGAGGACATCTTAGGATGGATAACATCTCTCATGCTTGTGTTGGACATCCCTTGAGCTATACACATCATGATGGGAGGTTTCTGCCTACCACCTATTTGATTCTTGATAGGGTCTCATTGATCCTTGAGGAGTTTACATTTCAAAACTCTATGAAGTGCAGAGACAGGAACTTGATTTGGGAGGATGGTAGCCCTCATGGGAGGAGTACCAAGATGAGGAGAAGAAGGAGGCATCCACAGGTGATTGTGTGGATGTGGTTGATGAGCAAGGAGCTAGGAAGCTATCTGTAGATCTATGATACCGGGCAGTAGGAGGCTTGGTTGCGCTGGTTACTCTTGAAGGAGTTTGGCCATCATTTGTACCTGCATATCTATGAAACCGGGCAGCAGGAGGCTTGGCTGCGCTGGTTACTCTTGAAAGAGTTTGGCCATCACTTGGCAAACACTCCTCCTAAGAGTAGGAAGATGGGGAAAATATGGCAGGATACTTGCATCATTGAGCAGCATAGAGTATAGATGCATGGTGTTGATATGATACTCATATCATTCATTATGTCTTCATGACATGATTGGTATGATGGAGGTATGGGGAGGCAACACAATGTCTTGTTTCTTTGCTTGGGAGAGCAAGGGCATATTTTCTCTCGCACTTTGTACGATGTTGCAGGAAGAGGGGATGGCACTATCTCCTTGGTCTTTGATGATGATTGGGAAGAACTTCCATCTTGGGAAGTATTCCACATTTTTTGCAGCATTATTGGAGGAGTCTTTGACAAAGAGCATGTCAAATAATGGAGCTTTGTGTTGACAAGAGCTTATTTGCATGAGCTCATAGCGCTGTCACTTTGGAGAAGAGACTTATGGATGAAGTGTGCCAAGCAGAGATATGGTGGATCTATAACCCATAGGTCCTAGGATCACTTCACATTTGTTGCACTTGATGAAGAGAGAGGAAGTAATGATGATAGAGACATCTATGGCATATTCTTCTTGACTTGGGTTTCCAAGCATAAGGAGGATTATCTTCTTGCAGCACATGGTTCCGTCTTCTTCATAGCATGCCAACACACTATGGAGGACTCATGTATGGACCCATATATCATCTTAATTCTAGCATATGGTGAGGGATTTTTTTATACATTCATTGATTTGCACACTCTTGCCATTCCTATGCAGTGCATTGCTTCACAAGGGGGCAAGCTTGTCACATTGCTCCATGAGTTGTATTGGGCCAATCTACATGATGGAGGCAGCCATCTCTTTTGTGGCTTTGGGAAAATGTTGTATCACCACATGTATGCTCATTTTTTGCACTATATCATGTATCATATGAAGACATGCATGGTTAACATAAACATTTTTCCTTGTACTTTCATCAAGCAGCAACTTGTAAAACTGCGCTGTACTTGTTTGGGAAGCTGTTGGTACCTTCTTGCACCACATGAAACCTTAAGCATTCTCTTCATATTGCTGCTGATCATGTCCCCATTTTCTTATATAGATCAGATTTGTATGGGAGGCATGATTATGAGAGAGACACATGAGCTGGATGTGTCCGTGAGTGGGAAAAATTCTCACATTTTCTACACTACATGTTCTAATGGGAGCATGGGAGGAGGCATGGCCACCACTACTACATATGCATTCTCTTTTGAGGTGGGCCATGAGATTGATAGTCATCCATTGTACAGCCATGGGAAAGTGTTTGGTCTTATTTTTTTGTCATATTCAGCCATTTACTATCCATTAGTAGATGTGATGAATCTTGTACATCGCTTGCCATGTAATTTTCTGAAGTTGCAGTGGATGAGACTGTGTTGTATCCTTGTAAGAGATTGTTTGCATCATGTATCATCATGTAAAACCTTCAGCAAACCTCTCATTAGGATGATCCATGATGACCATGTCCTATTCTTCATGGATGAATTGTCTTGGGCCAGCTTGTTCTTCATTGTTGGAGGGACCTTCTTTGGAGGATTGTTTTTCACTTTGCCATTGGAGGGAAATGATTTTGTAGCCCAGGATCAACATACACTCTACACTTTTCATGAGTGGAGAAAAGGGCAGCATGGGGTAAGCTATGTTGCTTTCCAAGTTCAGATTTTCAGTCCACCTTCATTACCGGAGCTCGAGGTGGAAGGAGATTTTTAGGAGTTTCCTTGTTGGGAGGCAGCTCATTTTGTTTGGATGATTGCTTGGGGATGGAGGATCCACATGAGGGAGATGTTCCTCATTACATTCCAGACTCCATGCCTCGAGTGGAGATTCTTTAGTTCTACCCTTGCAGTTGATTGGAGAGAGGTGATGAGTTGGTACACAGTTGATGGGCCAACTTACACAGTCATATATGCAGAGTAGCAGGGATCATGGTCTTCATCAGTTATAGCAAGAGGCAGTGCGCAGTCCGAGCCATGGGACTTGGGATATTATTGGCCATGGTGGCAATGGGATCCAGCAGGATTGTTGGTTGGCTTAGACCATGAGAGATCAATTTGGGATCCTAGCATTGAGAGATCCCTTCATATCAGGATGATGCAGAGTACAGGGGAGATTCAGTGGCACATCTGGGACCCATGCATATTTTACAGTATCGGTGGAGAGCATCCACTAGGAGGAGACTTGTTCAGGCAGTTGCTTGAGGGCAAGGAACATTTTTCCGGGGGGGACTGTAATATTCCTAATTTGCGACAGCAAATTGGAATATTCTATTTTGTTTATTTTGCCAAATAAAAAGTGAGTAAAGAGGGTCTAAACTCACTTAAATGAAATAAGACATCCACCTAGTAGCACAACGTTTTGACTTAAGTGGGAGTCAAGGGGGGAACTCAACACCACGTGGAGGAGGGGGCCTATGTACACTCTAGAAGTTTCTCCAAGCTTTTGCGTAGATAAGGATGAGAATGTGGATAAGGATGAGGATGTGGAGGAGAGAGAGAGACTACATTGGGTTTTGGAGGGAAACCAACACTATAAAAGATGGAGGAGCCTCCTCATTTCATTCATGCTTGGATTATGGATTGTTGAGTGAGACATATTTTCTTCTTTGGCACACTGGCTTTTTAGCCCGTCTATTACATTGTTTAGTGCACCGAGTGTCTCCGTGTGGAGATCTCACCCTTAGCCCCGGGGGACTTCGAGTGCCTGCTCGGGCAAGTTTATCTTCTTAGCATCATCCTCCATGAAAAAATTATTGCTGCAGCAGCATAATACTGTGTTGTAGGGTGTTTCCGTGGTGACTTTAGGACACCACTTCCTTCTCTTGTTTCTCAGAGGGAGAGTCCTTCTTTCCTTTGGAGGATCAGATTGGAGGATTTTGGAGCTTATTTTCAGATCTTGGCATCAGGCCAATATTTTATTCATGGTATACTGCGCAGTTCTTTCCCCAGATCTGCATTATTGCTGAAGGAGCAGCGTTCCAGGGTTTTTTGCATCATTTTGGAGTTAGATCTCTGATCGAGGGTGATCCTTGGATTGGCCAACCAATCCAAGAACATTTCTAATCTGAGACTGAAGTTTTGCTTTAGAAATTCTGAATCATTCTGCAGATCTTCTGCAGTAAAATTCAGATCTGCTTCGGCATTTTCATGTATTGCTGAAATCCCCAAGGGGAAAGTAATAAAGAGCCCTTTGGGCATTTTGTCTCATTATAGATCTCTTTTTTCATGTATTTATCAGTTTCAGATCTTTAATATAATAAATATAAGCTGCAACCTCCTGGAGAAAACACTAAAGTGTTTCTGGATCATTTTCTTGTCTTGCGGCACCTCACCCTTGAGGGGTTTTTTATCATAAACTGTTGTTTAACCTTGCTGAGAACCTATGCCATGCTACTAAACCCATTATCTGATTATTTATAGTGTTATACATTATATTACTTTATAAAATATGCTGCCCTTGCTTCAGAAAATTTCTGCATACTCAAAGTCTTGGGAAATCAGGGTTTTTATTGACTAGTCGGGAAGGAGGAACTTTTTAACATAGAAAAATGCCTTTTTTTGAGCTTAAATTTGACATGGAAGTCCCTATTAACCTATTGTAACATATTGCAGAACCTTGACACGTCATTTTATGCATAATTCCTTATACACTCATTTTAGGGCCAAAATCCTCACTTTTCCCCACCTTTTTTCCCTTAAAAGCTGAGTAAAGGTTTCTTCTACTATTTATTTTGGTTGCTAAGAATTATAAAACATATTATAAGGTAATTGAAGCCATCATACCTGAAGAATGCGTTTTTCAAGAATGAGTTGTAAGAAATTCATTTTCTGGATGAGTTGTCGTGGTTGCCATATGATATTGTATGTTCTAGTTATATACCACTTGGTGTGTTTATCTCTCACTCGTAGATAGATTCTAGAAAGGGCCAGGTAGCCTCCGTATCTTATACTCTTTTATAGGCGACATATCCGATAAATGCCCTCCCAGTCAATCTCTGGTTGGAGTTTGCTTGTGTTTTAGAGATATCCCCGAAACGGGATATTACATAAAATGAATTTAATACTTTAACCAAGTTAAAATCAAATGAGTTGTTGCTATAATATGGGAGGACTCTCTCTAGAGGCTCTTTATTAACCTAAACGATAAAAGGGATATCCTACACTAACATTGGTTTTGTCTTCATTCCGTCCAACCTTGAAGGATCTTCATGGCAACATACCTACATGCATGCCCACAACATCAAAAATATTCATTTAAATCCACAATAGGTACAAAAGAGCAATTGAAATGTTAGGAATATGAGGAACATAATCCCAAGTGAAATATTATTCTTATTACCTGCCAAGCATCATAGTGGTGGCTTGTGGGTTAGTTCCAGGACCCTTTGTGAATGTTGAAGCATCCACGATCCTGAGCCCCTCAACTCCGTTGACCTGATATTTCTGGTTAACCACATAGCCAACTTCACATCCTCCATGAAAATGCCAGATTGTGTTCAAGGTATCGCGACAAATCTGACCCACGGCTGCATCATCCGACATGTTCTTCGGTAATGGCTACCCAGTGAAATTGAGGTCATGAGTGGAATTAGCATTAGACGGTGAGTTGAGGAGTTTATCGATCACCCTCACTCCATGCATTCATCTTTGGAGGTCCAGAGGGTTAGAATAATAGTTGTATCGAACAGACAGATTGTCTAGAGGATCTGTGGTACGTAGTCGAAGGTGTCCTCTGGATAAGGGAAATGCCAGCTTCTCAAAAATGATTTCTCTATAAACGTTGTTTTTTTGAAGGATAAGGTGCCTTTGACGTAGGTGCTGAAGGGCTCGATGTAATTTTGAGAGGCTTTAAGGATACCCACTACTTGCATGGTGTAGAATTGGTGAGATAGCCAGTTTACGGATGCACGTGGGTTGTCTTGAACCCTTTGGCCTACCATGGGTGCATCTCGAACTAGAGAAATATTGAATTCTTTTAGATGTTCAGATGGGCCGATTCCGCTCAAGAGGAGCAGCTGGGGACTGCCTAACACTACTACATGTGGGGGTGTTTTAAGACAATAGTTAAGACAATTTTACAGTGAATTGTCTTAATTAGAGACAAAAAGAAAATTGTGTATTGTCTTAAATATTGTCTTTAAGCGGGTGTCTCAAATTTAATGTCTCAAAATTAATGTCTCAAACAATTGTCTCAAAATTACTGTCTCAAAATTAGTGTCTCAAAGAATTGTCTCTATAAAGACAATATAGAACACATACTATTATTGTCTCTATAAAGACATAGTCGTTATTGTCTCTCTAGAGACAATTTCATTTGTCTACAATTTGTCTCTGTAGAGACAATTTCATTTTGTCTTTGTAGAGACAATAACATTTGTTTCTTTATGGATAACAGCTGAGATCAAAAATGTATTGTCTCTATAGAGACTATATGTCCATAATTCAAACTATTGTCTCTCTAGAGACGATATGAAAAAATATTTTAAAAAAAATAAACAAATCATTTTAAATGTTATTTTAAGGTGGTTTCAACTTTTCAAGTTTCCAAATAGTGATTTTAATTACCTTAAAATCTGTTTTTTATGGAAAGAAAAAATAAATTCCATTTTTTTTAAAGCTAACAGCACTCATTTAAAATCTAAGTTAATAAACAATTTCCCAAAACTTAACAATTCTGGAAAGCAACCTTGAAAATAATAAGGCATCACACTTATATTCGCTGAAAATAAATTCATGCCATTGAATTTGAACATACAAGATCCTCATAATTTGGAACTTCATTTCATGACTATTATGAGGTAAAAGAAAAATGTACAATATTTCTCCATGTTACAAAGAGAGTTTAATCTCTGACATATAAATCGAAAAATAAATTCATATCTAGTGGTTAGCTCCACCATTTCAACACCTTTGTATAATTGGAATTGGCTTCCTTGATAACAAAAAATAGCAAAAATGTATATGCATCCAAATGTACAATTGATTGCCCAATTTACACTTAATTCCAGTGTTGTCATAAGGATGTTCTGTTGACAGAGGATTATCCACATATATTCTAGTTTTCTTACATTTGGGAGACGAAAGGAATCAGGCTTGGTCTGATTCTTGTCCAAATCTGGGTGCTGCTGCTCGAAGAGTCCAACACCCTTGCATAGAGAGCAGTGTGCAGTGGCCCGAAGAGTGCCAATTCCCAATTCCCCAATGTTTAATTCAACAAAACTGAACTCTCATCCTCCAAACTATCAAGAGTACTTTCCCATTGTTCCTTGAGAGTTTCCATTTCGTTTTCAACAGCATCTTCAAACTGCACTCTCATCCTCCAAACAAACGTTTAAGAGTACCTTCCCACTGTTCCTTGAAAGTTTCCATTTCGTTCTCAACAGCATCTTCTAACTGCACAAAATACATAATCTGTCTAGTTTCAATATGCATAAACATAAGCAACAAACTCTCAAAAAGGACAACATAAGTAAAGGAGGCTCTTACATTTTTGCTCGTTAATGACTCAGATAACTCAGACCCAACATCCCTTTCAACATGGAGAAGTGTTTCTTCCTCTAATGATTCTTGAGCTTCCGCTGCCTAAAATATTGAAAATTACATATCTATGTAACTTTAAGATGGGAGGGCCTTTTCATATTGAAAAAAATCACTACACCAAAGGAACTGATGAACTCATTATACAAGCAAATATCTTTGCAGCTCGACCAACAAAATTTATTTTACCTAAATCTCAAGACTACAAAATCTTGCAAGGCCATGATTAAATGAATCAGGGGCAGCGCAGCAAGCATACCTTGCTTTCAACCTGTAAAAATTCATCAATCAGATATTGAACCTCTGCATCTGTTAGACGCATCTGCAAAGAGAAGTGAAACCAATGTCACATGACTGAGTGGAATTATAAAATTAGAAGTATACTCAGGTTTCTGGAAAAAATTCAAATTAAAATTAGCCTAAGTCAGATTATTAAATCTAGAGGATCTGCTAAAGGTCACAAGTGATAAATATTAGAATGAGGCGAGCCAGTCTCTTAAGCAAATATCTTGACAATACCCCCATCAAAACAAACCGGTCAAGAATATTTCCACAAAATAGAGTCCAAGTTCATAATTACTAAACCATTGATTGGGGTTTGCCGTTAAACGAAGTTATAATCTGCATACTTTCGCCTAGCCAGTTTACAAATATACTCCAGGTTACAGGCTAAGGTGGGACTTCTAAGTTTCTTCAATTCCATCACAAGGAGGAAAACTAGTTAAAAATATATAAACGATATTATAAGCAACCATATATTACCCAAGTGTATAAACCTAACAAGAAATCTCATTTATTGTTTATTGTGTGATGTGAGGATCAGCAGTAGCACTGATGCCTTACCTTTCTCTACTAGCTATGGTTTTCATCTGGAAGTGTACCAACATCTGCATCACAGCCCTGCATATTATTAATAGGAGGCAGAATGCATTGTACAATCATTGCCCGAACAAATTGGCTGGCTCCCTTTCATCAATATCTATGGCATCATATAAAGTTGTCCAACTGTGTAAAAGATTAATTTTGAATCATATTCAAACTCTTTCAAGGATAAAATGGAAGGAGAGAAACAACTTCCAATTTGCATTTTTCCCAAACATTCTTGGTTTAATACCTGGAGGAGACAATGGATATGGGTGACGAACGATGTCTAGCAAGGGATAGATGTGGCAGTTGTGCAGTATACTAAAAACGTTTTCCCAAACATTATTGGTATAAAACCTGGAGGAAACAATGGATATGGGTGTTGATCCACCTCTAGCAATGGATGGATGTGGCAATTGTGCAGTACTGAGTATACTAAGAAGCTGGAAAGGAATTAGTTTAACCTTTGAAAGGAATTAATATTCACCTCAATGGTCTCGACAATATACTGAGAAAGCAGGGAGATAATAACAGTCATAGTGCAGAGCCAAACAATAGAATTTATGCATCCTATGGATGGTTCTTCCTCATCTTCTTCACCTTCTGTTTCCTGTAACACAAGTATAATGTTAATGATTGTATGGTGCCAATGAAGCACCAGGACTTGTGCCAATGTTATAGTTACAATTTATAAAGTAATTTGTACCTGGCCTTCTTCAAACAGTTGCCTGTGTGTCCTTAATTGGAAGAACAAAAATGCAGCATAAGCTATCAGCATGATGATGCTGCTGACTCTAGATAGTTGTAATGTTGATACAGTTGCTTCACTATATGCCATAGATTGTTTAAGAGCCAAGGGTAGCATGAGACATAGTGAAGCCATCATAAGAAGACTGGAGTTTATTCCATAAACAACCTACATCATATAGCAATATAACACCCATGGTTAGCCCCTCCATGAATAAATATCTAGAGCAGTTCGGACTTGATTTAGTTATTAAACAAAAACTAAAAAAATATCACTTGCCTTGTCAAACCGTTGTTCTTTTTTCAGGTTGGCTATTCCTCCACAAAAAAGAGATTTTCCAAGCACCAGAAGTAGATTGGAAAGAACAGACCCCAACAGAGAATACTTGACCACATTGGTCTTGCCATGGCAAAGTGCAAACACTGCAATGAGCATCTCTGTTGCATTTCCACACGTGGCATTGAGCAGCCCGCCAACTGTAGGATAATGAACAATAGAATTGCATCAGTTACTTAGAAATGTCAAACACTTTCTCAAATATAACAATTAGTCTGATATCTGGCATCCACAAATATGAGTACATATTTCATATATATATAAACATCCCACCTGTTGGTCCAGTGTAGAATGAAATTTGTCTGCAACAATTTACAACAAAATATCAGACTGTAGAACCAGCAAAAACATAATATTTTATGAAGTCACTGACCATAATTCCAAGTGTATAAACAATTGCAATACAAGGTGTGCTTGTGGGACCATAAATAGAGTATAGAATACACGTAACTTAGGTATATATACCATGCAAATTTTCAGTTACTCGGTGACAAAGCCTAGACGTTCAGCAAGAGGTGCTAGACCAAGCAAACTTATGATGAACACCCAAACCTGCAAACAAAAGGCACTGCACTTGTTGAGATCTAGAGATAGTTATATATATATATATATATGAGATCCTTGCAAGCATAGAACCCAACACAAGTTGCCTCTGCGAGATAAAATAAAAAGACAAACCCTCATTCTGTAGCACCTTTCGATTGACATGATGCTGCAAACCATTGATGAAATAGAAAATAGGCAAAGCTAATACTAAAATTGTGCCTAATCATGAACAAAGAGAGCAAAATATAGACTCCCAAATATTACTCTGAACCAAAGCTAAACAGATTCATTGACAAACACCAAGAAATTCCACCAATTAAATTAGCAGTCGCAGAAAATTCAATTCTGCAGTGTAGCACTCCTAGAGAATATATCAGGGATAAAACCACATTTAGCAAGACTACCTCATTGTGCATTACAGAAAGAAGTTGTAATATTCCATTATATTGTTTACTCCTGCTTCCACCACAATATTAGAGATTTCTTGAAAATATAGTGTTGCTTTTATTTAGTATAGATAACTAACAATTTGCAATAGGAATAACTTATTTCTTAATATAAAAACATAAAGACAAGCCAAATGAAGCATTGGTTCACTCATGAGGTTGATGAAAAGTACCAAACTCCATTCCTAATATGTTTTTCCCTGCTGACAGAACTGGAAGACATGCACATACAAATAAAAAACTATAAAAAACTTACCCCAGTCGATGACAATGCCCAAAGGGGAGGATGCTTTGAGGGAAACATTATCATTTATAAGTATTACCTTCTCCGAAAGCCCAAGTAAATCTAGAAAACAGATGGAATAATTACTTGTTGTCTTTGTAAGGCATTCATGGAAACAACTAATAAATGATATCAATTGCATGCTATATCCATACAAGGATTATTTGCAGTCATAATTATATATTTTTGTGTAACTTTAATGGCCTTACTGCTCACAATCTTCTTCTTTCTACCTCAGTTGACCTCAAAATGAAATGAAGATGATAATGTACCATCAAGGACTTATACATCCCTGTGTGGATTGCTTTAGCCTAGTTTAAGATATTTTTCCCTTGCCCATGATCTTCATCAAAGGTTTAGCACAATACAGATGTTTTCTTTGATATTTATCATGGGCAAGGGAAAATTATCTCAAACAACATCTTTAACTATGCTAAAGCAATCTACACTCATGAATAAAGATGACCATATGGACTGAGGCAGGCTCATAGAGCCTTGTATGCAAGCATTGATGACCAGCCAAGGATAACTGTTTTGGAAACCTGTCTGATTGTCAAAAGCAAAGTGAAGGATTAAATATTGACTGCATCTTATATGTTGATGGCATCATTTCAGTGAATCCAACTTCCAAGAATGATGGAAATGATAAAAGATGAGCTTCCTACATAAAGATTTTGCTATAGATTTTTCCTTTAGAAGAACATCAGACATTCTTAATATGGTACCCGATTTGGTATGTTGTCTATTCCGGCTTGGTTGGAAAGAGAGTGATGCCTCATACAGTATTTGAAAATTTTAATATACGAGTATATTTTTCAGTAACAACCTAAAAAAATCCACCCCAGACATGATCTGTCCAAAAATTGTAAACACCTAACCATTGAGGCCACATTGGCAAAATGAGTCATCAAAAAACAGTTTTAATGAAATGGGTACAAAAATTCCTTCTTTGATTTTGATAATATCTGTTCCCTGGAGGGAAGAGAGTGGGGATGAAAAGCAGATAAAGCTGCAGTCCCACAGGATGCAGACATAGACACAGACGGAGCACTGAAACCTTGCTTCCAGTGGCAGTGAGAAAGGACTGTAAATCTGTGAAATACTCTGTACCATCACTCTCTATGAATCAATCAACATTTTTTCACTCTACAGTACATGTTATAGTTCGTGTTCTGATTTGCTGCTCCTTATTTTTGTAGCATAGTATATTGAAAATTAAATAAATAAAAAAAGGACAGTTCCATGTTTCTGGACTTCAGCTTAGTGTGCACAAATATGACACTAAGCTGCTTGATCTCCAAACCAATAAACACATAAAACTATACTAAATACTAAGCCACAAGTCCTTCCAGTTCCTGAGATAAAGAAGCAAAGATGGTTATCACACATAAAACTATACTAATTGAGTTTATCACACAATTCTTCTATATTCCAACTATTCTCAAGGCAGTGGCAGGATATAATGACCTTAATGGTAAAGGATTTGAAAATTGGTTAAGGTTGCTGTAATGGAAAGTTAAAAACACGTTGGCTGGCTTTACTGGAACTTTATTTCTATTGACACAGTTGAAAGCAACAAAATTTGGATTCTACCAAAATTTGGTTCAGAAAATGATTCAATAGAAGATAAAATTATGAAACTTTTGATTTAAATTTCAAATACATCATCGTACACCACCAAGCACACCTTAGCAGACAGAAAGTGCTACTCTTGATAACTTTCTTAAGCATATCATGCCACAATTATTAGATTAGAAAGAAAGAAATTATACTTGTATTCACAGAAGCAAGCAAATTGATTGAGAAATAAATAAATTATACTTGTATTCACAGAAGCAAGCAAATTGATTGAGAGTATCTTATGAAATTACTGGTGTAAAATCCCATCTACCTGCAGAAATTATTGGTGTAAAATCCCATCTACCTGCAGCATGTATCATGGTAAGAAATATAGTGATACACAAACACAAAAAAACCAAGATTACATACATAATGAGAAAGCAAAAGCTTTCTCACAAAGAGTTACAAGCCAGTCAAGACAGTCTATTTTATGAATGTGGGATAGACCGAGAAACATACTAAAGTAAAGTGAAGCATAAAAACACATTATAGCCTAAAGTAAAAATGACTTTATTAATGCCTGTGTTTAATATCTAACTGACCATTATAATCTGATATTTACTTTTACAGGAAAACTGAGATCTCTGGACATTGCAAAAATCAAGACAAGTCAGAAGAAAAGCAAACCATTTTACAGTTTTCATCATCATGTTTGATGGTCCTCTTATAAAGATTAAGTCCAAAATACATGAAAACGAAGAAGATCAATATTTACCATAGAAAGAAAGAAAAAACTGAAGCTTCATGCATGTCAAGCATCCTCAAAACAACAACTTGTGTGAGCCTTGGAAGTGTGAAATCATGACATGCAACATTTTTAAGATTTTGAAAGTTTGAGGATGTTTGAACTGGTTTTCAACCATCTATTCAGAGCTTGGAACTATTTAGGGGCCAGCTGCATTAAATTGTTGGTTTTTGGCCACCAATACAACTATCCTATAACATTTTGAGGGAGCATCAAAATGCTTTAGCATGTTTGAAGGACATTTCGCATTAGTGGAAACATGTGAGCAGTGAGCACTCAACAACACCACCCCTGACCACTCCCCCCACCCCCCTCCCCCCCCAAAAAAAGCAATGCATGTGGCCCCCCTTCAGATGTTAAATTTCTACGAGAAAAATGATCCTCTAAACTGATAATACGTTCCAATGATTTCTTTAACCAAATTCACTTATGTCACATCCATCATTAAGAAATTATACATAGAAAATCTCAACAGTAATGCAATATTGACAGTAGGATCATAAAGAGACATCCAAGCACACAAAGAGACAAAATTTCACCTGTGAAATAAAAACTCAGGAGAAAACCCAACAATTTTTTCTAACAGAAATAGTTCAGTTCAGCAAAACTACAATCTGATTTTCCAATTCAAACTTGGTCAAAATGACCACAGAATTCACACAGGTCAAACCTGGTCAAACATCCTAGAAACAGGTCTGACTTCTACCCCGAATTCAGTCAACTCTTCCCATAATCAGTCAAATCTGTCCAGAAAATAGATCGATCAACTGCCCAGAAAACTCGGTCAAATAGTCCAGTTGAATCTCAAATGTCTTCTTTGCCAAAAAAATTCTTTATCCAAAGAAAAAATTGAATGAGTTTGTTGGGTTAATGTATCTATCCACTTCATGTTCTATCCCAAAACTATGTGGAAAGCATCCTGCATCAGCATCATGCAAAGGATCTAGTCATCTACTAGTCAAGTCCCCTACGCAAATGAATCTAGTCACCCACTAGCCAAAACCCTTGGCGATTTGGAAATATCGTCAGAACCTTTTGACCGGGATCAACAAGACTAGTCCTAGGTCACCAACTCAACAAGTCATCATTTGGAGCAAGTTCAATACCTTTGACCAAAAAAATATTGTGAAACCATGGGCCAATTACCATTCCTGCATACCAATTGAATGGTAATACACTTGCTCGATACTCAGGTTTCTGGAAAAAATTCAAATTAAAATTAGCCTAAGTCAGATTATTAAATCTAGAGGATCTTCTAAAGGTCACAAGTGATAAATATTAGAATGAGACGAGCCAGTCTCTTAAGAAAATATCTTGACAATACCCCCATCAAAACAAACTGGTCAAGAATATTTCCACAAAATAGAGTCCAAGTTAATAATTACTAAACCATTTACTGGGGTTTGCCGTTAAACGAAGTTATAATCTACATACTTTCGCCTAGCCAGTTTACAAATATACTCCCGGTTACAGGCTAAGGTGGGACTTCTAAGTTTCTTCAATCCCATCAGAAGGAGGAAAACTGGTTAAAAATATATAAACGATATTATAAGAAACCATATATTACCCAAGTGTATAAACCTAACAAGAAATCTCATTTATTGTTTATTGTGTGATGTGAGGATCAGCAGTAGCACCGATGCCTTACCTTTCTCTACTAGCTATGGTTTTCATCTGGAAGTGTACCAACATCTGCATCACAGCCCTGCATATTATTAATAGGAGGAAGAATGAATTGTACAATCATTGCCCGAACAAATTGGCTGGCTCCCTTTCATCAATCTCTATGGCATCATATAAAGTTGTCCAACTGTGTAAAAGATTAATTTTGAATCATATTCAAACTCTTTCAAGGATAAAATGGAAGTAGAGAAACCACTTCCAATTTGCATTTTTCCCAAACATTCTTGGTTTAATACTTGGAGGAGACAATGGATATGGGTGACGAACAATCTCTAGCAAGGGATAGATGTGGCAGTTGTGCAGTATACTAAAAACGTTTTCCCAAACATTATTGGTATAAAACCTGGAGGAAACAATGGATATGGGTGCTGATCCACCTCTAGCAATGGATGGATGTGGCAGTTGTGCAGTACTGAGTATACTAAGAAGCTAGAAGGGAGAAGACACGAATACATGAAAAGGCTAAAAAGTTGATGAATATTGCATAGAAGGATTCCACATTGACAGCAAATGGCTGATAGGTGTATTCAACCCCAGCAATTGTGTCGTCCTTGTGCTTTTGTAACAGGTAGTATAATTTTATCTTCTTGTTCCTGCATTGCTGATGGAAAGGAGTTTCTTTTTGAATCCAACAGCTATTGAGGAGAGATTTGAGCAGATGCTTGTGGAATTCCTGAACCAAAGGCAAAATTTGTTTACAATTATATATTCATGGAAAAAAAAAAAGCGAGAAGCTAACAGAGTCAAAAATACCTATTGGACCAATAGATGGCTGTTGCGAATCCTTTTTACGGGTCCAACGTCAACTGGTCGCACAGTTAATTGATCTACCTTCAAAATATAAGTAATTTCAATATCGAAAACTCCCTTGGAAGCCGACAACTAATATCCTTTGCAGACAAGATTGACTCACATATTTGTTTTCGAGGATTGTTCCTGAGGATTTTGGTAGATCCTTGCAAGCATAGAACCCAACACAAGTTGCCTCTGCAAGATAAAAGAAAAATACAAACCCTCATTCTGTAGCACCTTTCGATTGACATGATGCTGCAAACCATTGATGAAATAGAAAATAGGCAAAGTTAATACTAAAATTGTGCCTAATCATGAACAAAGAGAGCAAAATATAGACTCCCAAGTGGTAACAGTGGCATTAATTAATACATTGAAGGCCCCTGGAGCAATAATTCTTTCTGTTCTGGAAAATGTAATGCAGGGGTTTACAACAATTTTGGATTATCTTATTGGGTATGTCACAGATTTAATTGTTAAATCAGCATTTGGATGTATGAGGTTGATTCTGGATGCCTTCAGTGTTTTAGTGGGCTCCCTGGCTGCTGTGTTTTATGAATTTTGGTTTACCTGCACATTGCCCTCAATGCCTTTGCAGAGCTTGTTAGGGCATTCCTGTGGAATGTCATACAAATCTTGGGTTTGTCACTGTTGACCATATGGAACAATTTTGTGGATGCAGTTGCCTCTTTAATAGGTAATTCATAAGTCTATGAAAAGAAAAAAAGCTCAAATATAGCTCCATGGCTGCAGAGTTCTGCATCAGCAACACATGGACTTTTTATAATATATCACAAATAATTTGACTGAAGAGAGGCCTTCGATTGAAAATGAGATTTGTATCATACGATTGCCCTTCTAGCTCAAACAAATGGGCATGAAAACTCTGCAGTAGGTCATAAGTCAGCTTTATTTGATCCTAAAAGGCTTTATTAAGATGGTCCTGCATATTTTATTTGAGCTTGAAGGATCCAATGCCTTCTGAGTGAGGTAACATTATGATTCATATTTAGTTCATGCTCCTGTCCTGAGTGTCATTATTACAATCGAGGGAATATCCTTGGTTGTGGCCCAGAAGATGCAGAAGTAGCAGTTGCAGGGCTTTTGGATGTTGTTCACTGTCAGAAGATGTAAATTTGACAATTGAAAAATGAAATATTTTTTGACTTAATGGGGCTGATAGATCGGTTAAGACCTCTAATTTTACATAATTGCCCAGTTGAATTCCTGATGGAATACATATACTGAAAGTAATGTGACATCGCACATCACCCTGTAACCTTAACTGGAGAGACTCGTGCTCTAATGGGTGAGACCCATATTCAGATCCTATAAAAAGACATGTTTAAGCATGAGTGAGAATACAAAAAAAATGGCCAATACCCTGTGTTTTAGATGTGGAAAATATCTACAAGGTGTTCAGAACGGAAAATATCAAAAAAAAATTGGCAATACCTTGTGTTTTAGATGAAGAAAAGATATATAAGGCCTTCGGAATGAAGCTGTATATTTCTAAACTTCCTAGCAAATCTGTCAAAAGGGTATTATGGTTTAAATATTTTTCCTTTGACAGTGAGTTGTTCTGCATACCCTTTTTCATAGAAAAAAGCACCTATAACTGTTATACATCTACCTCATCCCAACAAATCTGTCATAAAATTTTATGGTTTAAATGTTATATTCCCTAGGACTGTGAGTTGTTCCAACACTGACCTACATACCATTTTCATGGTAGGCCCTCTTAACAGTTAAATATCTACCCCTATCCCAGAAATCTGTCCAAATATTACTATAGTTTAAATACGATCTGCCCTTCGAAAGTTGGTTGTTCTACCACTGAGCTTCATATCCTTTACATGATAGGCACCCTCAGCTGTTATATATCTACCCTTTCATGACAGCCCCCTACATACCCATTAATGATAGGGAGCTAGTTGTTAGATATGAAGATGTGGATTGTTATGTGCATTAAATTTTCCATGTATTCTGATAGTTGGAGTTGTTATCGATGTTATATATTTTGCTGCTCAAATTTTATGGTGGTAACCTATGTCTGGGAGATCAGTTGGCTTGTGTGGAGTTTAGGTTTTTCAGGCTCAAATATCATAGAAAAAGATTGAGAATGAATTTTGGTGATAATTCTGATAATAAAGTCTTACTGGTAAGCATATCATTCCATTAAACTTTGGTGCTCTGAAAAACAAAGATCCCACAATAATCATAATTTCTGAAATCTAAAATTTCTTCTATCTATGCCGGAGAGTGTTTCTCACTTCTTTACATAAAAACATGATGGCTTAGATTGTGATGGTTTTTATGTTCAAAGGTTGAAATTCAACGCTACTAAAGGCTAATATGACTCAAACAAGATATATTTTATAAAATAATTAGATTTAGAAAAAATAAAACAAGTACATTTATTTCAATTACAGATTCTGTGAATATGTAGGAATCTGGTTGTTATGAGAGTGTTCAAACAATTAACCTCTCAATGGGGCAGTGCCCTTCAATGCAGTACATCCTAGATCAGTGATTGTATTAACATTAGAGAAGTGAACGATTTGAAACACCTAGAGCTAGCATCTGTTTAATTGATTTCAGATTGCCTAACGCCATCTTGAAACAGTTAACAATCTCTATGGCAGGTCTAACCAATAGTAGAAAATATGGCTAAGTAATTCAGTGTACCACTCACTCAAATTTCTCTTGTCCAGCCCTAAGTTAGGTTGGCTCTGAATTTGATTCTGTAGTGCTTGTAAGTCAAGAAAATATTGCCTAAGTACTACTGACTAAAATTTCTCTTTTCTTGTCCAGCTATTGAGCTAAGTTAGGTTGGCTCTGAATTTGATTCTGTGGTGCTTGTAAGTCAAACTTGCCAGATGTGAGATCGGCCAGTAAGTCAAACTTGCCAGATGTGAGATGGCCTAAGAATATTGACATCCCATTGCTGGGTAACATTGCAAGGCATGCTATGCCACAGCCTGCTTCACAGAACCCATAATACAGAGGACAGGAGGTTTGATGAAATTTATTGCTGCGTTCAATGCATTACACTGTTCCTATTGCATTACTGCTTCACTACCTACTGAACTGGACTTTCAAAAAACAAGACAATGAAATTGTTCTTCGATGCAATATTTATGCCTTTTGGTAGCTTAAGATACAGGGATTAGAGGGCAGTTTTTGTGAAAAAATTATAACCACAATCTGAAAATAGTGAAATTTTCATAAATATATGACATGAGTATGTACAGCATGCAAAATTAGCTAAGAACCAAATTGAGTATATAGACACAGAAGCGTTTCAGAAGCAATGAAGGAAAGCAGCAAAGAAGCTTAAATACCTTGATCTAGGGCTTCCAGAAAATTATGGAATTTCTCCAACTTGTGAACCTGTGCTTGTTGATCAGATTCTAACCCAGTTATATAAACCCTAACTCCAAACTAAACATTGAAGCAACTGCTCTGTACCCTTTCGCTGAAATTTTGGCGCCAAATAATATTTCCCGCTCTCCATGAAAGAATCACAGCTCCATGCTTCTCCATCGCAACCCCTTAAAACCAAGGTTGATCGCTGCTGTGCCGACACGCAGGATTAACCGCCGCTTTGTGAACGTTGTATGGGATGTCTTGTGCGGCCACGCAGGATTGTGCGATGTGGACGGCTTCATTTGGGAGGGAAAGCTTTCAGAAGCTTTCAGAAGCACGAAATTACTCAGACGAAATCAACAAATGATCGACACACCCTCACGAATACTTCATGTTGACAAAGGTAATGGCCGATTAAGTTCTGGATTCTAATAATACCCTGATTTTGTTCTGAATCAAATTTTTAATAGTGAGATATACCTGATACTTCATGTTGACAAAGGTAATGGCCGATTAAGTTCTGGATCCGGAACATACCCTGATTTTTCTGCGAATCAAATTTTTAATACTGAGATATACCTGATAAGACCTGATAACTATAATTATAAGCCTCTGCCACGTAATAATGTGTTTTGGATTTGATTGGAAAGAGGGTCGATTGTAATAAACATTATAATATTAAAATATTTCAATACCAACAACGATTGGCCACCGTGTCAAGATTTACATGGCTTGCAACTGTGTACAATTTAACATAATGTGTTAATAGGCTGGCAGGCCTATAGTTGTGAGTTTTAAAATGGTTGCGAGAGATTGCCATACAAATATAGCCGATAACCGTTGGGTTTGACCCCAATCTATCAGCCCACAATGATTTTAAATATTAAAATTTTTCCATAATTCCACAATTTTAAGTTAAATTTATTCACACCTGAACAGTTTAATAAACCAAGTCACTTTAATGATCTTAGAGCATAAGGAAATGTTTATGGTGGTTCTTACCAAATATTAGATTACAAAAGCAAAGAACCGTGCTAGAGATCTAGTATCTAATGTATTAATCTTGAAGGTAAGAATATAAAAAAGAAATTAAAATGTAGAGAAGGAACTTGCAACCTTAATCTTCTCCAATAAAGAAATTGTACCTTTATATACCCCTTGTTTCCTTTGTCATCCACAATCTTAGAGATAAAACCTCCAACAATGTGCCCAAAACATGCAACCACACATATAAAAATTGTACAAATCAAATATATCACTCACACATAAAAATATGTTTTAATAAATAAGTTTGGAGCTTCATGTGTATTATGCAAACAACTTATTCCCTTTATAGTTAATCAAAGGAAGAACCCATTTACCTTCAGGCCTAAAATATTTATTGAAGAAAATGTTGATATGGATGCCCATGACTATGGACTACTTCCATTTGGTACAAGATGTAATATCTACACTATTGCAAAATTGGGTGTTAATTTAGTTTAGTCTATGTTGGGATACATGTTTCATCATATCATAGGAGAAACTCCTAAGGAAATGAGGGTAGAAGGCATAGATCTCACACTAAGTCCAAGGTTTGTTAATTTCATGGTCTCTCGTTTGGATGCCATTTCCTTTCCTCAATTGCATACTCATAGTAATAAATGACAACCACTAAACTAATATGATAATGTATTTGAAATTTCCTTGCAAAAAAAAATAACTTCTGGTTTTCCCCTTTTTCGTAATCAAAGTAGATTTCTTTCTCTAAACTAGCTTGACTTAACCAAAAAATAAATGTATAATTTCAATGCAAATATGATAATAGCCAACCTCAATTTAATTTTTTATCTTTATATGGTGTCACTTATGTAATTTGAAATGATATATTAAATTTATTGAAGTGTCTTTACTAATCCTAATAGGTAGAACGAGTGGATTGCAATTCCAATATGAACACATATCATTCCACTATGGAGATTTAAATATTTATAAGTGATTAATAAATATTAGTGTTTGATATGTGTCTCAAGAAAGGAACTTATTGGACAAAATGGAAAAATAAAATGCATTGAGGTATACAAAAATTTCCATGCACACCATAGAACTAAGCTACTTCAATAATATTTGTCCTCGTGTCATTGATAAATTTTTCCCTTATTAACTAATTGATATTGTGATTGTTAAGTTATTTGATAAATTGGAATATATCAACCACTAATTATACATGTTTTTTATTTCAATGTTTTTAATAATAAAGTGTCAAAGGTTTAGTTAAGAGCTAGTAGCAATAAGGATTAATTCAATTGGTAAATTCTCTTGCAAAAGAGTTCATAGAGCTCGTGATACAAAATCTTATTGATTCTTTTAGGGTTACTAGTTGGTATTTTAGTTCTAGTTACTATTGTGTTCCATTTGAAGACAAAGAAAGGGAATAAATCTATGGTATTGAAAATGTACCAGCCTCCCTTACAACGTTTAATACATTGGTGAGTGAGGGAAAATATTCTTTGAAAAATGAAATGAACAATAGTTCATTTACTAAGTAATAGACACATATTAATAATATATAAGATATATATGATAAATATAAGGGAGCCATTTGTAACACCCACTCCCCAACCATTTTATGTTATGATTAGTTATTATCCTACCTACTAGAAGATTGATTGCTTGGTAATTTCTTGTTGGTATTATTACCATACATACAAGGTATGTGTATGTTATCTACATATACATAACTCACATGGATATGTTAGTATTCCATGGTTTATTATGCTAAAACATTGATTAATGATTAAGCTTATGGTTAGCATTAATATTGATTAAGATTGATAATTTTTTTAACTATAGCCTTATGAATAATTTAATATTAAATTAATTTTGGCCCTCTAATGACTCTTTTACTTTGATTAAATAACTAAAATCATTTGATTATTTATCATGTATTAATTCTTATTGTTTGGATTTGTTGAAGTTTTGGGGAGAGAGGAGAGGAATAAAGTTGAAAGAGTTTGGATACTAAGGATTCTCTAAGGAGGCTAAGAGAGGTGATAGCTACTTGACGATCTGAGCACATGGTTTGAAAACACTATGGGTGGAAATTAGGGCTTGGGCACAGAGGGTTAGGGAATTTGGGGAGGTTCCCTAGGGCTAGGATGTTGGAAAGTTCATTCCTAGTTGGTTGGGTCACAAATTTAGTTAGGTGGGCCATGACTCTTTGCCTCAATAGTTGCATGTACCATCGCATCGATTAATAGCATGTCGCTGCCCCAGTTTCCTTTAGTATCAAGTGACATCATAATCGATGGATGTAAAGTTCAGCTGTACAGCTAACACTGTCAGCACTCTGGTTTTTGACCATTCCTCTATTCTCCCAAGCTTGGTTCCAGACCGAGGAACCTTTGAGGTTTCCAGAGAGCCTGATTAGAGACTTCAGGTTGTGAGATGGGGCATATTTTTCCTTCCAGAGTGTTGCCCAAGAGGTGTTGGGGCTGGTGATCCATCTCCACCAGGTTTTGGCGCCCATAACTTTTCCCAACAAGTCTGGGTCTTTGAGACCAAGCCCCCCATCTTTTTTAGGTATGCAGATTTTTCCCTAGGCTACTAGGGCCCATTTTCCCTTATTCTCTTTGTCTTTCCATAAGAAGTCTCTTTGAATGGTTTTTATTTGGTTTGAAATAGATTTGGGAGCAGCAATGATCGAGTACTGGTATTGAGGAATGGCTTGCAGGACTAAGCGGACCAAGACTAATGTGCCCAGGATATTTAAGGACCTGAAAGTCGAATTGGAAATCATTTTTGTTTTCAATTTGGTGACCAAAGATTCCCGATTGGCTTTGGCTAGGGGTTTATCAGTCAGGGGAACTCTGAGGTACTTGGAGGGGAAGGTGTTGAGCTGAAAGCCGCCACTGCAAGCTATGTTGAGTTGAATGGTCTAGGGTTTATGGGTTAAATGGGTTTAGGGTTTTAGAGGTTTAGGGGGTTGGGGGATTTAGCAGTTAAGGATTTTAGGGGTTGGGGGTTAGGGGTTAAGGGTTTACAAGTTTAGGGGGTTATAGGTTTAGGGGTTAAATGGGTTAGGTGTTTAGAGGTTTAGGGGATTAGGGGATTTAGCAGTTAAGGATTTTAGGGGTTAGGGTTTTAGGGGTTAAATGGGTTAGGGTTTTAGGGGTTTAGGGGTTAAATGGGTTAGGGGTCGGGAATTAGGGTTTAAGGGGTTTTGGGTTAAGGGTTTAGAGGTTTAGGGTTTAGGGGGTTAAATGGGTTAGGGGTTTAGGGGTTTAGGGGGTTAAATGGGTTATGGATTATAGTCATTTCTTAGATGAACAAGGCACAATCTAGTTGTAGTAACTGTAACTTGGTCAAGTTGTTATAGTCAAGGCAAGACTTAGTTGGGTTCCCAAGTCCCAAAAAAGGTAAGGATAATTGTGAGGGAATGATAACTAAGGATCGTCAGTGCATGCCAAGAATTGAAAAGGCATGCTAACACATGCCAGAAAGTGTCAATGGATGTTGAGGAGTGTTAGGGAGTGCCAGGACATCGCAAGGGAGAACTAGGTCAAAATGCATGGAAATGAATGAATAAGAGTGTGTGCACTAGGTCAAAATGCATAAATGAATGAATAAGAGTGTGTGACACGGAGCGTTAGCGAGTTCTAGGTGTCTCGAGGAGGGAGTAACATGGTATGAATTAGGGCTTAAGGGGTTAAGGGTTAGACGTTTAGGGTTTATGGGGTTAAATGGGTTTAGGGGTTTAGAGGTTTAGGGGGTTAGGGGGTTTAGCAGTTAATGATTTTAGGGGTTAAGGGGTTAGATGTTTAGGGGGTTAAATGGGTTAGGGGTTTAGAGGTTTAGGGGGTTAGGGGATTTAGCAGTTAAGGATTTTAGCGGTTAGGGGTTAAAGGGGTTAGGTTTTGGGGGTTAAATGGGTTAGGTTTTTAGGGGTTTAAGGGGTTAAATGGGTTAGGGTCGGGAATTAGGGTTTAAGGGGTTAGGGGTTAAAGGTTTAGAGGTTTAGGGTTTAGGGGGTTAAATGGGTTAGGGGTTTAGGGTTTAGGGGGTTAGGGTTTAGGGAGGGAAATGGGTTAGGGTTTAGGGTTAAATGGGTTAGGGGTTTAGGGGTTTAGGCTTTAGGGGGAAAAAGTAGTTTCAGACAAAGGGAAACTTTGGGTTGGGCACAACATTGATTTTCCAATGACTTGGTTGGGTTCCCCATTCGCAAAAAATGTAAGGCTATCTATGACGGCATGAAAGCTAAGGAATACCAAGGTGTGGCATGGACACATGCTAGGGAGTGTGAGGGCCAAATGTCAGGGAAACACAAGGGAGCACTAGTTTCAAATGCATGGAAATTGAGTATCAGCCAGTTCCAGGTGTGCTAAGAAGGGAGTGACACGGTATTCTAGGAAGTGACAAGGCGTGTTAGAGTGCTAGGGAAGCATACAAAGATGTTCCAAGTGCCAAGGTGTGCCAATGTGTGCTAAGGAGTGTTAGGGAGTGCCAGGAAAACATAACAGAGCACTAGGTCAAAATGCATAAATGAATGAATAAGAGGGTGTGACAGGGAGCATTAGCGAGTTCTAGGTGTCTCGAGGAGGGAGTAACATGGTATGAATTAGGGCTTAAGGGGTTAAGGGTTAGACGTTTAGGGTTTACGGGGTTAAATGGGTTTAGGGGTTTAGAGGTTTAGGGGGTTAGGGGGTTTAGCAGTTAAGGATTTTAGGGGTTAGGGGTTAAGGGGTTAAGGGGTTAAAGGTTAAGGGGTTAGATGTTTAGGGGGTTAAATGGGTTAGGGGTTTAGAGGTTTAGGGGGTTAGGGGATTTAGCAGTTAAGGATTTTAGCGGTTAGGGGTTAAAGGGGTTATGTTTTGGGGGTTAAATGGGTTAGGTTTTTAGGGGTTTAAGGGGTTAAATGGGTTAGGGTCGGGAATTAGGGTTTAAGGGGTTAAGGGTCAAAGGTTTAGAGGTTTAGGGTTTAGGGGGTTAAATGGGTTAGGGGTTTAGGGTTTAGGGGGTTAAATGGGTGAGGGGTTATAGCCATTTATTAGGTGAACAAGGCATAATATAGTTGTAGTAACCATAACTTGGTCAATTTTTTATAGTCAAGGCAAGAATTGGTTGGGTTCCCAAGTTCCAAAAAAGCAAGGGTAATTGTGAGGGCATGAGAACTAAGGAGTGTCAGTGTGTGCCAAGGAATGAAAAGGCATGCTAACACATGCTAGAAAGTGTCAATGGATGTTGAGGAGTGTTAGGGAGTTGCAGGACATTGCAAGGGAGAACTAGGTCAAAATGCATGGAAATGAACGAATAAGAGTGTGTGCCAAGTAGTGCCAATGAAATCCAAGTGTCTCAAGTATAAAGTGTGTTAGGGGAAGGCCGGAATAAGACTTGTAGCAGGTAAGCCTATGGTTACATAAAGGGTTGCACAAAGTAGTTTCAGACAAAGGGAAACTTTGGGTTGGGCACAACATTTCTTTTCCAATGACTTGGTTGGGTTCCCAAATCGCAAAAAAAGTAAGGTTATCTATGATGACATGAAAGCTAAGGAATACCAAGGTGTGTCAGGGAATTCCTAGAAGTACTAACACATGTTAGGCAGTTCCAAGGCATGATAAGCATGCCAAGATGTGGCAGGTGCTAGGGTGTGGCATGAATACATGCTAGGGAGTGTGAGGGCCAAGTGTCAAGGAAACACAAGGGAGCACTAGTTTAAAATTCATGGAAATGAAGTATTAGCCAGTTCCAGGTGTGCTAAGAAGGGAGTGACACAGTATTCTAGGAACTGCCAAGGCATGTTAGAGTGCTAGGGAAGCATATAAAGATGTTCCAAGTGCCAAGGTGTGCCAATGCATGCTAAGGAGTGTTAGGGAGTGCCAGGAAAACATAACATAGCACTAGGTCAAAATTAATAAATGAATGAATAAGAGTGTGTGGCAGGGAGTGTTAGTGAGTTCTAGGTGTTGGGATTCAACAAGATGATGAGCTTAGTGAAAAGATTCGCCTTCACTAAGTGGGCTCGCAGGCTATTTTTGGCGCAAATCTATTTTTAGACTATGTCTATTTTTAGACATGGAGACCATATTTCAGAAGTTGCAGGATTCTATTTGTGGATGGTTGGTCAACTTGTAAAAATAGATGGATTTCTATTTTTAGACATATTGGGCGAAGTCTATTTATAGATCATTGATCTAAAAATAGAAGTGTCGATTATTATTAGCTCTTAATAATAATTAGACCCTAAATAACAACTTATTCTCTTGGAGCACTTAATTTCAGTTAACAAGTGTGGTAGAACAGCTAGCTGAAGGAATTACGCAATTCCTAGGGTTTACTGGTGTTCATGCATGGAGGACTCAAGTAAGGACTCAAGTGGCAGATTTATGATGGAGTTGGTGAAGTAGTTCATGGAGTTTGTTTCAGTTTAACTACATCCTTGGAGTTAAACTCAATTGAACTAATTGTGTCTATTTCTAACAGATTGATACATTAGTGGGAGTGGAGTGAATTAATTAGTTAAATTAATTCACAAATAATAACTCATTAATCAACTGAAGAGAGACAACAGTTAACTACTTGCATGGGAGTTCCAATGGAGACTCAGTGGAGAGATAGGTGAAAGGGCAGTGTGACTATCAGTTGTGACTATGTTGATGCATCCAATGCATCACACATCCATTGGAGATGCCAATGAGGATTGCGTAGTTAAGGCAAGGGTAATTTGAAGTCATTCGGAGCTATTCAAATCAGGGTCAACCCAAATAAATATTATTTTGGGGTTCCACTGCAACAACATTTTCCCCACAACAACCACAAGATCAAGCCAACATGTGTGATGTGTGCGTTTAAAGAGATGGATAGGTAGGTTTAGCCTTACGATAACATCGCACCTTAAAATATGACCACGATTACTGAGTGAAAGCAGTTTCGAAATGGCATTATGAGTGGAGCCTTTTCCAGAAGATATTATTCATTTACATTACAATATATACAACATGCAGTTAGTGTTCCATCCATGTTATTCATTTATTAGGTGAACAAGGCATAATCTAGTTGTAGTAACCGTAACTTGGTCAAGTTGTTATATTCAAGGCAAGACTTGGTTGGGTTCCCAAGTTCCAAAAAAGTAAGGGTAATTGTGAGGGCATGATAACTAAGGAGTGTCAATGCGTGCCAAGGAATGAAAAGGCATGCTAACACATGCCAGAAAGTGTCAATGGATGTTGAGGAGTGTTAGGGAGTGCTAGGACATTGCAAGGGAGAACTAGGTCAAAATGCATGGAAATGAACGAATAAGAGTGTGTGCCAAGTAGTGTCAACGAATTCCAAGTGTCTCAAGGATAAAGTGTGTTAGGAGAAGGTCAAAATAAGACTTGTAGGAGGTAAGCCTATGGTTACATAAACGGTTGGATAAAGTAGTTTTAGACAAAGGGAAACTTTGGGTTGGGCACAACATCGATTTTCCAATGACTTGGTTGGGTTCCCAAGTCACAAAAAAAGCAAGGTTATCTATGACGACATGAAAGCTAAGGAATACCAAGGTGTGTCAAGGAATTCCTAGAAGTACTAAGACATGTTAGGCAGTTCCAAGGCATGATAGGCATGCCAAGATGTGGCAGGTGCCAGGATGTGGCATGAACATGACATGCTAGGGAGTGTGAGGGCCAAGTGTTAGGGAAACGCAAGGGGGCACTAGTTTAAAATGCATGGAAATGAAGTATAAGCCAGTTTCAGGTGTGTTAATAAGGGAGTGACACGGTATTCTAGGAAGTGCCAAGGCATGTTAGAGTGCTAGGGAAGCATACAAAGTTGTTCCAAGTGCCTAGGTGTGCCAATGTGTGCTAAGGAGTGTTAGGGAGTGCCAGGAAAACATGACAGAGGCGCATTGGGTCAAAATTCATAAATGAATGAATAAGAGTGTGTGACAGGGAGTGTTAGCGAGTTCTAGGTGTCTCGAGGAGGGAGTGACACGATATGATAGGAAATACTAAGTCATGTTATAGTGTCAGAGTGACATGCATCCAAGATTTTATATATTCACATATGAGATAGTCACAAGATGTCAACAAAATCACATAATTATCGAAATCCTCAACCAACAATATGCTACATTGCTTCTTAATGTGCTTGCAACTAGGTAGGCATCAAAGACAACCATTGCAATGGGTTAAGGAGATCTAAGAGAGAATTATGTAAGGAGTTCCTTCTAGCTGGTAAAGGACATTGGTATTACTATTGTTAAAGGGGGTGGCCTACAAGGATACATTGGTAGCTATTGATGCAAGAGCATAATTTCAACAATTTATTTCAAAATTTGTATTTGTCCTCCATAAGGTCTTAGAGATTTTTGGAAGAGGAAGTTGGTTTCCTTGTTGCCCTATAATTTTGTAGAATTTCTAATTTCATATTTGGGATAGGAAATTTTAGTAATTTTGGGCATACATTAAGATGTTTTTTTATTTTATTTTTAAGGCTTCCTAGTCATTAGGAAAGTTGAGTCTTATGATTAGGATTACTTGTGGCATCCTATGTATTTTTCAAACTCCAATACACCAAGGAAAATATGTGGAGGACATTTGGGGGAAATGTGGTTGTCCATGAAATGTAGATCAGATTTGGGGAACTTGTAGCTCTTTTCCTTGGACCCTACTAGTTCTTAGAGGTTGTTATATTTGGAGCGGTTAGCAAGAAAAAAACATAATATGCCCAAGAATATTAGTGTTGGAGCAGTTATGGTTAAAACACGAGATTCAAAGTTCAAATCCCCTTGAGTTGCCAACCTAAAAATAATATTTTTTTATCTATTTATTTATTAAATTTTTAGAATGTGGTTTAATGAAAAAAGAAAAATATAATATAAAAGAAATAAATATGACATGATTAAATTTCATGTGGTTTGAATGTTGATTTTCAAAAATAAAAAACATAATTTTATCCAATATCCACTAATGATATTTCAATGCAAACTTCCCAATGCTAATGATTTTGTTTTAATTGCTAACTATCTTAAATGAGTTTCGTCTTAATTGTCATTGTCTTAAGTTGACATTGTCTTAAATATAAAGTTCTGTCTTAAATATTTTTGTCTCAAAGTGCTTTTGTCTTAAATCTAAAATTTTGTCTTAAAACATTTTTGTCTCAAATTGCTTTTGTCTTAAAATATATTTGTCTCAAACTGCTTTTGTCTTACATATAAAGTTTTGTTTTAAAATATTTTTGTCTCAAATTCGTTTTGTCTTAAATATAAAATTTTGTCTTAAAATACTTTTGTCTTAAATTTTTTTGTCCTAAATTTTTTGTCTCAAATTGTTTTTGTCCTAAATATTTTTGTCTCAAATTATTTTTGTCTTAAATAGAAAATTTTGTCTCAAATTATTTTTGTCTCACACTATTTTTGTCTTAAATTTTATATTTAAGACAATTCAATTGATATTAAATTTTAATATAAAATAACTAAAATAAAAAGTGACTTTTTAAGACAAAAGATTTCTTTTGTCTTAAACAAATGTCTTAAAATGCCCTTGATGTAGTAGTGTAAGCCTCCTGCACTAAGGATTACCTAGCTGGAGCTGGAGCTTGACATTTCATTGAGGAAAGCTTGATAAGAGCGACCATGGTTGTCCATGAATTCAACTCCACTGGCTCTCGGCTTCGCTTCTGCATGATCCAATTCATCCTCACTCAAAGTATATATATATATATATATATATATTATTTGCATGATTCAAAACAATACTCAATCTATATTATTTTCATGATTCAAAACACGCAATCTACATTATTTGCACAAAGTATAAAACGTACTAGAAACAATTTCCTTTCCTGTGTATAAATGAATTTATACTAAAACGTACTAAAACAATTTCCTTTCCTGTGTTAATTTAAATGAATTTATACTAAAATGTACTAGAAAAATTTTCTTTCATGTGTTTAAATGAATTTATACCTTGTGCGGGAGAATTGAAGAGAATCCTGCTGGCGATAGCATTGAGGAGGACTACGATATTGTCGGGATTGGCTGACCTCAGAAGATCTGCTGCTGTGTGTCTTTTTCCTTTGCTGTCATCCATCCACATGATCCAACGTATATCCATTATATGGAAGAACCCCTGCTTCCAGGAGGCCATCTCTGATAGCCAACGACCAAGGCGATAGTTGATACGGTTTGAAGGCATTCTGCTTCTCCACCCATTCATACGACTCCTCTACAAGTCGAACATATTCGGAGCCCGCCCTATTGTAGAAGCCCGCATTGATAGCAGTTCCACCGCCCAAAACTCTCGCTCTCACATTATTCACTCCCTCCTCTGAAATAAACGTCTGCGCTATGGACGTGTAATTGTCCGTCTCATCCAATGGCTTCCCAAAAGCATCGGCATTCTCATTCTCGGGAACTCCATAAGGACATCCCCCCCTCTCTAGTAGCAAAACTGAATACTTGGTAGACAACATTGCCGCCAACGGGCAGCCGGCCGTTCCTCCTCCAACAACAATGTAATCATATTTTCTTGCAGCTGCTTTCTCTGCATCTATAGTCATAAACGCAAACGGAAAACCTGCAAATCACCACAAGAAGCCATTAATTCAATTATATCATATCATATCATCAACTATTATATAAAGAGTCATTAATCCAATATCATCAACTATTATATAAAGAGTCATTAATCCAATATCATGTTCATACCCGTCGCTGCCTGAGAAGAGGATAAGCTGCTCAACATCATTAGCATGATGAGAAGAAGAAGCCATGCACGAATATTCAGTACAACCCTTATCATCGTCAAATTTCTCGTTCACTCGTTTTTAAGATGTGATTCCATTTCGGAGTGTGCTCAAGGCTATTTATAAGCGCTTGCCTTTGGATTAATGTCCATGCATATATATCTAGAAAAATATTTTTTTTTTCAAAAAGAAAAAAAACATTGTTTTATATTATGGAAAATAAAAACAGTGAATAATACAGCATAAGAAGTGAAGGGAGTAGTCACTTCCAAAATATGCAACATTGCTCCTAAAACCAAAAATAATGTGATCTGGTGAAACATACCCATCATATGAGACTCATAATCCAGCCAGGATTCGATGATAATGACTAAAAAGATCCCCCAAATGCCACTCGGAAATGTAACATGGAGAGAAAAAAGAAACATATACATATCATGGGGACAATCCCACTTCGTAGAAGTAAACCCACATCCACCAAATCGAAAAAACAGAAATGAAGGATCAGGCAAATCTGTATATATGAACCCACAACATTCGCAGCAACAAGAACCACTTCATCGATAAGCCAAACGTTCCATGGCATTACCGTAGCAGCATATAAATAGGGGCATATGGATGAACCATAAGAAACCTGATAGAATCAAAAGAAGCCATCTGCAAATATCAATTCGTCCATGCCACATGAGCTGAAAGAGAGCGCAAAAATCATTTGGAGACCCAAGGGGAGTCATTATATGCTCTATCCACCCTAGGATCATCAGCTGAAAGAATAGGGACCTCCCGGAGGTCAAGAAGTTCATCCCGGAAGAGAGATTTTGTTTTCGGCCTCCCTCTGAAGTGTACTTGTGCGGACTTCGATTCTGCAAGGTCTACGTATTCTAGAAGATGAATCAAATCAAGCAGTGTGTGAAATCAAAAGCGAAAGTAACTATTAGTGCACGTGTGGATATATATATATATATATATATATATATATATATATATATATATATATCTTTGACATTTACCCAATCTTGCCATTCTCATCTCAATCCTTCCATCTTCTCTGCCTTCTTTGACATTTGTTCGTAAGTTCTCTTCGTTACGGTGTATAATTCAATTCAAACTTAGTTATATTATATCCTTTGCAACAAAAAAAATTAGTTCGCTCCCGATAAGGAACGATAATTCATTTACAGGTTGCCATTTAATTTCTCTGCCTTATCGTTGATAATTCACCACGGAAATTGTGTTGGAATTAATTCAATGCAGAACCATCGCGAGAATGGAAGCGGCAGAAACAAATCCATGAAATTAAACAAGTTTGGCCCGAGAAGCGATACCCCATCGGACGGGGCCCACACCATTTGTTCAAATAACGAGTCCCGCGGGGGTCGTGAAAGATTTGAGGGCAGAGGAGAATACCCCCTCGGAATGCTGATGTCATCAGCTGGCCCACATATGTTATATACAGCCATATGACATATATGTTATATGTTATATTGTGATAGCCGGTTGAAATTCTAATCACGACATTTTTTAATAGTTGGTTTTAACATGTTTTAACACTGTATGTTTTATTTTTAATATATGTGAATATATATTAAAAAGGCCCGTGAAGCATATGTTTTAATTTTATTACACAGCAGTGTATATAAAAGGATAAAAAGGCAGAAATGTAATTTGGAATTACACAGCAGAATTGTTAAAAACACAGAACAGTGAAAGTGCACAGCAGTGCGGGAAGGAAGATAAGATGAATAGCAGCACCACCAAGTCAACCTGTGATCAATGCGTTCCAAGCGGTGCTGACAGAAGTTATTGAAGACATTAAATATTTTCCAAGCGGTGATTTTTAGTGGGTGTGTCAATTAATTGCATTAAACAGGGCTGAGATTTTTCTGTTAGTAATATGTAGAGACAGTGCCATTGTTTGTTATGTAATGTTTTTGATGCACAGCAGCGCATTCCAAAAAACAGAGACAGAGAATTGTAATGTTTTTTTACAGCAGAGTATTGTTGTTAAAAACAGAGAGATGTTTGCTTTGTAATAAACAGAGACAGCGTATGAAAAACACGGCAAAGGGTTTTGGGAAAACAGAGGATATACAGCAGTATACGTTTTCCAGTGAATGACAGAGTGATTTCTGAACTGTGTTTGCAGCAGTCAGATTTTTTTTGTAAATCCCTCTTTGAGGAAGAATCTGTAACAGCAAGTTTTTTTTAATAGAAATTTTTTTTATGTGAAACTCTGTCACTGTGTGCAAATTTTAGAATTTTTCTCTGTGTTAAGGGAAGACTGTTTATTGTTCTGGAATTCTGAAAATTCCAACATGGTATCGGAGCCAATCCAGGCTATTTGAAGGTCAAATAAGCTGTAG